>OZ024830.1:70789263-71389263 GCA_964016985.1 Anodontia alba
TGCAGCCCGTTCCGGGATTTTTGAAAAGTTATTTGAGGATCGCTGATGAAGCCTTATTGGCCGAAAACCAGATAGACTAGTCTAGACATCTCATCACTTCTACTATGTCTGTTCCTTTACATGTGTTTGTTGCTCATTCGGTTTTCAGAATTTATTATAATTCCAGTCAAAATCAGATCCTCTTGGAACAATTTCTTTCTTGTACGCGTAAGAGTTGCATTTCCCCGTCGACAGAGGATTCATGTATCAGGGAATCAAATTCTTTTCTGTTGGAGCACTCTGTCATTGAAAAGAGGGGATTTATACAGAAGGATCATTTTTAAAGTGTGGCCAGCAACCTATGTTTGAGATCATTCACCTCATTTCCATGAAGTCACTTGTTGCGATCTGGGGACTTTTTAAAACTGTCTTCGAGGAATGTCCATTGATATTTTTCAAGAATGGGTCTATTATTTTTTCTTGTTGATTTATAGAGTTATTAAACTGGGCGCGAGAGCTATTTCAATACGTGATACAAGTGAGAAAAGGGTCCTTAAACCATATGTTAATATATGCTAACAGAGAAACTCCAGATCTGTCTGCGCATCCGCGCGTTTCGATCAGTGCCTTCTCTGTTCCTGAAAATAGTCTGCAGTTTTCATTGATTCCATAGCGGGCAGCGAAAGCCCTGATGAGACTGTGCAAATGCACAGGCTGATCTGAGATTTCGCTGTCTGCATACGCAAAAAGGTCCCTTTTCTCACGTCACAGATGTACAGATTAACATTTGGGTTTGTCGAAATCAAGTCGTGGGCTATGAATATGACATAAAATGCCATAAACGTCATATCCGTTGAATTTGACGTGTTTAACAATGAAATTAATTACACTTTGGTCAAGCCAAGTAAAACGAATCTTTCAGTGTGCGTGAACAGCTGAAATCAGTGTGCGTGATCAGCTGAAATCAGTGTGTGTGATCAGCCGATAAACCTGCTGAAGGTGTTATATTATCCCTGGATTTGTCAAACCAACAGCAAAGACTTAAAGTAGGCTGTAAATGGAATGAGCCTCTGATTATGGTTGCTTACTGATGGAGCGAATGGTCTTTTGCTGATGGAGTGACCCTCCGGTATAGTCTTTTACTGGTCGTACAAAATCCTTCTTAGCTTGCCGTGACACATAGAGTTCTGAATGAAAGTCAGCCGACCTGTCCTGTGATGACAGGCTAAGATTTGGAAATTTATTGTGAAGTTGAAATTTGATTTGGGTAATAAGTTAATGAGCACTTTTTCAATGAATTCAGAATACTCTTTCACTCTTATACTCTGGTATTTCTACATTGAAACTGCTTTTATTAAGTCCATAGAGAATGTATTTAGAAATAGGAGGCGGCAAATCTTTCAAAATAGGTTTAACACCCTTCTAAAAAGGGGAGGCAACTCTTTCAAATAGTTTTAACCACTTCTAAAAAGGAATCTATTGAAAAAGGAAGCAAATTCTTTCATTTTGGAGAAGGCCGTTTTTCAGAAAGGAATTGGTGTGCAGGAAAGTAAACGAGGTCGCGAAAGTTGTCTTCCTTGTAAAAAGAAACTGGCGGTAATATCAAGTCCCCTTAAATTATTTTTGTTTGATAATTTGGTGTATTTATGGGTTTTCCGGTTATCAAGGGTTGAATTCTATAGAAAATGCCAATGAGAATTCACAGTTTTTTTTCTATTCATCCAAAGGTTGATAATAGATGTGTAAAATTGTCACCCTTATACCAAAACAGTGAGACAGTTTTCTGTCTGCTTATTTCATATCAAATTTTCCAATGATATTTAAGTACTATACTAAAAGATTGTGGGTCAGATTTACAAGAAACGGGAAATGCTTCATGTCTGCTTTCAAATTTCCAATGATATTTAAAAAACTGGGCCCAGTTGTTCAAAGCTAACGACGTCGTTAGTTAACGATTCGTTGAAATTTACATCGAGTGATACGCAAATATTCTGAATTTTTTTGCTGAAAAAATGTGAGTAGCTTTTACAGTGCAAAACCTACTCACATTTTTTCAGCAAAAAATATCAGACTATTGTATTTTGAATCCGCTAAAACAGTTAACGAAATGACCATTAACGAGCTCGTTAAGCTAACGACGCTTTGAACAACTGGGCCCTGGTCTGACTCTAAAGTCGATATACACAAAGACAAAAAAAAAAAAAAAAAAAAAAAAAAAAAAAAAAAGAATGTTCAGACAGACAGATCCAAAATGATTGAGCTGTTATCAGGCGTCCATGGAAAGTAAGCATTACTCGGTAAGCATGCTTCGTCTACCAAGCCTATCATTCTGAACATGAACAGAGATTTATGTATGTTTAGAACGTCTATTTATGGACTTACTGTAACAAACATATCAGACATAAGTCTGGAAACAGCCACATTGTAGAGATTGACAATGTCATGATGCCTCACATAGAACTTTGTAAGTATTGACACCAGTTTAGTTGTTTGATTTCCCTGAGTCAACAGGCTGTTGTGAGCAGTCTTCCTCGTTCTATAAAGTCCTGATGCTCAAAGCAGGCTCTAGCATAACAGATTAACTGTGATAGTAAACACCCAGCTAGCATTCTACGTAAATCTACATCGGGCCGTCATCGGCCCGTCAGCTACCCTGACGGGCCGATGACGGCCCGATATAGATTTACGTAGAATGCTGACTGGGTTAACTATGGGAAAGCTGAAATCCGTTACAACATTATAAACAGTGCCCCAACGACCACAAATGTTAGAGGACTGAACTGAACTGAACTCGTAAATTACTGTGGAAGCTATGGCAGTTTCCTGTCAGCTCATTTGTCATCACGTTTCCGATAGATAACATTCACAAGACCCTACGAATGCTTTGTATCTGTTTAATCAATGTCAAGTGATATTTCAGTACTCGATTTCATAACGCACAAGTTCTGCTTGCTATATACCCATTCGATGTGTAGTTTCAGATGATATGTGAGTACTGTTATTCACTGCGGGTCAGATTCACAGTACATGATGAATGCTTCATAACTGCTCCTTTGATGCCAAGTTTCCAATGATACTAAGTACTGTACTTGATAATTCACTGTGAGTTAAATTTATAAGTTCCATCGACAGTTGTCTATCTTCTCATTTGCTGTCGTTTCCACTGATGTTTTAAAACAGTGACTAAATATTCATTATGGGTCAGATTCACACGACACAGTGCTTCCAAGGCGGTTCCTCTGTTGTAGTTCTTCTTTGCTCATATGTCGCTGTATTCATATGTGGCGTTTGTTGTATCATTATTTATTCCCCATCTCTCCTTATTTTGGTGTCTCAGGAAGACTGTGCTTCGTGATCGTGACATTTCCTGGGTATCTTCATCTATATTCTTCCATATCTAGTTCAAGTTTTCAGCGTGTTTTTTACCGTTTTAAGGCGGTGGTTCATGTTTTGTTGATGGGGGCTTTGTGTCCACTCGATGCGATGCCTTTTTCTTGTTTGGTCCTGTTTAATGTGTTGTTGTGTTTGTTGGTCTTGTCTTGCATTACGAGCAACTCTTTGTGGGAGAAAAAGCTGGACCCAGTTGCTCAAAGCTAACGATGTCGTTAGTTAACGATTTGTTAAAATTTACATCGAGTGATACGCAAATATGCTGAATTTTTTTTGCTGAAAAAAATGTGAGTAGCTTTTGCAGTGTGCAAAAGCTACTCACATTTTTTCAGCAAAACAATGTCAGAATATTGTATATTAAATCCGCTATAACAGTTAACGAAATGATATTTAACGAACCCGTTAAGTTAACGACGCTTTGAACAAATAGGCCCTGGTTGCTTTCCTTTTCGTTTTGTTACGTTTGTGCTATTTTTGTCATTGTTTGTTTACTCTTCCTTTTGGTATCATTGGTTGGTATTATTCTGTGGACTCGGGGAAAAAAACGCATTCCTCTTAGAATGGACGCCTTTTCAAAAGGGAGGCAAACAATTTTTAAAGATTTACCTTACCAGAAAGTATACAATAGAAACAAAAGACTTAGACGGTTTGCTAGTTGCTCACTTGCTGTGATGTTCGAAGACTATTCTTCTTCTTTTTTCTTTATTTTTGCTTGTTTTATATGACGACCGCAATCAGTGGTGTAGTACCTTATTGTAGTGTAGGTTTCAAAATAACTGTCATTTCGGATCAAATATATCAGTTAAGTAAAACACCTTGACCCAAATCTTAAACTTTTTGGAGAATGAACATCGCATCGCCCACTGCCTGTCAGTTAATATCACACACGTCAAAACGTCCTAGAATATTTTAATTACATAGCAAAAATGCTATTATACACTTTCACTTTATTTTAGGGTCAAATACATGATGTCGTTAATTTGGGTGTACAAGGACCTTTGGTCCGTACATGGACCTGTGGTCTAATCATACACGACAACGGCATCCTATCTGTAGCTTTTCTCTGCAATGCTTTATGTGTTCATGTTTAAATAAAGTAGCAGATCACTACTGATTTATTTACATGCCCCACAGCCTAAAGTGTTACCTTGATTCTGCTTAGAACGTTCCGATGCTTCACTTTTCGCATACACGATAAATTTCATACATAGATGCAGATTATTGCATAAAAAGCAGTGTCGCACGTTATTAACAGCCGTGCATTAACCGGCGAAAAGCCGTGTATTAACAAGGCAATTCACGCACTGTTAATGCACGGCTACGCAACCTTCAATATGATCGTACCGGGGCCACCGATTTCCTACCGTTACGAGATGTGTACTGTCTGGCCCTAGAACGAGCATAGTCCGTGGAAATTGCGTTCGCGAGACATCGGTGAAAAGGCGAAATAAAATAGTGCATGAAATAACTCGAAATGTAGCAAATTTCAGTTTTTATGCAATAATAGCGATCGAACATGGTTTTTCAATGCATTAACATTCGCCAGATCCCTAGAAAGGTGATGAAAACCGCGACTCCGGCCTCGGTTTTCAACACTTCCCACGGGACCTGGCGAATGTTAATGCATGAAAAACCATGTATGATCCCTATATTAGTAAACGTATGTTCTAGCTTCCGACAAGCCACTTTTTCATCATTATAGTACCGACATTTCTCTTATTACCCCACGAAAACATATGTTGTGGTACGCATAACATATCGAGGGTTGAGTGCAGGACTGTAGTAAGTCAGATGGTTGTTTTCCCCAAACTTAATCTCCTCACCATGAAGGCATTTTGAAGGTTACAACATTTCTTTCTGTAAACAATAAAAATTTAAGTGTCATTGCTCGTATAAGCAATGACACCTAAATTTGCATTGTTTACAAAGGGGTTAAAACTGCCCCTAAACAAGGGTTTCAAAAATATGTTTGAGTTACTACAGTCATGCGCTCAACCCTCGATATGTCTTTGCAAGGAAATAGGAAAATCTCTTATCTGGTGCTATGAGTAAGCGCGGCTGTACAGGTTAATAGCTTGCTTTTTGTATTCGGCATAAAGTATATTTCTCAGCATATAACATGCATAAATAGATACAATTTCTTTCTTTTCAGAGCGTTCAACTAAGTCACGAAGCCTTAATTTTTAATTAATTTTATCTGGTATGTTGGTTTTTAGGCTAAGAAACTTAATTAGATATCGTTGCAATTTATTACTTATGAAACAACACTTGATGGTCGACGTAGCGGTTGATAGAGTTTTCGGCCGCCTTACATCTTTCAAAAGTGTTTTCTAGAGAACAAACAGTTCACCATTATTATAAATTAAGTTACAGCAAGAGCGCATAGCTGTTGGGTTTATGTGCATTTTTAATGTCGTTGTTTTGTTAATTGGCTTGACATTTTGTACTCTGTTATAAATTTAATGTTCGTCTTCAAAGCTGGCACACCAAAGAAAAAACAAACTTCCCACAGATTTCCGCACAAATACTTCCCTAAAAGTAAAGGAGACATTGACATGGGGCATCCAGTTTTGATTCTCGTCAATAATGATTTCTACCTTTTTTCTCCTTTTTTGTGATTTTACATTCATTATTTTGTAATCGTCGGTTAGAATATCTAACTTTTCGATATTATGAAGCGTTTGCATGGTCCCACCAGCCATAAGAGATAATATAAACATAAGAGTATACCTGTTACTCAATTGGCTCTATCATTCACAACATTGTGTCCAGTGTAAAACACGGACTAATTATGCACAATTTTACATAAAAAGATTGTTATACCTCACTGTCTGCCCTATATCACATTACCAGGCTGTATCCTGAAGGTGTTTGGTTTCAGCTCTACAATTCTAACAACATTTTGTTAGCTCCACAAAACTGATATTTTGATATCAGCTCCACAACTCTATTATATTTGTGTTAACTCTATATCGGTAAAGTTTGGTACCTGTGCCACAGTTCTAATATCTTTTTGTGCCACTTGTACGTATAATAGCTACCCGGATTAATTGTCTCAGTTACACATGAAAGGGACAGACAGTAAATACACTGTGAAAGGAGGGATCATTTGGAAGAAAAATGAAACATCAACTACAAGAAAATAGCAGATCTCGGGTTTATTCATAAAAATCTGAAAGGTTCCCTTTGGAAACAAAGAACATAAAACGAAAATCTGAGACTCGGTTTTATTAAATCTCTTCGAATACAGCAGTGTAATTTGCAAGGCTATATAATCCGTTACACCGACTCAAGCGGTATTTGATTTCAAAGTAACAAGAGTGGGTGATCCCAAAGGAAATAAAAATTAAATCTGCGCTATGATGAAGTACGGGGAGACGTTTTACGGCCGCCACACGGCACCTTACACCAGCTGCGGTGAAGTAAAATGAAAATCCAAAAGTCTATTCATGAACAGTATATTCATGAACAGTGCAACACTTCCTACGTCTCTTAGCCTATGGCTAAGCGATTTTCTCTTTCAAATACATCTCAATGAGCTCAGTGAATCCAAAAGACAGAACCTATAAACTACACAAAAGTGAAACAATAGGATAAAATTGCGCTAAGTATAAGAGTGTTTTCTGAAAACAAACTAAACAGATACTGGTAAGGGCAAGAAGAAGTAATATTGCATGCGTTTATACATTGTACCAACTCTTGCTAAGCAATACTTTCTTCAACAAATCAACGGAAAGGCAAAGTATCGTCATTCATAAATGTTAGTGTGAGTTCATTGATTGGCCATACATGACAATCTCAGTGTTAATTGTATCAGACAACTCATACCGCAAGTGAATGATATACGGACTACCAGTGAGACTAGGTGCTGCGGAAATCTAAGCATTTCCTTCCTGCAATGTCACATGCCATTTGGTCCCGAGACAGTGACAGTGAAACGTAGAATCAAGTAAATGGTAGTGACATTATTCAGAATCAAGTATGCCTATATGTTTGGCAAGCTTTTATATAATCCATAGTTGGCCGGACATAAAACAGCTTAATAGCTGACCTGGACTTTGCGTTGATATACAATAACACGAGTTATAAAAAAATATTAAAACCTGTTGCTATTTTCTATATTTAGCATCACATTAGCTACAGGTTGCAAATAAAAGAGATCATATCTTATTGGCTAATGTCTTGATACAATATTAAGTGCCTGTTACACATCATTAAAGATGTTCTTTTTGGGTCATACTTCACAATTTACCTCTTGCATCCCATGATCACTACTGAATTAAATCATATACAATAAACGACGTTTTCCTGAACTATAAACAAAACTGAATGTGTGCTTAGTTGTTTCTCATACCTATTTTCTGTGTTTTTATTTTCTTTCTTAAAGTCACGTTTTGGTGTAAATATGTCACTTCAAACAACTGTGACAAGATTCAGTTATACCTCGCTAATTCGCTGCTCGAATGGCTTTATAAGGACATCTCTCTCTCTTTCTCTTTCTCTCTCTCTCTCTCTCTCTCTCTCTCTCTGAATCATGATCTATTTGTTCATCTAGCTACTGGTCCTGCAACACACTTTCATGAGATTTCAGCTTATATAACTTTACATAATTACAACATCTGCTCATAAAATTGGTTTACATCTTGGCCTTGACATCTGTGACATACATTCCTAGCTTCATATCGAGATCCATGAATATTTGAAGGCCGATTGTTCGAGTTCTGCATAAGCCAGGTCCCGAGGTTTTAAACTTTTTTCATGATCAATTCAGCTGAGTTTGAAATTTTCTCTGCTAATGAATATGAAAATGCCAACAACATTTTCATTATTAGCAGAATTTTGTTCATGCTTAGCTATATTAAGCAAGAAAGAATTTGCAATATTAGTAATTTGAAATTTATAAGCAGGACAAATTTCATGCTCAGCTGAGTTGAACATTCTGGCCCAGAACTGCAAATTACAGTGCTGACACGAATTGTACCATATTTTATTATGTGTTCGATTTATTGCTAACTACTGTTCTGAGGCGTGCAGTATTTCATGCTTAGGGAGAATCAAAAGTGCTACAAAAACTTTAAAGAATGCCATGTATACATCTAGTTCATGACCGTCTTGCCATAATAAATCTTGTTTGCTGAGGTGGTTGCGTTTATTAATTTAAATGTCACTTACAAACGACGTGTACAGTGTGAAAACATGACAGTCAGTGAGTGAACTTGACAATATTAAGTATACAACTATTACATTAAAGTCCATTGATGCTAATATATCTTCAATGTATGCTTCCATTTTGCTAGTCTGAAGAGTCCATTATCTAGCTCAACGTGTAGTTTTAGATGGCCAACCCTCAGGTCCAGTCACAGTTTTATCGGGACTCTCCCAAGGCTAAGTCCTAGTACCAGTCCTATTTCTACTTTTCATGAATGATCTTTCGGATAATACCTGGTATTCGGGTTGTCTGCAGCAGACAACGTTGTCCTTTAAGGAACATCCATTCAATACATGGTTACTACACATTGCAAGAAAACGTTAACAGTGTAGCACATTTCATCTGGGGTTGCTTGACAGATGAAATTCAGTGTTGCCAAATGAAAACGATAAGGCATCTTTTACGCAATCAAAAACTTTAATTAAACACTACACAATAAAACTTTGGAACAAGTTTAGTGCACAATATACCTTGGTATCACAATAACAGACATCCTAGATTGGGGTCAGCCTTTATCAGAAATTACGTCGAAGGCAACTAAAATTCTCGGTTTTCTTCGTTGGACCTTTGGGCTGGCACCCAAAGAAACCACAGCTGCTGTATATAAAACATTGGTACATCCCCAGTTGGAATACACAGCATCGGTTTGGCAACCTCTCATCATATAGAGAGGATATATAGGGTTGCAACTAGCTGGCCTTGCAGATATGGGCGAAAAATTAGACATATTGGCGAAATGCCTAGTGAATTGCAATAGCCAACGGTGTAAGCTTTTTAGGAGCGGGTCTCTTTATCATTATTCCATAAGATTCATATAAGAGCGATTTCCATTAGTAAATCGAAATATTTGATCTCAGCACCAGGGTTGAATTAAACCATGGCATCCTCTAACACAGTACCCACGGTGCCTGTCCTTTTGTGATGTCCTGAAGTATTCAGTCTGTCTCTAAACTTTTAAATCCAACATGTGCCTATGATCTGGGTATTCGCTGTTCTCATTAACCATATGGCATACGGTAGGTTCTTGGAGCACATGTGAAATCAGCTGTGCATTCTTCGAGGTCAGACCAGATCGTTAACTGTCCGTTTACTGTTCTGTAGTACCAAATCACTCTGTAAATGGACAGCGAAGGAAATGATCATTATGCATATGCGCAGCGTGGCCCGAGCCTTCAAGTTTAGCAAATGTGTGGCTCATATAACGGCATTTGAATTGGTACCGTATTTGCCCTAAGTTCTTATCCTGAACTTTGAATAAATATCATCCCTACTTGGCGATGTGTCAAAAACTGCTGGACGAGTGGCAAACAGTGTAGACCCTGATCAGACGCCGCGTTGTGTGTTGTCAGATCTGGGTCTACAATGTTTGCTCAGACCTGTCCGTCCGAATACTTAGGGTAAATGTGGCGCTACAGTTTTCTTTCGCAATTTCAGATGCTGCCAATTTTTGGAGCTGTAGCTCTTTTCTGGTGTTTAAGTTTGACCCGAGCACAGTCAGTTTTATCAGCACGTAAGTATTTTAAAAACACTGAAACACTTTTGTGTGATTTATTGCTTATTGTATTAAAATATTCCCTTTACATTTATCAGTCACTGGAATGAAGAACAGTAGATTTATGGTTTGTCCAATTCAAATATTTCGTTTATGGTTATTCAGACTCCCACACTTCAAGAGGGTTATCTGTAAAACCTGGTCTGAGCTCAGTGCTGGGACGTTGGCAAACAGTGCAACCCAAATCAGATGCCTGCACTGCTTGCTTAAATTACAGGAAGTTAAGGGTTAAATGAAACAGTCTTCTGTCCCCGTTCAGGACCATTTTCCCAGCCTACACTCAAAGACAATCTACCCACCAGTGCTGTTGGTGCTTTCATTATATCTCTCAGGAATTCACCTTTCAAATTATTTTGGTAAAGATAAATAAGGTCAAATCGTGGGAAAGTGGTGTTTCATAAGAAAATAATGCAATACATATATCATTTCAAAATATATATTTTTAAAACAATTTAGAAAAGGCAAAATGGATTAAATAGCAAGCATTTCTTTCTTCGTATATTTATATCAGAGTGTGTTTGTTTTTTGTTTTCTTTCTTTTTTTCTTTGTTTTTCAGTGTTTTTTTTTTCTATTCTGTGTAAAACTATTTTAGATCTCATGTTGGGTCTTTCAAAAAGCGCCTCGTCGGTGTCATACAAGCAGTGTTTATGTGCTAAAGTGATATAAAAGCTTTGAGGAAAATAGGAACAGTGTTTAGTCAAAGACAATGAAAGACCATAAATTGTCTTTTGAAAGACCATTAAGAGAGCGTTCACGCCCAGATATCTATTATATTATTCACTTAATTTTATACGTATAAACGGGCAGTAAACAAGATGAAGATCTAATATTAGCGTGAAGAACATGTATATTTGGACCTCTCTGTTTTCATAATAATACGCATCAACAGGACTCTGTTATTTGCAAAGTACTTTACTGCAATTTTTTTTAACTGTATCGAACATACCAGAGAAAGAGAAAATAAAAATAATGCCTGATAAACGTCATGACGTTGCATCGACATTCATGCGCCGTTGTCTACATTGTGTGCGCGCCGGGTAAATACTGCCTGAATGTCTTTCAATGTCGATTTATGTTCCTAAACAGTATTTGAACCAAACAGAGACTGTTCCAATAGTATGTTGTTTTTGTTGTTTTTTTGTTGTTGTTTTTTTCAGAAATTTAATGTCACTAAAGAGATCTAGATACACTTGATAGATTTTCTGTCATTTTATAGGGGAGGCAATTTTTGGTAATCCCTGTTTGCTTTCTTAGACACCAAGACCCTTCTGGAAGGGAATTTTCATACCAGTAATTGGATATCTTCTTAAACTTAATCTTGGACTATGATAAGAAATCAATCACTTAGTACATGTGTTCCGATACTTTGATGAGTGTAAACGGGCCTTGACCTGAAATAAAATGTTACTTTATAGGTGGTCGACATTTGCTCTGGGCAATGATCTATGAACACGGTAGCAAGAGCCTCGACGTGGGAAAACGTACCTTCTGGTATGTGCTCCCAAACAAACACACACGTCAGCCTGCACATCCGCACAGTCTGATAAGAGTCTTCCTTGTCCGCGTGAAGAACTTTTGCATCCTTGGCTATTCAAAATGCGCCCAGTGAAGATTCTGATCAGGCTGAATTGAATCTTGGCTGGGCAACCATGTCCGAAGGTAGCTTTACCCACATTGCGGTTTGTAATAATGTGAAAACATCACTGCTTATCTGGGCCCAATTGTTCAAAGCGTCGTTAGCTTAACAAGCTCATTAGGGGTCAAAATGTTAACTGTTCTAGTAAGTACAATACCAAATTTAACTTAACGAGCTAGTTAGTGGTCAAAATATTAACTGTTTTAGTAAGTACAATATCTAATTCACAGGTATTTTTGCTAAAAAAATATCTAATTCACAGGTATTTCTGCTTAGCAAAAATTTTAGTGTATATGCCGTATTTAATGATCAAAGTTTTAACGATACGTTAACTAACGACATCGTTAGTTTTGAACAACTGGGTCCTGGGTGTTAAGGCCCGTTTTACAGTAACAAATCCTGTGCAATCAGGAAACTATATATATATTGTTATATTAATTCGCAATTACTGTTCTTCCGAAATCACTGGGAAAGACGTTTTTTACTAGGTGTTTTATTTTAAATGAATATATTTTGTTCTGATTGACCATATCTTATCAAAAGACATTTGTCTTTTCTGTTTCTGTGTTTTGTTCTCAAATATGTACATTAAAATTAAATTTACGGCAAAAAATTGGCCTGGCCTATGGAATTGCTATAGTTAAGTGATTTTTGGGACTGTTTGCCTAAAATACTTTTTACTTTTCTTTGATGAATTTGAATCATTGATGATATATTTCGAAATTATCAGAAAAAATTAAACAAGCGGAACTTGTTGAAAATCTGTCTCCAATTTACCTACCCTACAGATTTCTGCATAATTTGCATTAGTTTTTATGCTATGGGAAAAAGTGAAAATATCTGATTTAAAAAAAACAACAACAACAACAAGAAAACAATGACTAGAATTAAAAAAAAATGTGCATAGGTAGTTACGATATGTGGTTTTGTTTTAAGTCATGACTTGTGTTAGTTTGTTCTTGTGTTTTTTCAGTCCTTTTAGCATTGCGGTTACCTCGCTTGGGGAAGAGAAAGCTAATCTTAGTGCTTTTCGTACGTTTGTTCGATTTGCGCTGGTTTTGTCTGTTTCCTCTTCCTCTTCGTGTCTGGGAAGGGCTGCGGCTTGTGATTGTAGCTCTTCCTGAACTTTTTCTCTTATAGTGTAGGGCCGCTGTGTCGAATATTTGGCTCCCGTGTGCAAATCTTGATCCAAATACATTTTCAACATTAAAAATATATGTTCTTTCAGATAAGATATGTTGCCAGTTTTTCTTTTTAGAATTGACGTCATGGTGACGTCACAAATTATGCTGCCATCATTTACGTACAAAATACTTGTAGAAGAGGGTAACTAACAATATCTGTCTGAATTAGATAGGTGACTAATTTAGCCCCAACATGCATATCATGGACAGGACATTAGCACGGATGCCTAATTGCTCCGTAGGTCCAAGAATGAAAAACAAACCTTATAAGCTACTTGAAATATCATCGTTTCCATGGCAACTCAAGGTAATATATTGAACCAAGATGGTGCACCTTACAAATTGATCATATCTTGGTCTATATTCAATATAAATCAAACTAAGGGGCATCAATAAAAGGAAATGCTTTGGTCTTTAATATAGTATGAAAATATACAAATTAGCTCATTTGCATTAATATTAATTAATACTTTTTTTTGCGAAAAAGTCAATAAAATACAAGACAAATTAATCATATCCCAATCTTTGGCCACTATAGATTAACCAAAATGTGCAAAATAACAGATTAGATATTGGCTTATTGCTTCTACTCCATATACAAACATACAAATTAACTCATTTGCATATGCATGAGATATCAATTAGTGCTTATGTTTTGCAAAAAAAAGGTCAGTAAAATGCAAGACAAATTAATCATATCCCTGTCTGTGGTCAAAATTGGTTAACTAAAATGTGCAAGATAAGAGCTTAGGCACTAGCTGTTTGCTTCTGCTCTATACGCTTATTTGCATATGCATATATATGCCATAATGCTTAAATTTTAGTGAAAAAATCATACAAAATTCTGAAAATAAGCCATTTTCTTAATAAACTGAGTATTTCAAACACACTTTTTACAACTACATGTATTGTGCATGATAGTGAGGATACAATGCTACTCCAAAGAAAAATAGGGTTATAGGTAGCATCTAACGTCTTGATACGGGGGTCCATATGTCTTGCTTGTGTCCAAATACAGAACACTTTATGCATTACCTGTGATAATTCTGGGTATTTAAGCCTCCTATTTCCTTAAAACAATAAGGCTTAGAATAGTAACGTGAATCACACAGAAATGGGATAAGGATTGTTATTTTCACTTATCAGGGGCCCATCTATGGTCAACATGTCTACTTAAAGGCAAAATTATGCATTTTTCCATATAGTTAATCTACTTTCAGCTTTTATTTTAGAAGCACGGCATCTTGTTTCCTTTAAATGATTTTTCTTGGTAGCTTGGTAGATCCCCTGGGTCAGAACGGAATTGGGGTAAGTTGGGTCACGTTCCCTATATTGGACGCAGATGGGTAAATATGTCTACTTTTGTCAAAACATAATTAAAATAACCAATACTCAAAGGTCTGAAATTATATTTCTGATGTCTAAGCCTCTAATTCTCTTAAAATTGTATGCTTGTAGTTTTATAGGTGCAAATACAAATGAGGTAAGAAAGGGACATGCTTCTCGTGAAGGGGCGCCTCTGAGGTCGAAATACCTTCCTTATAGATAAACTTGAATTTTATGCGCAATTTCTATTTTAATATATATTTCTTGAGACCCCGTTTCTAATGTACTTGATATAATTGTGCCAACTAGTATGGCAGGTAGCCTGGCTAACACCCAAATACAGGTAATTATGGGCACATAACCTATATACATGTAGTTAGGATCCGAGGATTTGCGCAATATGTTCTTCCCTATTGCAAACTACTGTAATTTTAAAGGCATTCCCAAATTCATTCTTGTGTCTGTCTGAAGTCTAAGCCTCCTAATTTCCTTGATAGTATTATGCTTATTAGCCTGTTAGGCAACCTTATCCAAACAAGAATGGAGAAAAGTAGCATCATATTCCCGGGTAACGAGCCGAGGGTGGTCATAAACCAAATTTGAAAACTGTATGGACACATTCCCTATTAAGGGCGTCAACAGGGGTATAGTGAGTCCTATTTAACGGCAAAATACCATCATTTTATATACAGTTTTCTGTTTCATTTATTATTTCTGAGGTCCCAGTCTTTAAAATTCTTTCAATTAAAAATTATACTTTGTGGTTTAGAAGGTCCGTTCAGTTCAGTCCTTTAACCTTGAAGGTCGTTTGGATACCATTAATGATGTTGCAACACTTCTTCATCTTTCTCTGTCTTCCGCTGCCTTAGGTAAATATCCGGTCTCTAATCTGCTCTCCTTTCGGCCTTGCCCCGTTCACTAATCTCTGCAGAATTGTCTTCGTCGTGCAAGACAATCTTGCATTGTAGCCATACCATCTGAGATTCCGCATCATGGCTAGGAAATCGTCATGCACTCCGACTGAATCCTGGATCCTGTTGCGGCTCCTCATTTATCACATGGTCTTTGTAGGAAATATTTAGAACGCATCTAAAGACTTTGGGTCTTCTTTCAAGCTCTGTTGTAAGGATCAAGTTTTCACAGGCATAAAGGCCTGCACTATTACTTTTTTTTTTTTTGCATTAAATCATGACAAAGGTTTGAAAAGTTACTCCTTCGGTACAAAATGCCAAGCAAAAAATGACTGTCTAGACGTTATCGAAAGCACAGTAGTAAAGAAGATGTCCAGGAAATGCCACAACCACAGAACACCAATGACGTCAAAAAGAAGAGTAAACAAACAATGACGTAGAGTACGTACGTAACAAAACAACAAAACGCTAAACAGCCAGGGCCCAGTTGTTCAAAGCGTCGTTAGCTTAACGAGCTCGTTAGTGGTCAAATTGTTAACTGCTCTAGTAAGTACAGTATCTTATTCACAGGTATTTTTTGCTGAAAAATGTGAGTAGCTTTTGCAAATGCAACTCACATTTTTTTTCAGCAAAACTATTAGCGTATATGCCATATTTGATGATCAAAATTTTAACGATACGTTAATTAACGACATCGTTAGTTCTGAACAACTGGGCCCAGGGGGTTAGATCAATTTTCTCGGGATAAAATCTTCGTCGGAGGTTCAAGTATTGTCCTCAATACATATAAAGCAAACAAAGCACAAACAGAATGAAACAGAAAGCTGAATGGACAACAACTGAAGGTAACCGAAATGCTTGCATCAGAAAAAGAAAACACGACACTTGAAAACTTTGCAAAAAGCAAACTGGGTAGCCGTACAGCGGGTGACCACAATGCAAGAATTAAAAAAAAAAAAAAAGCTATATTTCATTTCCTGTAAATTAAGCAAACAGTGCAGTGCATTCTGCGGCGTCTGATCTGGGTCTACACTGTTTGGCAATGTCCCAGCACTAAGCCCAGTCCAGGTTTTATAGATAACCCTCTTTACTTATTAGGTAGCGAGGTGCCACAAAACCTAGCAAAGAACGAATAAAATAATAGACTCCACTTTAGAAACGGTCAGTAGCAAAACTGTCAAAGACTCTAAATTTAATTTACTGATATCAAATCCTCTGCCTGGGCTGAAAAAGTTGCTCGGCTGACAAAGAGGTGCCCTAACGCATTCAGTGAAGCATCACAGAAGAATACGTTAACCCATTGAAGAATGGAGACCCCTAAACGGGTAACTGGCAAACAGTGCAGACCAAGATCAGACGCCGCAGGACGCGGCGCCTGATCAGGGTCTCCACTGTTTGCAAATAGTTCAATTTTTTTTTCGTTAGGAATATCTATATCATATAACCTGACATACCTAAAATCGAAAATGGACTCTTTCAATATACAGTGTGGGAGAGTTTATTCAGTCTTAAATGGGTAAATCAAGTTAAATCTGTGTGATGAAACATGGATGGAGCCTTGTGGCAAACATCTCTAACCAGTGCCGCATTTGCACATTTTTGTAGTGTTATCTTTAAGGAAATAAAACGTGTATGTACATGTTTGCATTTCATTCATGTGCCAGATAAGATCCCAGCTCTGGATGGACCCAGGTTGCTGGTTACGCATATCCCTGAATGTTATACCTAATAAAAACAGTGTTTGTACTTGTTTGCATTTCATTCAAGTCTTTAGGTCCCGTCTCTCTCTCTCTCTCTCTCTCTCTCTCTCTCTCTCTCTCTCTCTCTGCCTATCTGTCTGTCTGTCTGTCTGTTTGTCTATCTATCTATCTATCTATCTATCTATCTATGTCTGCCTAATTATCTATCTATCTATCTATCTATCTACACACACACACACACACACACACACACACACACACACACACACACATCTAGACCTTTCATACAAATTAAATAATATAGAAGCCAACATACAAGTGCACCTGTTTTTATCAATTATCTTAATTTAAAATGGACACCTAAGACTTGACATGAAAGGATGTCAGGTGTTTGATAGGTTAATGTCCATGCTGACAAGTTAATTATTTTAAAATGTTAGACATGCTGGAATCAAATTAACACAGATTTTTTTTTATATAATATTAAGCAAAGGTTTCTTTCTGCATTTGAATTTTGTCAAGTTTGCGAAATACTTGTCAAAATGGGTCAACATTTGTATGGACAATTTTATTCTAATAGAGGAGCCATTCTATTATAGTAAAGGAACCATTTTACTCTTGTAAAGGAGCCATTTTACTCTAGTAAAAAAGCCATTTTACTCTAATAAAGGAGCTATTGTATTCTAGTAAAAGAGTCATTTTATTCTAGTAAAGGAGGCTGGATACACGATAAAATTTCTGCCATTATTTAATAGGAAGACCAATTTTATGACTTCCTTTTTGGGTCGATTGTTTACAATCGCCATAGTTTACATACACCAAAATTTCATTAAGGTTGTTGTCCACATGATTATCATTGACTAATGAAATCAAACCGCGCGTATGTATGAAATCTAGGTAATGGTTATTTACAGCCGCGCTATTATTGTCGCTGTAACGTCATAGTATTGTATAAAGAGGGTTATCTATAAAGCCTGGACTGGGACATTTGCAAACAGTGCAGACCTAGATCAGAATGCGGCGTCTGATCAGGGTCTGCACTATTTGCCTCAATTACAGGAAGTTAAGGGTTAAATGAAATAGTCTTAAGTTCCCGTTAAGGACACTTACACTCGGAGACAATCATCCCACTAGTGCTGTTAGTGCTTTGATTGTTTTCTGCACACCAAGCCCCTTCTGAAAACGAGTCTTGTTTTAAAAGTAAAAAAAAAATGCTTCCGAGGAGAGCAAATTCTAACCTTTTAAAGTAAAGGAGACAAAACAATTTTGATATAGTTGCCGCCCCTGAAAGTGCTCCCATTCTCCTTAAACAAACCCACACGCGTACAGTCATTTTACAGGCAAATTTTAATTGACTTCTTAGAGCACCACTGACACAATGGAAAATGATCGAGCATCTGCGCGAGAAAAACGTGCTTAATCTATGTATTTGGACAGGCTGGCCTGCGCAAACAGTGTAGACCCAGAACATTACTATCAGACGATTAAAGTAGGCCAACAAATTCAGCTAACAGCACTGGTGTCGAAACACATTACAAAGTATCTATTCTTTCCTAAAATGGCCGTTTTTGAAAATTTTACCTTGACCATCGTACAGTTTAAAATAATCCGGTACAAGAAGATAACTAAATGCAGACAGCGCCGTTGTTTACTGTATATGAGTTAAGCCATGATTTTGTGAACTTCTTTGTTTGTGGTTGGGGCGTTGTGGGATAGAGAAGGTACACATTCAGCACCTAATTTATCTGTTTTGTAGTTTGTAGAAAATATAATGTCTGTATCTATCTGTATTCTAGTCTAATCTAACATGACATATTAATTCATATTTCCCTCTTAGAATTAGAACAAGTTCTGGTTAGTTAGGATATATAAAATGCTAATAATAATAATAATAATAATAATAAAGTTATTGTTACTATTATTATTACTTGAGGGCCGTAGAGATAAATATCTCAAACTTTAAATTGAATAGTTCATAAAGGAAAAGCTGATCAGTGTAATTGCCGGTCTCGTTACAGCGGGCTGTCTGTTGAATGAAGTCCGTGGCGAACCCCGGTGGTTCCAAGTTGATATCCCTAACTATGGGTCGAGGAAATTTCCATGTCCAACAAATACAATATTTGACATCAAACAGTGCGGTTGTGGATGGGTGGACAATCCAATAAACCGTAAGTTATAACTTGGAACGGTGTTAGAGTGTAATCTCTCTTCAACAGCCTCCCATTTAAACGCATAACACTAACTGTTGTAAGTAAATGGCTGATGTAGGGAGGTTCAGTATATAGATGAATTCAAATAGTCCGTATGTTCCGTTCGCAAACTGCAGTAGTCCTGCATTGAAAATACTCTTATGCAGATGCTTTATCATATGTGAGTCACGGTGGCCTGTTGAATATATGTGCGTTCTGATAGTTAGTTCGATGCAAAGTGCAAATGCTACTACAGTTTTTTTATTTCATTTTCTTTGAAAGTATGTATATGTATTTTGTCTTGTTTTATAGTATGAAAAAATGGGTGCAGTTTTCAATATTATTGTGGAACCACTTTAGTCTCATTTAACTTAGGGAAAAATGAAGATGAGCTATTTCACTATTTCTGGCAGACTTATGCACAAGTAGCTATGCACAATTAGCTTGTACAATGGTTGTGAACACTAATTCTTATTCATTATTGTTCAGATTTTTGTAATATTGTTTGGTTGTGGCGACTGACAAATGATATTTATGGAAACCCCGAATGACATCTGATGTTCTTTTCTTTTTATTTCGCTTTTACGAAATAATACTCTGTTTATATGGATTATCTATCCGCTCTTATGACTTAATAATTATTTCCGAAAAGTTATCAATCCGGTTTGGCTAAGGAACGAGTGGAAACGAGTTAGTTCCTGTGGACGAATTAGCAATCTGTGAGAAGGAATAGTCCATGGGACCGGGCTGTTAATTCGCCCGGAATGGATCAATAATCCGTGGAAATGTAAAATTAAGACAGACGTGGGAACGGATGCATAATCCATGGTAACAAGCAGACAATCCAAGGGAAGGATTAAAAAAAAAAGGAGAAAAAAAGAACATTGCTCAGGATTGCCCGTAAATTTCTGATATTAATCATCTTCCACCCGGTTGTTTTTCAACGTTGACAATGCTTGTGAGCAAAAGCTTAAACATATTTTGTTCATTTCTTTTGTAGTTATCTGTTGTCATGATACAAAGAGAGCTTTTATGCAAACTATTTCGGAAAGCTACATTGTTTAAATTCCGTCAGATTTTTGACACATTAAACGATTTGTCTCTCATATCATATTCACACTTTATTCGGACAGACAAGTATGAACTAATTGTGAAGGCCCAGATAAGACGCCACAGAAAGCAACATCTCATAAGAGTCTACATTGGTTGCTAACCATCCAGCAATTTTAAAACATGTCAACAGGCAGTAAGGTAGTGCTGTTCAAATTTTAGGAGTAAGGAGTTAAGTTGCCCGAATATTACGGGTGAGTACGGTATGTATATGGTTTTGGATTACTTGAAAAAGATAAAATTTGCAAGCACAAAGTAGATCCTTTTTCAAAAGGGAGGCAAAACCCTTTTGACACAGTTATCTACCCTGAAAATGTATTCACTGTCCTTAATGGAACATCTGAAGTATGTTACTAGATAAACCGGGACACTTATTTTGTAGATTCAAACATCATCGCCAAAGATAATTATTACAGGATTCTGATATTTAATTGTTAACAGCCATCTAAGAGAAAATAATATAATACGGAGTTAACCATATTTTTATTTAAGCACCTAATGGTGGGGGTTTTAATCCAGGGAACGGAGGACTAGGTCCCAATCCAGGCACTGGTGGTGATTTCATACCCTCCACTGACCTTCAGACAACAACAAGACCACGTAAGTAGGAACCTATTTTCAGTTTATATATGAGACGAGGCACAATATGAGAACGTATATTTTCGGACAGCATAGACCCAAGTCCTAGCAGTCTGATCAGAAAGCATAGACACAAGTCCTAGCATTCTGATTAGAAAGCATAGACCCGTCCTAGCATTCTGATCAGACAGCATAGACCCAAGTTCTAGCTTTCTGCTCAGACAGCATAGACCCGAGCATTATGATCAGACAGCAAAGACCCTATCATTCTGATCAGACAGCATAGGCCCAAGACCTAGCATTCTGATTCGACAGCATAGACCCAAGTCCTAGATTTCTGATCAGACAGCATAGACCCTAACAGTCTGATCAGACAGCATAAATCCAAGTCCTAGCATTCTGATCAGACAGCATAGACCCGTCCTAGCATTCTGATCAGACAGCAATGACCCATGTCCTAGCATTCTGATCAGAGATGTAACAGTTACTACGATATGCTGTTCAGGATGGAATATAACAGTCATTACGCTTTGAAAGTCCAAACTTCTACCATTATGTTTAAAAGTCCAAACTTCTACCATTATGTTTGAAAGTCCAAACTTCTACCATTATGTTTGAAAGTCCAAACTTCTACCATTATGTTTTGCTACTATTTTAAATTACTAAGATATATCCATTACAAAGTAATGTATAATAACGTTTCAATGGCATCCATTGTCGTTTCTTGGAACCTGTCATCGGTACAGCCTGACATTTCCAAGGGTTGATTTCCATATCCCATATGGACTTCCACACCGAAAGCTTAATAAGTTCCTGTTGTAGTGTTGAGCTGTCTCCTTCGCTCTGAGTTGTCAGATATAATACAGTGTCATCCGAAAATATGCAGACGGGAAAAGCAAGTCGTTGCTACTTCTGATGTACTAGGCACTGAAATACAAAATCTAAAAGGTTGCCGTTGGAAATAAATAACACACACAAGAACGGAAATCAGTGACTCGGTTTTATTATATCTCTTCATAGCAGCAATGTAGTTTGCGAATATGCATACGCCCCACCTAGCACCGGCTTAAGCAGTATTCTGTTTTCAAGGCATCCAGAATGGACTCAATGATCCGAAAGCAAATAAAATATAATCTACAATGGTAAAGTGTGGGGAGACGATTTACGCCCGCCACACAACACTTAACGCCAGCTGCAGTGAAGTAAAAAAAAAAAACATCTAAAAGGTTTTGGAAACAAAGAACATACAAGAAAACAAAAACTGAAAAATGAACTGGATTTTTGCCTTGATGAGTGGCAGAATTTGCAGTTTCGCGAAAAGTTACATAAGGATTCGAATAATGTACATTTGTTTAATATTACTGATTTCAAAAGGCTTTTATTGCAGCGTGTAAACTGAGAAAAACACGGGACCGCCATTATTACGAACAGTTTATTGTTGGTCATGACTGGTTGCTGCGCAGATGTCCCATGGGTACATTATATAACGAAGAAGCCTGTGCCTGTCACGATATCGATCCCAATCAACAGATAGGTAAGTAATCACCTTACATATGAACCGCAACGTAAATTCGTTACCATTCCACCTGAAAAAGAGAAACTTGGAATGAATGCAAGTCACGTTTTTTTTTTTTTTTTTTTTTTTTCATTTATTTATTTTGTTGTTGTAGGTTGTTTTGTTTAGGATAAAGATAAACTCATACAGGGACCTTGATAAGTGATAGTAGTATTTTGTAGGAACAGAACAAATTAAGGCAATGTCATATTTACCCTAAGTTTTCGAACAGACAGGGCTAGGCTACCAGTGTGAACCCAGATCAGACACCGCAGAAAGATGTGCCTATTTACTTCTCTCCACCGTTTGTCTTCTTTCCTGTCCTTATCCTCTGTATCCACTGAAAATCACCTATCCAATAATGCATTTTTACACAGAACTTATGTTGTAACGGATGGGTCCCATCATCCTTTCTCACAATCAGTGTTTCTAGGTAAGGTATTTTCTCTCCTTTTTTTTCTCTTCATATATGAATTTGATGCTCCCGGTGACATCAGTTTGATTTAGGTTCCGTGTAAGATTATCTGTTTGTCCTTTCTCAACGATTTCTAAAACATCGTCCACATACCGTTTCCACAATTGATGTGCACATGTGACCGGTGCTGTAGCGATAACATGTTGCTACAAGAACTCCATATACAAGTTCGTGACTATTGGAGAAACAGGACTACCAATTGCCTTACCAAATGTTTGCCGAAATAAGTTGTAGTTAGTACAAATTTGAGGAGCTCCATAATGTTACAGGCAAGTAACTTTGTTCTGTTTTTAAGTTTACTGTCCTTTTCAAGTCTACTGCAAATCACTCCCTGAGCTTTGTCTATCGGGGCATTGGTAAAGAGAGAAACTACGTAATGCGAATTGAATATTTCTTCTTCTTTCATCATGATCCCTGTCATGTATGTGCAGAAGTCCTTTGAGTTCGTGACGTGCTGCTCAGTGATGCCAGCTAAAGAACTAAGGATGTCCGCCATAGTCCTAGATAGCTAGGCTACAGCTATCTAGGACTATGGCGGACGACCTGTGTAGTCGACTATCGGTCGGTTGGAGAGGCTGTTCTGTTTGTGTATCTTCGGTGTACAATACATCCTGGGAAAGTTCTCTGCTATAGGGTATAGGTGGTCATACTAGGCTACCGATATCTTATCCTCGTTTTCCAGTCTCTTTAGTATGCCTATCGGCTTTCTTTTGTATTTCGGGGCAAGATTCTTGCTGAGGTGCTCATAAGTTTATCAGCATCAGAAGCATATTGTCCTCATACTCTTTCGTCCAATATCACTGTTGCCCTGCCTTTATCTGCTGGAAGGATTAATATATTATCATCCTTTTGCAAGTCCTTAATTTACTGTCTTTCTTTTTTCGTGAGATTTCGACTGGGCAACCTGATATTCTCCATAAGACCTGTCACCGCCGATCGAAAGACGCACACTAGTTCCTGGTCAAAACCCCACGAGGCTTGCTCTGTAGCCAAAATGAAATCGGTCACAGGGATCTAGTCTGGGGTAATAGCGAATTTTAAGCCCTTTGAGAGTCATGTATTTTAATTCTGGGCGTCTGATCTGGGTCTACACTGTTTGGCAACGTCCCATTTATGGGACACTAGGCCATAAATGGGTTAAAGTATGTTCAGAAGATAAAGTGTGCGAATACATGATGGAGGGTCCTTGAAGATACTCACTTCTCATTTACAGTGTGCCATCCGGAACTTTGGCTCAATTTCAACGATCGTGTTATCGAGGATGCATCCGGATACCAGATCGCAGTTGGTAACAATGGTAACGTAGTGAACGTGAGTAACGCTGGAAGATTCGACGGCACGGGTACGTTGACGGTGTGGCAGTATTCAAACCAAGATTTGGGCACAGAACTGACGGTCAATCTTAGATTTTATGAATTCGAAGGCGGTGTGTCAGAAGAACAGGTTCGTAATTGAGCCGGGGTACAGCATTTCCTGAGTCTGATCAGGATGCGCATGCTGAATGCTGATCTGATTATTCGTTTTGCGCACATGCAATTTTGTAGGAAATGCTGTGCTCCGGCGCAGTTGTTGTATTTTCTTATATTTTTCCTACCAGATCGTTAATTAACGTTATGTAACATGTAACATAAACTCATCGAAAAACAACAACAACAACAAAAAAGTTTACGGTTTTGGAAGCATGTGGGGAAGGGTAAAATTTTGTCCGGTTGACTTTAAAATTATTGAATTTTTATTATTGTTTTTAAGTGAAACTTAATTGTTTATGGGGTGGATTGTGAGAGCAACACTTATTTTTAAGTTACATACACAGGCAGAATCATGAGTTTTTGCTTTTGTTTTTTCTCGAAGCAATAACAACGCTTCTAAAAACAAAAATGTAAAAAAATAGCATACATGTAGATTTTATAGACCTTCATTCAAAAGAAACTGTATTAAAACATAAGTTAGGCCAATATGTTAAAGGGGCGCTCTCACTTCAGTTTAGATGAATTTAAATCACTTACTAGTATTTGAAGAATATCCATGTTTGCAAAAAGCGTAAAATGAGACAAAAGAAAATCAAATTTGACTATTAGTAGTCAGTCCGAAATGCTACTTCTATACAATGGCACTTATCGTTTCACACTCGTACCATAATTTTCTGGGTCCAGTTGTTAGCTCACCTGAGCACGACGTGCTCATGGTGAGCTATTGTGGTCAGTCAATGTCCGTCGTCCGTCGTGCGTCGTCCGTCGTGCATCGTGCGGCGTCAACAATTGCTCTAAAAGCCTACTCCTCCTACACCCCTGGGCCAATTGACTCGATACTTGGTAGGAAGCATCAGGGTGACCTGTAAATCAAAAATAGCTAAAATCGTGCCGATCGGAAATCCAAGATAGCCGCCATGGCCGCCTTCTTGAAAATCTATTTTTCGCTTCTTCTCCTGATTCGAAAGGCCAATTGACTCCAAACTTGCTAGGAAGCATCGGGGTAACTTGTAGATCAAAAATAGCTAAAATCATGCCGATCGGCCATGGCCGCCATCTTGAAAATTTATTTTTCGCTTCTTCTGAACCGAAAGGCCAATTGCCTTCAAACTTGCTAGGAAGCATCGGGGTGACTTGTAGATCAAAAATAGCGAAAATCGTGCCGATTGGAAATCCAAGATGGCCGCCATGGCAGCCATCTTAAAAATCTATTTTTTGCTTCTTTTCCTGAACCGAAAGGCCAATTGACTCCAAATTCGCTAGGAAGCATTTGAGTGACTTGTAGATCAAAAATAGCTAAAATCATGCCTATCGGAAATCCAAGATGGCCGCCATGGCGGCCATCTTGAAAATCTATTTTTCGCTTCTTCTCCTGAACCCAAAAGCCAGGTGACTCCAAACATGGTAGGAAGCATTGGGGTGACTTGTAGATCAAAAATAGCTAAAATTGTTCCGATCGGAAATCCAAGATGGCTGCCATGGCAGCCATCTTGAAAATCTATTTTTTGCTTCTTCTCCTGAACCGAAAAGCCAATTGACTCCAAACTTCCTAGGAAGCATAGGTGTGACATGTATCACATCAAAAATAACTAAAATCATGCCGGCCATCTTGAAAATATATTTTTCGCTTCTTCTCCTAACCCCAAACGCCAATTGACTCGAAACTTGGTAGGAAGCATCGGGGTGACTTGTATATCAAAAGTAGCTAAAATCGTTCTAATCGGAAATCCAAGATGGCCGCCATGGTCGCCATCTTGAAAAACTATTTTTCTCTTCTTCTCCTGAGCCGAAAGGCCTATTGACTCCAAACTTTGTAGGACGCATCAGGGTAACGTGTAGATTAAAAGTAGCTAAAATCATGCTGATTGGAAATCCAAGATGGCCGCCATGGTGGCCATCTTGAAAATCTTTTTTTCGCTTCTTCTCCTAAACCCAAAAGCCAATTGACTTGAAACTTGGTAGGAAGCATCGGGGTGACTTATAGATTGAAATTGGCTAAAATCGTTCCGATTGGAAATCCAAGATGGCCGCCATGGCAGCCATCTTGAAAATCTGTTTTTCACTTCTTCTCCTGAACCAAAAGGCTTATTGACTTTAAACTAGGTAGGAAGCATCAGGGTGACCTGTAGATCAAAAATAGCTAAAATCATCCCTATCGGAAATACAAGATGGCCGCCATGACAGCCATCCTGAAAATCTATTTTTCGCTTCTTCTCCTGAACTGAAAGGCCATTTGAATCGAAACTTGGTAGGAAGCATTTGGGTGACGTGTAGATTTAAAATAGCTTAAATTGTTTGATCGGAAATCCAAGATAGCCAAGTTCATTGACTTGTAGATCAACAGTAGTTAAAATCATTCTGATTGGAAATCTAAGATGGCTGCCATCTTGTTTATGTTTATTCTATTTCCCTGCTACTGTGCTGTTTACATGTATAAAATCATAATTCTTTAGAAACCAATTAGCCGATTGCCTCCAAATTTCACATTGATCTTACTGTTGAAATGTGATTGAGATTTTTTGTTCAAATGATCATGCTCCATTGACTGTCATGCCATATATAATATTCTTCTTCAAAATTAAGAACTGCTTAAAGATTGATCTTTTCATTATGCGATGGCAGGACTGGAAAAATGTTGCATAACATCTGCATATCTGCAGTGGCTATGTCACTCAGGTGAGCGACCCGTGGCCCGTGGGCCTCTTGTTGAAAACTAACGATGTCGTTAGTTAACGTGTCGTTAAAACTTTGAACATTAAATATGGCATATACGCTAATATTTTTGCTGAAAAAATGTGAGTAGCATTTGCAAGCTACTCACATTTTTTCAGCAAAAATACCTGTGAATTAGATATTAAACTTACTAGAACAGTTAACATTTCAACCACTAACGAGCTCATTAAGCTAACGACGCTTTGAACAACTGGGCCCTGATTTAGATGTACGTTCTGAGAGCCCCAACAGTTTTGCTGTTAACTATCAGAGGTGTTATTTCTGTTGCCTACATTCAGAGACAATCTACCCAGCAGTGCTGTCAGTGCTTTGATTTCAAGTCCTGTTTTGTGATGTCACTTCGAATCATTCAGCCGTTACCTGGTGTCTTTTGAGCGTGTGGCCTTTTCTGGCTAACCCCGTATCTTTTTTTTTTATATCAACTTACTATGACCGAAAACCAAAGACTACAGTGGAAAACGTAAAATAAGGAAATTAAATTAATACAATTTTTTTTGCAGTCTGCCGAGCTAGCATTTTATCTAAATCTATATCGGACCGTTATGGGCCCGACAGAATTCCTGTGGGATATACAGGATAATAGTCTGATATAGATTTAAGTAGAATGCCAGCTGGCTGACATCTTATATATGTGCCAATATACGATGGTACCAACATACATATATATTACTTTTCTTTTTTATTCTAGGTTCTGATATCAAACTGCTATGGACGAAAACTTGGATCTGTAGAAATCGCAATAAATCAAAATACAAAAGAAGTAATTTTTAGAGCGGACGCGACATTATCAGAACCTGTAGAAATTCGGCTTCCGTATAAGGTATGTAGAAGTTTTGTATTATTACATTCTTTCCAGTCAAGACAAAACACTATCACAAATACTTTTCATTTATTCATATATGGTCGGCTCTGTTTATAATACGCAGTTTGAGTTATATCTTATTTGATACTTCATAGATTGTTTTATCAGTTAATACAGTCGCATTTCAATGGCTCGAACATCTAAGGGTCTCGAAAATCTTTGGGAATTTGTTCTAGACATGGGTAGTTCGAGCCACTGATCGGATCAATCATTGGGCCAGGTCAGGAGACAAATGGGGATAATTTAAGGATGTCTTTTTGTTCTTCTAAAAAAGGCAATTCTAATGAGGAAACACGTCGTATATTTTCATGATAAAATAAGCAAGCTTCCTAAAATATCCCTAAATGTTTGTTTTCTTGAGCTGTCGAAAGAATTTCTTAGGTACTCAAAAACAGGTTCGAATCATTAAACGAGCTCTCGGTGTTCGAGTCATTGAAGTTTAATGGTATTTAGATGGAATTCAGCCAGCCCCTATACCGAGGTCTATAACTACGAAACGTCTAACTAAAGAAACTCCGTTTCAAGGTACAAAGTTTATCATTGCATTTATCCTATTGATGGAAACATACTTCCAAATTAACCCGTTATAGACTAAATGAACTCCCCCGCCCCCCGTCCCCCACCATACTATATATTGGAATATTCTAATTTCGATTTTATTTTTAGGTATGTCAGGCTAAATGATTGAGATATTCCTAAAGAAAAATGGTTGAACTATTTGCGAACAGTGGAGACCCTGATCAGTCGCCGCGCTCTGCAACGTCTGATCTGGGTTTGCACTGTTTGTCAGTTACCCACTTAGGGGGTCTCCAGAATAAAATGGGTTAAATAGCATAAGGTTTTTAATATGATTAAGATTGAATATGATATGGGTTCTTCTGAAGCTTTATATCCAGGTGATAAGTGTTCATATTTTATTGCAGGAAAAATCCTGGAAGAATGTAACATTCGTATATGATGGTCAAGAGCTGACGGGTAAAGTTGATGAAGAAATTAAATCCGTTCCATTAAAAGGTAATTATATTCATTTTAGTTGTTGTGGAGTACAAAGTGAGGTTGTGATAAGAACTTGTAGTAACCGTCAGTGGTTTATGACGTCCACAAAACTTCTTCAGGGGTTTGATACACATGGTGGATTTTCTGCTGTCTAAGAAAGGAGAAAACTCCTTTGACTTCCTGTTTGCATTCCTGCACACCAAGCCCCTTTGCCGACCTCGTGGCTCAGTTGTATGCGCGCCCGACTTGCGATCAGGAGGTTGCGGGTTCGAACCCTGCCGGATTGGCAACATTCTTTCGTGGAGATTTGATCATGAAATATTTTCTACGGTCATTCTCCTCCTTCCGCTGATTCAAGAAGGGCAGTTGTCAGTTTCTGGCGAAAGAATATGCCCAATACTGGTGAACCGCTAAGAGGACTAAGCCTGCCCAGTGAAAGCGTGGTTAGGTAATCTGACCGCGCTCGATATGACCCATTGGGTTGACTGGGGCGTAAAACTTCAACACAAACAAACCAAGCTCCTTCTGAAAAATTAATTTCTTTACTTATAGAATAGACCCCTTTTCAGAAAGAAGGCAAAATAATTTTGACAGAGTTGCCTCCCCATTTAAGTGTCTAAAAAGGTCCAGTCAGGTGTGATGATGGGTGAAGAGATGAGAAATGGCCAATGAGTGTTATGAGAAGGAGTAAGAGTTGATTTGGTTGATAATATGAGTGATATATAATGAGACAGGGAAGCGATCTTGTAGGAATTAATTATTAATCCTGAAGGGTAAGAGAGGACTATATGGAAGCCTAAGTTTATTTTTTGTAACTTGATAATACAGGCAATTAGAGAAAACACAGGAATTAGTCTTATCATTTACCCTATCACGGGTTTTGTAAATCACAGAACTGCTGAGACCTAAATAGTATAGACATTTTTAATGTTATTGTTTTCATCCGGGCTACTGACCACGTGATTACAATTTTATGCCACATGACCAATAATTATGGATGGCAAAAACATTTCCGGTTCCATTGATACCAATTGATTCAAGCCAAACTTTACTTGGATGATAAATTCCTTTTGATTAATATTCACTCGTAAATATTATCTAGCGTTTAAAAATACAGCTTAAGAAGCAATTTGACTGCGTTTGCTAAGACAAATACAACTGTTTGAATGATATTTTTTCCGACATCAACAGGCACGCGCGCAACTGTAATTTTGCTTTATGGTGATCAGTTTAACGCTTAGTTTTAGCTAGTATATAGTCAAAATACGTGTTAATATTTGTGGTTATGACATTTAAGTGATCACTCGATGAGAATCTCTACTGAAAAGAAACTTTTGACGAATGAAAATAATTAATTTTTCCGAAAACAAAAACAAAAAAACAAACAAACAAAAAATATCGGCAATTTTTCCTATCCGATAAACGTAAACAACTCTGCCATCCAGCAGGAACGAGCCTAGAACGTACCTTGCGTTAAAGACCGAGAGGTTCCGAATATTTTCTATTGTTTAATTCGGCTGTAAAGTGAAAAAAAAAATCACATGCTAAACAAATCTGCTGTACCAATAGTTTCGCTAACACGCATAATTATTGTTCAATATTAGGATAAGTTTGGCAAGGAATTAAGTTGTACTAATATTTAGAGTAAATATACCATCAAAATAGTACAGAAGATGTCCAGTAATCACAGAACGTAGCCAAGTAATGATGTCAAGTCCATTTTGCCGCATTTTTATGAGTTGTTAACAGTGTAGACCCTGATAATCTGTGGCGTCTGTACCTATACTTTCAGAAACAGGGTATACATGTCTGTGTGCCTATACTAAGGGTATACAGGTATGTCTGTACCTACACTTAGGGTATACAGGTCCGTCTGTATCAATACAGACGGTCTGTCTTTGCCTACACTTGGAGTATACGGGCCTGTCTGTACCTGTACTTAGAGTATACAGGTCTGTCTGTACCTATACAGGGTTTACAGGTATCTCTGTACCTAAGGTATATAGGTCTGTCTGCACCTATACTAAGGATATGCAGGTCCGTCTGTATCTATACCTAGAGTATACATGTCTGTCTCTATCTATACTTAGGGTATACAGGTCTGTCTCTACCTATACTTGGAGTATGGGTCTGTCTGTATCTATATTTAGGGTATACAGGTCTATTTGTACCTATACTTAGTGGATGCAGGCCTGTCTGTATCTATACTTAGGGTATACAGGTCTGTCAATACCTAACCTTAGAGTATACAGGTCTGCCTGTGACTATAGCTAGGGTATACAGGTCTGTCTGTACCTAAGGGTATACAGGTCTGTATGTACCTATATTTAGGATATACAGTTCAGTCTGTACCTGTATTTAGGGAATACAGGTCTGTCTGTATCTATACTTGGAGTATACAGGTTTGTCTGTACTTGTACTTAGAGTACACAGATCTGTCTGTACCTGTACTTAGAGTGTACAGGTCTATCTGTACCTATATACGAAGAGTATACAGGTCTATCTGTACCTGTACTTAGAGTGTACAGGTCTGTATGTATCTTTACTTAGGGTATACAGGTCTTTCTGTATCTATACGTAGGCTATACAGGTCCGTCTGTATCTATACTTAGGGTATACAGGTCTCTCTGTATCTATACTTAGGTATACAGGTCTGTCTGTACCCATACTTAAGGTATACAGGTCTGTACGTGTCTATACTTAATGTAAACAAACATGTCTGTCTGTACCTATACTTAGAGTATACAGGTCTGTCTGTATCTATACTTAGGGTATACAGGTCTGTCTGTATCTATACTTAGGGTATACAGGTCATCTGTACCTATACTTAGATTATACAGGTCTGTCTGTACCTATATTTAGGATATACAGGTCATTCTATCCCTATACTTAGGGTATATAGGTCTGTCTGTATCTATACTTAGGGTACACAGGTCTGTCTGTACCTGTACTTAGGGTATACAGGTCTGTCCGTAGGTATACTTAGGGTATACAGGTCGATATGTATCTATACTTAGGGTTTACAGGTCTGTCTGTACCTACGGTATACAGGTCTGTCTTAACCTATACTTAGGGTATACAGGTCCGTCTGTATCTATTCTTAGGGTATACAGGCCTGTCTGTACCTACACATGGTCTGTATCTATTCTTAGGGTATACAAGTCTGTATGTATCTATATTTAGGGTATACAAGTCTTCCTGTACCTATACTTAGAGTATACAGGTCTGCCTGTATCTATACTTCGGATGTTTGTTTTCTTGAGCTATCGAAAGAATACTTAGAGTATGTATATATGTATGTCTATACCTATACTTAGGGTATACTGGTCTGTCTGTATCTGTACTTAGAGTGTACAGGTCTGTCTCTATCTATACTTAGGGTATATAGGTCTGTTTATACCTATACTTGGAGTATACGGGCCTGTCTGTACCTGTACTTAGAGTATACAGTTCTGTGTGTATCTATACTTAGGGGATAGGGGATGCTGGTCTGTCTGTATCTATACTTAGGGTGTACAGTTTTGTCAGTACCTATACTTAGAGTATACAGGTCTGTCTGTAACTATAGCTAGGGTCTACAGGTCTGTCTGTACCTATACTTAGGGTATACAGGTCTTTCTGTACCTATATTTAGAATATACAGATCAGTCTGTACCTGTACTTAGGGAATACAGGTATGTCTGTATCTATACTTAGGGTATACAGGTCTATCTGTACCTGTACTTAGAATATACAGGTCTGTCTGTGCCTGTACTTAGAGTATACAGGTCTATCTGTACCTGTACGTAGAGTATACAGGTCTATCTGTACGTGTACTTAGAGTATACAGGTCTCTCTATACTTATACTTAGAGTATACAGGTCTCTCTGTACCTATACTTAGGGTATACAGGTCTGTCTGTATCTATACTTAGGGTATACAGGTCTGTCTGTACCTATACTTAGGGTTTACAGGTCTGTAGTATGTATTCTTAAAGTATACAGGTCTGTCTGTACCTATACTTAGCGTATACTGGTCTGTATGTATTTATACTTAGGGTATACAGGTCTGTCTGTATCTATACTAAGATTATACAGGTCTGTTTGAAGATGTACTTAGGAGACGCAGGTCTGTCTGTACCTATACAGAGTATACAGGACTGTCTGTATCTATACTTAGGGTATACAGGTCTCTCCGTACCTGCATTTAGGAGGTGAAGGTCTGTCTTTGCCTATACTTAAAGTATACCTGTCTGTCTGTACCTGTGCTAAGAGTATACAAGTCTGTCTGTACCTACTCTTAGGGTATACATGTCTGTCTGTACCTATACTTAGGGTATACAGGTCTGTCTGTATCTTTACGTAGTGTATACAGGTCTGTCTGTACCTATACTTAGGGTATATAGGTCTGTCTGTACCTGTACTTAGAGTATACAGGTATGTCTCTACCTATACTTAGAGTATACAGGTCTGCGTCTGTATCTATACTAAGAGTATACAGGTCTGTCTGTATCTATACTTAGGGTATACAGGTCTGTCTGTATCTATACTTAGTGTGTACAGGTCTATTTGTACCTATACTTAGAGTATACAGGTCTGTCTGTATCTAAACTTAGGGTATACAGGTCTGTCAATACCTATCCTTGGGGTATACGGATCTGTCTGTACCTATACTTAGAGTATACAGGTCTGTGTGTATCTATATTTAGGGTATTCAGGTCTGTCTGTATCTATACTTAGGGTACACAGGTCTGTCTGTACCTATATTTAGGATATACAGGTCAGTCGGAACCTATACTTAGGGTATACAGGACTGTCTGTATCTATACTTAGGGTATACAGGTCTGTCTGTCCCTGTACTTAGAGTATACACGTCTGTCTGTACCTGTACTTAGGGTATACAGGTCTGTCTCTGCTTAAAGGTATACAGGTGTGTCTGTACCTGTACTTAGAGTATACAGGTGTGTCTGTATCTATACTTAGTGTGTACAGGTCTATTTGTACCTATACTTAGAGTATACAGGTCTGTCTGTACGTGTACTTAGAGTATACCGGTCTGTCTGTACCTATACTTGGACTGTCTGTATCTATACTTAGGGTATGCAGGTCTGTTCCTATTTTTATAGTTTACAGGTCAGACTGTACCTATACGTAGAGTATACAGGTCTATCTGTACCTATACTTAGGGTATACAGGTCTGTCTGTACTTGTACTTAAGGGATGCAAGTCTGTCTGTATCTATACTTAGGTAGGTCTGTCTGTACCTATACTTAGGGTTTACAGGTCTGTCTATACCTATACTTAGGGTATACAGGTCAGTATGTATCTATACTTAGGGTATACAGGTCTGTATGTACCTATACTTAGGGTATATACGTCAGTATGTATCTATATTTAGGGTATGCAGATCTGGCTGTACCTATACTTAGGGTATACAGGTCGGTATGTATCTACGCTAGTGTATACAGGTCTGTATGTACCTATACTTAAGGTATACAGGTCTGTATGTACCTATACTTAAGGTATACAGGTCTGTATGTACCTATACTTAGTATACAGGTTTGTGTGTACTTAAGGTACACAGGTCTGCCTGTATATATACTTAATATATACAGGTACGTCTGTACAATATTCTTAGGTTAAATATGGTAACCACACTCATCACCTCTCTATATTATATTGTATTATCATATGACGTCGCTGTTAATCAGTGGATCACGTCATGTCATAAAAATCGTATGACCACGTTACGTAACATTTTGGCTGGAACAAGTAACGTCATGACGACGTCCATGTCAACCATGCATTTTTTGTTGAACAATTGTCAACTTTAAAGGCAATAAAGTCCAATTTAAAATAGTCATGTGATAAACAGAATCTTACACTCGTGGTCATTTCATATGAAATTTATTGTAGTACAAACTTAAGAGTTGAAATGTTACTTTATTTCAGGTCATTTAGCCTTAAGATATCATGGACTTTTAATAGGAAGCTGCAATGGAAGAGGCTTTGTCGGATATATCGATGATGTAAGTACAATAAAACATCAGCTGTGTCATGCAAAACACTAGCCTTTACACATATTCTGTTAAACCCAGACGTAGTCTAAAAAAAGTCCTTTTAAGTCCATTTGTCAGTCAGTCACAAACTACTGTCACCGCAACTGCCCCTATTGCTCAGACTGGGCACAATAATCCCTACGGCAATAGATATGATCTCCACTATAGTGAAGTATGGGGAGGCGTTTTTACGGCCGCCACACGGCACTTAACAGAAGCTGAAAAGAAAATTTAATAAAACTTTAAAAGGGTACCTTTGTTCATTACACCAGCTGCAAAAGCCTACTGATTTCTACTGGTGTTGATTTCCCGTTAATAAGAATGCTGTTTCCCTAAATCTGCTCTTGGTCAAGGAGACTGGGTACATTTTGACAACTTTTCCACCATTTTTAATCAGAGACACAACGTTTGTGACTTCCTACTGGCGCTCTAGAATAGATCCTTTTTCATAAGGAGGCAACAACACTTTAAACAGGTTTTTTCCTCTGAAGGTGTATTCATTACCCTTCTGTTTTGTTTTCAATTAAACATCAGTTGTAACCAATCTCTTGAAAAATGATCATATATTCGTAGAGTAGTGTTTGTTTGGTGTCTGTTTCTGATCGCAACTTTCAGGTTTGCAACACTGCACATTAAAAAGTTAAGTCAGTAAAACTATTTTTCTAGAATAGTTTAGAAACTGTATACTATATACAAAATGTCAGTTATAGCATGGATGTTCCGCGATAGTTTGCACGCCTGCGGAGCAACCAGCCACGACCGGAAAAATTGCATCCATCTTCAGTTACTCGATGGTAAGCCAGACTGGCCGGATCCACGGTGGTCGTATCAGTGGTTTCTTTTTTACTTTGACATCAAACTGTAAATGAAAAAAAAGGTAAGAGAAAAAGTCCATGGAGTGCCACAACCACAAGCCGCAGCCCATCTCATACACCAAGTGAAAGAGGAAACAGACAAAACCAAACAAGCGCAAATCGAAAAAACGTACGAAAAGCACCAAGATAGATCTCTCTTCCCCAAGCGAGGTAATCGCAGTGCTAAAAGGACTGAAAAATACAGTAACAAAATAACACAAGGCAAGACTTAAAACAAATTGCCCCGTAGAAACAAAGCAACAAAGAGTAAGACTAACACCGGGACCACCGCCTTAGAATGGCCAGTAGAATAAACCACCGAGGGTTTAAGGCACAGAGCTGTTTTACATTGAGTTGATAGTTCTTTTGTGATTACTCACTGATACCTTAGGATGCCTTAAGGGGAACTGGTGCACGTTTAGGGGAAGCTACTCTGCCAAATTGTCATTGCCTTCCTGCTGAAAAATGGACAAATGGGGTCTAATCTTAAAGGAAACGATTTGCTGCCCTTATACTCTGAAAGGGAAGCGTTTGTTCCCTATAGGAGGAAAATTCTTCCTTTAAGATTACTCCCCTTTTCAGAAGAGTCTGTGTGTTTAGGAAAGCAAACCTGAAGGCACAAAAGTTGTGAGGAATGTACGAATCCGGTTCCTCTAAGCGGATCTAACATTGATTTGAAGCTGATGCAGAATTAAGGGTTGAGATTATGGTCCATAAACCCATTAAGCCCACATGAAGGCTGTATTCCAGGACTGGAGCCTTTCCTTTGTGTCTCCATATTTATTCTTAATACTAGCCATTACAAGGCGATTCTTGTTACATATAATAGTAGTATTGGTGTGTACCCATAGTGCCACCCAATACTACTTATAATGTTCGCGTTTTATGGTTACATGTCGAACCTTTCTTACTTCTACGTTAGATAGAGTACTTACACGGTTTGTCGCTGATAAAATCAAACAAGTTTTGACACATATAAAACCAAGTTTATCTGCTATTGAACTGTCACGATGGTATTGCTGTCGTTTGTACATTCTATTTTTGATGAACTGTTGATTTGTGGCATTTCGTGTCAATTAACCTTATTCGCTGCCATGGGAGGATTGTGTAAAGTTATTATGGCCTTTCTTGGTATCTCCATATTTAGTTTAGATGTCTGAGCCCAGTTGTTCAAAGTATCGTTAGCTTAACAAGCTCGTTAGTCAAAACGTTAATTGTTCTAGTAGTACAATATCTAATTCACAGGTATTTTTGCTGAAAAAATGTGAGTACCTTTTGCAAATGCAAAAGCTACTCACATTTTTTCAGCAAATTTGCAAAAGGTGCTCATATTTTTTCAGCAAAAATATTAGCATATTTGCCATATTTAATGATCTAAGTTTTAATGATTCATTAACTAACGACATCGTTAGTTTTGAACAACTGGGCCCAGATTGTAGAATTGTTATGTCAGGTCACTTCTGTTTCGCATGGTCTTTTTTCACATTGGCCTTTTTGTTTTAATTTCTACCGGATTTCGGTTTATTTTACCACTTGATTTTACCTCCAGTTTGTCTTCCTACTTGACTTTATCTCCAGTCTGTGGACGATTTCAGCAGTGAGTTTACTCTATTACTGACCAGACGATCAGTTAACTGAAGACAAGTTGTCCAAAGTATCGGGCGGATTTTAAGCTTTCTGTGGGTAAACAGCGAGGATCCTGATCTTATTCAGAAACGTTTGCAATCTGATATAAGTTACGTAGTTTGCAAATGCATATGAAATGAGGTCCCTTTCGTATGATAGTACTTATCTTTGGATAAGATTTTGTAATTCATTAAAATAAAATGAGCTTTTTCACGTATTTTTAATAAACCAAATTATACATAATTTATAATGCTAAAGCTTTTCCAGTGGTAAAGTGCACACTTTGTTTTTAACTATTTTATGCAACAGTGGATGCGTCAGAATACGTCAGAATATTTATGCTCATGTTTAATTAATATTACGTCTGATTTATAAAAGATATTATTACAAATTTATACACCTGGGCCCAGTTGTTCAAAGCGTCGTTTGCTTAACGAGCTCGTTAAGGGTCATTTCGTTAACTGTTTTAGCGGATTCAATATACAATATTCTAATATTTTTTGCTGAAAAAAATGTGAGTAGCTTTTGCACACATTTTTTCAGCAAAATATTTCAGCATATGTGCGTATCACTCGATGTAAATTTTAACGAATCGTTAACTAACGACGTCGTTAGCTTTGAACAACTGGGCCCTGTACAATTAGATGTAAATTTAATCTCATTTTGTGAAATTATTTCAGAATGCTAAACGATTAAACCATTTTCGTGTCCTTTAAGAATTATGGATATTTCTGTTAAACACTCGTTTTTTTTCTGGTGTCAGTTAGGAATACAATAGCTGAACAAGTCTATAAGCAGAAAAGCGCAAAACTGAAAAAAGGGAAGTTATACTTGTCAGAGTTGTTAGAGTGTAAAATTCCCTGCCTTGGAAATGATATTTTTTTTTTTTTTTTTTTTTTTTTTTTTTTTGAAAAATCAATGCCTTTGCTCTGTATTACTGCAGTACCAGTTGGTGTAGTTTTGTGCAGATCGCATTATGCAGCATTTTCTTTTTATTCAGTAAACACGTAGATTCTTCTTCTAGATGGATACAATTTCACATTCATCAAGAAACGTTTAGCTGCAACAACAAATGCTAAACACAATCTAATCCTGTTTATTATAGTTGAAAAGTGAGGTAGCACATGTATTTGTTTAAATTTAGAATATCAAATTTTGAAGATACTTAATGAATAATGCTGGTGATTTAGCTAATATGCCCAATTAACTATAGATGAGATAAAGGAGATAGAATGTAATCACAGAACTAATTGCTTTCTTGCCGATGTCAATGCTTGTAGTTTAGACTGCGAAAGCGTGTGTTGCATATTGCGGCGTATTAACAGTTTTACTAATGTTTTTGTGTTTGTTACCTTATTGAGACTATCAATCAGGCCCTAATACCATAAATGTTTCCAAAACTTGCCCGAAACTATGAGTTGTTCAAATGTACAAATGTACATACATGTACATGTTTACGTAAAAATTGCACACCCACTTCCCGCTTGGAAGCTCATTACACATAAGTCTATCATTGTTACTAACCCTTTCATCCCTGACTTTCTGAAATGAACTCGCGCATTTTTGCGCATGTCCACCGATGCATAAAGTAGTTTCAGTCTAAAATAAAACAGAGAATGGCAAACAGTGCAGCTCCTGTGAGAAGGCTCGTAACTAGCCGTCTCATCTGGATCTACAATGTTTGCACAGGTATCTGTTTTGGTCTGCCAGGCCGAGGGTTTATCAATCTGTGAGTACATCAGTACCAGAAGAAGCAAGATGTTAATGTCACCGGATTAGGTATGTACGACACTTGTACTGCCTTGCGGTAGAAGTCGGCTTTTATAGCGACGTGATAGAGTGCTTGATTTTCACGCAAGTGGTCCGGCTTTGATTCTCGGTCGGGCCGGACGTGATTTTTTTTTCTTCGTCTGTTACATTTGGCACCAAACGTAAAATCATCCTAAGCTCTTTGTAATAAATTCCCGAGTCTCATTATATAATTATAGCCTCGAACTTCGGGGCGAAGTTCAATTTGGTTGGGTAGTATGTCACGGGGTTAGGTATGTACGACACTTGTGCCGCCTTGCGGTACGAGCGGGCTTTTATAGCGACGTGTTAGAGTGTTCGATTTTCACGCAAGAGAACTGGGTAATCCATTCCCTGCCGGATGTGAGATTTTTGTTTTCATGTTACATTTGGCGCCCAATATAAAATCATCCTATGCCCTGTGCAGTAATTTCCCGAGTCTCATAAGACTGATTCTCTATGGCCTCGAACCGGGGACGAAGTTTAATTTGGTGAGGGAGAATGTCACCGGATTAGGTATATACGACACTTGTTCTGCCTTTTCTGTACAAGCCGGCTTTTATAGCGACGTGGCAGAGCTCGGTTTTCATGCAAGCGGCCCGGGTTCTATTACCGGCCGGGCCGGACGTGATACTTTTTTCTTCGTATGTTACAGTCAAATTGAAGAGAAAAATCAATAAGTGAAGTCATGAACTGATACAGTCAGATCCGCATCAAAAGAAAAGACAAAAAAAATACAATTAAACAGCCACAAAAAGACCAGATGGCAAGCAACGTTTCCAAAAACGGTGGCAACTGTGTTAATCAAACTTAATTGAATATATCTTAAACTTACATAGGAGTTAAAATAAAAGATTTGTAAGTGAAACACTACAGAACATTAAACAAAAAGTGCCACAATGAAAGTATCACCTTGGAATAGTTATAACAAATTACAGTCTAATCTCAATAGTTCGAACACCGATGGCTCGTTCACCATGGCTAATTCAAACTCGGTGTTGAGTCCCTACGAAATTCTTCCGATAGATCAAGAAAAAAATATTTAAGGAAGCTTTCTTATTTCATTATGAAATTGTATGTTGTGTGTACTCATTACGCATCTTCGAGGCTATTCTAATGAGTACACTCAACATACAATTATTGTGTAGAAGATCGATAGATTTCTCAGAATTAGCGATATTTGCTTCCCGACCTGGCGCCATGATTAACCTTCATTGGCTCGAACTACCCATGGCTCGAACAATTTTCCATGGTCACAAAGATGTTTGAGCCATTCAAGTTCGACTATACTAAGCCTCCAACCCTCGTCCTCAGCTTCCATGGTGGTAAAAACTTGCTTTACTCGGTCCGCGTGGAGGTCTTCTAAATCATCCATGAATCATTACAGGCAACAAATAAATTACAGATAAACCTATAATGAAGCACAGATGAGAACTCAACAGAAACAACGTTTGAGGCACTATGAGATCTCTGGGGTGTCAAACAAAATCACTGATATACTGGTGCAAAAGAAAATCACCAGTTGAAGCCCGGTTGGCCCAGAAACAAACATAAAAGTTTCTGCTCAAACAGGCATTTGTTCTGCATGTCCGCATGCTCGTTAAATGCGTAATCCTAGACACACATTTCTTGTTCATATTGCGTATGTCACATTTGCCCAGCTGAATCAAATTTTCTCAAAAACATAGATGTCTCCACCCTTTTTAGTGTCATATTGTATTGTACATTCAGCGAACATTTATATGAACTAATGAGATTCCAAGGGAAGTAGCTAAAAAGAATAAATGCAAAAGTTATGATTCTTGCGCTTTGCACGTCGTCTAATGTTGATTGGTATTCATATAAAGTTTTGTGAAGATATCTTGAACGGTTTTCAAGTAACAAGTGGACACATTTTTATGACGGACAAAGTTCCGAGGGAAATAATTCAAAAAGTATAAATGCAAGAGTTATAGTTCTTGCGCTCTGCACGTCGTCTAATGTTGGTTGATATTTACATGAAATTTCTTGAAGATATCTTGAACAGTTTTTAAGTTACAGAGCGGACACGATTTGTGACGGACAAAGTTCCAAAGGAAATAACTCAAAAAGTATAAATGCAAGAGTTATGTTTCTTGCGCTCTGCACGTCGTCTAATATTGATTGATATTTATATGAAGTGTCGAGAAGATAGCTTGAACGGTTTTCAAGTTATAGAGCGGACACGATTTTGTGACAGTCCAAAGGAAATAACTCAAAAAGTATAAATGCAAGAGTTATGGTTCTTGGGCTCTGCCTAAAGTGGGGAGACATAACAACGCAACAAATTACTGGATAAAATTTAACGACCTTCAATCGAGCGAGCAAGCATATAATGTTAACATTCTGTCTGTCAAAATATGACGTGCGATAAGCTCCGATGATATTATGAGTGCCTAACTTTTGCAGTTTCCTTAATTAGCCCGACATGGTGACATTCACCGTTAACATGACCGAAGACATATAATGTATTAGGTATGTCGCTGGTAATTTCTGTCGTTTACGGAACGAATATGAGTTCAAATCGGAACGAATATGATTTAAAATCGACAATATTATATTAAATTAGGAAAATTGTCTTGTAAAAAGAAAACAATATATATATTCAGAATTTGTGTTAGCAGCGATCTCTCTCCTCCGGTATACATCGTTATTGTGTTGACCTCGAAAACGCTGATTTCGCGCAGTTCTCGATCACAAGATTAAGGGCGGCTTTTGTAAATTAAAAGTAAAAAAGATTGCCTTTGGAAACAAAGAACACACTACAGATAGAAAATGGGAATCTCGATTTTATTGAGACTCTTCATAAGCAGTAATGAAACTTGCAACGCTGCTTACGCCCTCTAGCGTATACATGAGCAGAACTCCATTTTCAAAGATACCACAATGGGCCCAGTGATCCCAAAGGAAATGAAAATATTATCTGCACTATGGTGATGTATGGGGAGACATTTTACGGCCGCCATACGGTCCTAACACTAACTGATGTGTAGTAAATAAAATAGCATAACCAGTAAAAGGTAAAATAAATTACATTTTATACGAAAAGCCATTTGCGTTTCACTTTAATCTTCAATATGTTTTTCACTCAAGAAAAGATATGTCGTTTATACATGTACAAAAAAGCTTGGCTATTGTCCAACAAAGCATATTTTATTATATTTTAATATATTTCTGTTTTACACGATCGCTTAAAGCTAAGTCAAAAGACACAAAGCATGCTATTATTCAAATGTATCAATTTTGTACATGCACAGTTTAAGATGCGAAATAAAAATCAACAGCCCGATTCGCATCTGCTTAGTCGTAAAAAAAATAGTGCTGAATATATATTTAAAGATATGTTGTAAAGAGAAACAAACTTATTTAATGTTTTTACATTTGTTTAGTGCCTAAAAGGATCACCTTGCTGACAATGGCATACAGCCTGCCCATAAAAATCAGTGCATATGCCTTTTTCAGGAACGGCTTATCTTTCTTACTTTTTGGCAGATATTTTACCCACGATGCATTGTTCTCTGATGTGATACAATATAGTTGATTCAACATTTTACGGCTCATATGTCAAGCTGGGCTCTACTTCAAACTTTAACTGTATTTCTCTGGAACTAATAAAAATAATTTTGAGTTGCTGACCAGCTGGTTTTATTACACGTACAGTAAGCATGTACCTTAGTAACTGAGCTACTTCGCGAGAAAAAGGTTCTTCGGACTTTCTAATTAATCTTTCTGTGCGCATGTCCGGTCCCTCAGCAATGACACGTCTACTTATTTAACTGAAGTTTCCCCTTGCCTACCGCTTACGTGAGCGAAGAGCATAGGTTCTGGAGAGACTGCACGGATTCGCCTGAACCTCGCTTTGTTCCCATGACGGGGTTCAAATCATTTCGCGCTATTATCCCATGAAAATTATTTTTATATTTAATGGTATCTGTAATAAAGGCATCGAGTATGCCATAAAAGAACCGTTCGCTTTCACATTACTTCTGTTACATTTAGACCATTTTATTTATCTATTTATTCATTTATTTCTTTATTTTTGATATTTGAACGCATGAAATCTATTCCATTTGTGTGTGTGTGTGTGTGTGTGTGTGTGTGTGTGTGTGTGTGTGTTCTAAACGCTATTTGTACTCCTGCCCTCTTGAGTCAGAAAACGAAACCTGCATTTACAGAATGTGCCTAGTTTATGTTTTATGAGTTCTAAACGTTATTAGTCTTCAGACAGAAAAGAAAACCGGGTTTCAATATGGGTATTTATAGGTTGTTAACTAACAAAGGGTGTGTGTAATTTATGTAATACATATGCTCAGTTACTAAACAAAAAGGTCTGCGACGGTTTAAAAAGTTTCGTAGGATACCTTACTGCACAGAATTTTCTGAATGTCTGTTTCAGCTGCGGGTATACCGATGTCTGCTGGACGGCACTGTTAATAGTTTTGGAGGATTTGGTGGCATTGGAGCAGCTGGCAACACCATTGCTGGACCCATGACACGTGGACTGGGGTTACCTTAGTATATTATGGATATACGCGAATACAATGTGTAATGAAATGCAAAACATGCTGTGACACCGGGTGGCCATGCTCGTGGCAAAAAATAGATATAATCGTATACTGTATGTTTGAAAACAAATCAGAAACAATGAAAGCCAATTCCGATTGACCGGGTAGTTGCAATGCAACATAAGAGCAGGATGATTATAAATATTTGGACACTACCAGCGAATGTTATAGTATAGGGATCAAACATGGTTTTTCATGCATTTACATTCGCCAGGTCCCGTGGGAGGTGTTGAAAACCGAGGCCGAAAGCCGCGGTTTTCAACACCTCCCAAGGGACCTGGCGAATGTTAATGCATTGAAAAACAATGTTCGATCGCTATTATTGCATAAAAACTGAAAACATTTGCTACATTTCGCGTTTTTTTGTTGCACTATTATGTTTCGCCTTTTCACCGATGTCGCGCTGACGCTATTTCCACGGATTATGCTCATTCTAGGGCAGGACAGTACACACCTCGGTACGGCAGCAATTCTGTGGCCCCGGTACGAGCATATTGAAAGTTGCGTAGCCGTGCGTTAACAGCGCGTGAATTGCCTTGTTAATACACGGCTTTTCGCCGGTTAATGCACGGTTGTTAATAACGTGCGACACTGCTTTTTATGCAATAATGCTGTTTTAAGGGAATCGAGACACACAAGAGAGGTAATTCTGTAAAGAATTGATCTTCCTCCCGTCTGAAAAGAGTTCTATTCTTAAAGGAAAGAACTTGCTCATAGAGGAAGAAATGTTTTTTTCCTTTTAGAGTAGACCCAATTTCAGAGGGTTTGGTAAGCAGAAAAACAAACAGGAAGTCATAAAACGTAAATATTCGTATATTGTAAAATTAGGAGAAAATTGACTAAGTGTATCCAGTCACGTGAAACAGCAAGCCTGTTTGTCATTGAAGGTTTCCTTAATTTTGATATTCGAAACGTTATTTTATTTCGTACATGGCACAAGAAGGAACATTTTCTAACATATCGTGAAATGTTACCAGCACATACAGAGAACTTTGTAGAAGAATTCAGACATATCCGTCAAGCGATGACTCTGATCAACCAGTGCAAATGCGCAGTGCTGATCGGTCCTTGTTTCGCGCTCTACGTGTATCCAACCCTCCAACCTTTCTTTAGACGGACGGCAGAGTCCTCGCTGGGCGCACAAGTAATCTTGTAGGAATTGTTTTGCCTTAGCTCATACGTAAATATTACAGAATTCTAAAATGCAGATTTCTGACGGTTTGCACAATACTGACTGAACCTAAGAAAGAAACTCATGTGCCATCTCTGTCATTCTTGAACATGAGATCTTTTCATTAGCAGCAAACAATTTTTTGCTTTCCTCGAAAACTGATTTTTGATTAGGTTGTGGTCTTGAAGGTGATTGAGTTCCTCAATATACTATGCATATTGCTCAATTTTGCACATTGGCTAAAGTATCATGTATCACAGAATTTTGATATCTTATTCAGTGTGGGTTTAAGCAAAACTTTGTTCAGTGTGTCCAATTGATCTTGATATAGGAAAACATTTTTTGTTATATGTTTCTTTAGAGATAAGCAAGAATCTGCAATATACCTTTGTAGCGCTAGAGATAGAACTTTAGATGGCTATCGATGATTAAATGCCCTTTTAAAACAAACTTTCAGATCCAGATTTCTATCGTGTGAGAAATTCATAATATTTGGTTTTAATTTAATAACAAATTTATATGAATTTTATCATAAATAAATTATCTTATTAAACACTTCAGTTAGTTAGCTTTAATTCGATGTATAAGATAATGGGATTGCTCCTGGTAAGTACAGAGCAGTGCTCATTCAAGGATGATTACTGTCATATGGATTAGTCTATCTTAAAAACCGTTTATTCTGTCTTTTAATTTTCAAGACTGTTGTTTTAATTGTTTCAAAATATGTCGTGCACCATATGTTACTAGTGAGCTACACAAACCAAAGTTTGCGTTAACTTACAGGAAAACGAGTGATTTGTATCGTTAACAGTGCAGAGATCATTTGCATTGCGTTCTCATGTGACAATCGTCTTTCAATTTAACTCTACGTGACGTACAATTCCGACATAATATTAGAGACAAATTAAGGGAGTGGATACACTTGGTAGAATCTCCACTAAAAAGAAATAAATTCTTTCCTTTTAGAGCATATATGTTTTCAGACGAAAGACAAAAACAATTTGACACATTTACCTCCCCTGAAAGTGTTATTCATTCCCCTTAATAGACTGTAGAAATACGGTGTAATTAAGGTAAATGGGTATATATAGAAGAAAAAACACTCTGAAAATGTGTGCCCCTTCCCCCATTTCTTCTTTTTTAAAGAGAGACCACTCTGCCACAAAAATTGCTTTTCTGATAAACTATTCTTTGTCAGAGCGGCGCTATATTTAGAGGAAAGAATCTACTCTAAAGAGAAGCAAACTCTTTCCTGTAAGACTAGACCTCTTTGAAGTAATACTTTCAGGACTGACTGAGTCCCTTGAATGTGCACTCATTCACCTTAACATCATTCTAACCAAAGAAGAGTTAAATTGATGCTCTTAGTGTTAAATGAAAACCTATTTCCTTTGGAACATAGAACAAACTAAACCAAATTTAAACGATGGACAAATGACATATACAATGATTAAAGTGAGATTAAGAGAAAATGTTGATGGTGTATTTGATATGTTGTAGTAACCTCAAATCTTCTAGACAAAATATTTACTTTTGTTCGCGACTAGTAATTTGTTTCTGTTATTTGAGTTGAGGCTTAGCAAGATGGGTAAAGTTTTCAGCAGACGACATTTTAAAATATTTTCTTTTTTTTCCAGAAAATATGCTTTGACAAAGCCTATTGTCTGAGGAAAAAGAAAATATTATCATTTTGTCGTCTGCTGAATTTGTTCCGAGAGTTGTAAAGATTAAGAAAGAAAAGAATCTTTGTGAAAATTAACACTTGTGTTAGCTTAAAAACATGTTTCTTATGTGTGAGGGAGTTCTATCTTGTATAATCGTGTTTGTAGATATTAAACATATGTGTTCACATCTAATAATCATTACTTTTGAACTATTTCCACGTAATACATCATGTTTCTCTGTCCTTTGAAATGTACGTTTGTTCCATTTAATACAGTTGACTCTCGTTCTCTCGACCTCGCTTATCTCGAATAACCGTTTATCTCGAAGTGAAAATCTGGTCCCTGCCTAAACATGAAAATCTAACAACAGATAAAACATAATGTGCTCCTCTTTTTCACAATATTTTCAAAATATCTCTAACTTCAAGTGACCAATTACATATATATTTGTTAAATCTGATATGTCAAGATACGGATATCTCGAAGTATTTCAGAGAGTCTCTTGGAATTCGAGATAACGAGAGTCGACTGTACTTTATATTGTACATTCATTCCTATAATCACTGCTTTCATGTGTTCAATTATGTTCATGTATATCAGCATTGTTTGTATGCTGTGTAAAATTACATATTTCACTTTTTCGTTATGTCATTAAAGATATACACTGATATTGTTATGCTTATCTTACTGTCCTGGCAGCACAAATAAAACCTCTTAAGGCGCCACTAACAATAGCAACAGACGACATTCTGAAGAAGCTGTTCTTCTGCATTTATGTTACCACTGCACATCAAGCTACTTTTATTACTGTGTTTGAATATGTGAAGACATATGAACATGCGACTATACTGAAGTACGGTTTGACGTTTTACGTCCTCTACATAAGCACTTAACAACAGCTGCTGGGATCACAAAACATTTAGAAGTAGAGAATATGCTCAACAATGCGAGCACTCGCCAAGCGACCGGTTGCTCTCTCTGTTGCGAGCGCTGTCGAAACAGGCTGAGGTGTATCGCACTGGTTTTTCAATATGGCGACGTATATCTGGGCTGCGTTCTGAAGTACTAGATACTGGCGAATGTCTTGCACACCAGATAAGGAAATCCTGGATTTAAGCCTGTGATAGAAAAAGAATCTATCATTGGTGTGATGGGTAGATAGAACAATCCGTCCCTTGCGATCACTGTCTGGCATCACTCGGCAAGCCTCGTGATGCCAGACAGTGATCGCAAGGGACGGATTTTTCTATCTACCCCTCACACCAATGACAGATTCTTATAATCCTGATTTCTGCTCTTGTTTGTGCTCGTCATTAACTACAGGTATCCAAGGCAACTCGTTCGCGATAACTTTGCACTATTTTCATTAATTGTCTTTGAAATAAAGTTTGATTGGGCATTGAATTTAAAATGAACGGCTCTAAAGATGTGTTTTGTAATATTTACGCCAGAATAATCTATGGAAATAAAACAAAAATAAATAAAATGTAATATGAAGCATTCCCCGAGCGCCCACTGTCGTTCAACATCACAATTCTAAGCCATTCGAGCGCTCGAGCATTCACATTGTTCAAGACCCCTCAGGATAAATCAAAACAGAAACTAGCTGACTGGTTTGGTCGAGTTTGTCCATGCATTATTTCTGTGAAAATAAGAAAAATGAAAATATTTTATCGTGCGCTGCTATAAATTTCTAAAATTTAATATACAATAAAACGGATTTCCATCAGACAATCATTTTTTTTAATGAAATGATCAAATGAATTTTACTAGAGGCCGCATTAATGCGGGGATTTGCAGTTTACAGCATAGCGTATAGGTGCCTGATTGAATGTTGACAAAGTAATCAATTGTTATGTCTGGTGGATAGATTTTTAGACAAAGGCAATTGCAGCTACTTCGATATTTTGATAAAGATTATGTCATTGCTCCACAGAACATTTTAACCGAGTGTCCTATACACATGTAGCATAGTTGATGGGCATAACAGAAGCATTAGAAACAGGAGTCTTTGGGGCATATGTAAACAGAAAAGTGCATACTACCTAGAGAAGCCACGAAGTCTGATCAAGGACTTGGCTATACATCTTCATATTCTACAATACCAAATATTCTCTAGACGCACATCGAATACCCTGATCAGACTGATATGCCTTGAAGAGCAATTTCCCATGGTGCGGCTCAATTAGTTTTCATTTTATGAGGTTATCATTTAAATCAGTGTCTTTTACAAACTTTGTAAAAATACTTAAGCCGAATTTGTATATGCTCAAGTTTTTAAATTACAGCTAGCATTTTACATGTAAGAAAGTTGCCTAAAAGTGTCACTGGCATCAAAGAATAATGCAATAATCTATAAATAGTAACATAACTTACAACGACTTTGAATGCATGTAATATTTGAACCAATATGAATCTTTATATGCGGTTTTCAATAGATTTGCCATTACAACAAAATATTATAAAATAAAGTGATCCTTAAGGGTTTAGTATTGCCATAGGAATGTCACAATGTTTTGGGTCGATTGTTTACAATCGAGCCATAGTATACAAACGCCGAAATTTCCTGAAGGTAGTTGGCCACGTGATTATCATTGACCAATGTAATCAAACCGCGCGCAGACGACATCCAGGTAACGGTTATTTACAACCGCGCTATTCCTGTGGCTGTGACGTCAGGGTGCAGTGTAAAGAGAATTGTTTGTAAAACCTGGATTGGGACTGGCAAACAGGGCAGACCCAGATCAGACGCCGCAGAACGCGGCGTCTGATCAGGGTTTGCACTGTTTGCTTTAATTACGGGAAGTTAAGGATTACATGAAACTGTTTTACGTCCCCGTTCAGGATCATTTTCCCAGCCTACACCCGACAATCGAACCCCATTGCTGTCAGTGCTTTGATTGTGGTCTGTGGCAAATGCTAGAGCAGTCTCCCTCTCGCTTCTTGGTGCTTTGGTGATTTATTTTGCTTCGTCAATGGCTTCGGCTCTTCGGCAGCACTACCCTTTGATTTCTCCGCATTGCTTGATACTTCATTAATTTCGTAGAAACGTAACTACTACTTCAGTAGTCATCATGATAGTTTCCTCACTGCTGTTTATTTGAGCTAGGCATTTGTTACGTAATGTTACATGATTATCTTTACCGAAGTGCATATGTTTCTATTACTAGCTACGCCTTTTTCGATGTACTATTGGTGCTGCTGACCACAGACTGGGAAACTCTGGTGATCCACAGACAGGCCAACCCATTCCAGTTATAAAGGGTGATCAGAAGATAACCGTCGAACCATATGGATTAGGATTAACAGGTGTACAATAGACCGTAGTCCCAAAATAAACTCTGTGCCTTATTTACCATCATGAAGTAGACAGACGGACAAACAGCGTAGACCCAGATCAAACGCAGCGACTGATAAGGGCATACGCTGTTTGTCATTCGTCGATCAGTTTTAGACACAACAACAGGTAGTAAAATGGAATCGTCTAATGCTTGGACAAGTATGGTAAGGAGTGAAGGTATCCGGATACTTAGGGTAAATATGGTAGGTGTAAAAGCCAAATACTACAGCTGTATCAAGCAAGGGCGCAAATATATTGAAATAGAAAGGACATTGATAATATGAAGTTGTGGAAAAATCTACATTGTCTGGAAACAATAGTTTGGCCAGGACATCTGCCGATTGTAATACTATGTCTATATGATAGAACGTCTATAACGAACATCGGAGGTTCTAATGAAAATATATATACATGTGCCCTTTGCTCCAGGGCCCAGTTGTTCAAAAGTAAGAATGTCGTTAGTTAACGTATCGTTAAAGTGAGTGTGTTTGGGTTTAACGACACGTCAACCCTTGTGGGTCATTTTGTGTCGTCTCCCAGAGAAAGGGAGAAAAGAGATAGAAGAGATAGTAGAAGAGATGAAAAGGACAGGGAAGAAAGAGGAAAGAGAATGAAAGTGAAGAAACAGAATAAATGACACAGATGCCCCCGCCCAGGGCCATCCTCACCCCCGCGCAGGTATTTTGCAAAACATGAAGTTGAAAAAAGGGCCATAACTCTCATAATAATTGGCAGATTTTACAATAAATCGAACTTGACCATATTTTATGATTATACAACCTGGGTATAAAATATGAATCCAATACACATATCAATCTTTTTTAAAAAATATCAGAAGGAAAACATCTTTTGAAGGTGAAAAAGGGCCATAACTCCCATAATAATGGGTTGATTTTACCCTAATTGGAACTTGACCTCTATTTTATGATTATATACCTGTGTGTTAAATATGAATTCAATACACTAATGTTTTCACAAGATATCAAACTGAAACTATTTTTAAAAGTTGAAAAAGGGCTGTAACTTCAAATATAATTGGTGGATTTTACCCTAAATCAAACTTGACCTATATTTCATAATTATATGCTTGTGTATAAAATATAAATCCAATTCACTAATCTTTTCAAAAGTTATGGAACGGAAACCATTTTTCAAAGTTGAAAAAGGGCCATAACTCCAAAAATAATTGGTGGATTTTACCCTAAATCCAACTTGACCTACATTTTATGATTATATACATGTGTATAAAATTTGAATCCAATACACTAATCTTTTAAAATGTTACGGAACGGAAAACATTTTTCTAATTTCAAAAGATATCGAACGGAAACCAATTTTTTCAACTATTTTTCAACATTGATAAAGGGCCATAATTCCAAAAATAATTGGTGGATTTATAAAATATAAATCCAATTCCCTAATCTTTTAAAATGTTATGGAACGGAAAACATTTTTCTAAGTTGAAAAAGGGCCATAACTCCAAAAATAATTGGTGGATTTTACCCTAAATCATACTTAACCTTCATTTTATGATTATATACATGTGTATAAAATGTGAATCCAATACACTAATCTTTTCAAAAGATATCGAACGGAAACCATTTTTCAACATTAATAAAGGGCCGTAACTCCAAATATAATTGGTGGATTTTACCCTAAATCGAACTTGACCTATTTTTTATAATTATATGCTTGTGTATAAAATATGAATCCAATACACCAATTTTTTCAAAAGTTATAGAACGGAAACCATTTTTCGAAGTCGAAAAAGGGCCATAATTCCCAAAATAATAGATGGATTTTACTCTAAATCGAACATGACCTACATTTTATGATTATATATCTGTGTACAAAATTTAAATCCAATATACCTACCCTTTCAAAAGATATCGCACGGAAACCATTTTTCAAAGCTGAAAATTTTTCAAAGTTGAAAAGGGCCATAACTCCCAAAATAATTGGCGGATTTTACCCTAAATGGAACGAAAACCATTTTTCTAAATTGAAAAAGGGCCATAACTCCAAAAATAATAGGTGGATTTTACCCTAAATCATACTTGACCTATATTTTATGATTATATACATGTGTATAAAATTTCAATCCAATACACCAATCCTTTCAAAAGATATCGCACGGAAACCAAAAGTGTTATGTACGGGACGGACAGACGGGGCGGACGTACGTACGGACAGCGGTGATACTATATGCCCCCAAATTGAAAATGGCGGGGGCATAATAAAAACATTCCCCCTCTACCCTTACCTGCTACAGTGATAGCAGGCCTTGTCCAACTGTAAGCCAATATCAGTTGGACGCCCCGGTTACCAAGATATACGACACCTTCGCCCCACCCGACCACCCATAACGTATCGTTAAAACTTTGATCATTAAATATGGCATATACGCTAATATTTGTGCTGAAAAAAAATGTGAGTAGCTTATACCTGTAATTAGATATTGTACTTACTAGAATGGTTAACATTTTTACCACTAACGAGCTCGTTAAGCTAACGATGCTTTGAACAACTGGGCCTAAACTTATACAAACCAACATACCGTAATTACCCCTAATATTGGTGCATCTTAACGCCTTACCATACCTGTCCTAAATTTTAATTTCAATTTATTATCTGCTGATAGCCTAAAAATTGTTGGATGAGTGGTAAACAGTGTCGACCCTGATCAGTTCTGCGGCGTCCCATCTGGAGATACAGTATTTCCTATAGCCGATCTGCACCAATACTAAGGTTATGACATATTGACATGTCAATTTCAGAGGCAAAAGAAAGTATCGCTTTTTGAATATCCATAATTTTCTTTTTTTTTTTTTTTTTTTTTTTTTTTGTCACTGGAGATACCCGAGTAGTAATTTGGTGTAGCAGAATTACTAAATGAAACGCTTGACTAACGACACTGTACGCACACGCCGAAATTACATTTTTGGCACGAACATCGCAATGAAAAATCTAACTTTGCTGCTATCGGTATTTAAATCCGCGGTTGTTTTTTACCTAAACAAACGTCAAAAAGATTGCCTTTGGAAACAAAGAACACGCTACAGATTACAAAATGAGAGTCTCGATTTTATCGAGACTCTTCATAAGCAGAAATGAAGTTTGCAACATTGCTTACGCCCTCTAGCGTATACATGAGCAGAGCTCCATTTTCAAATATACCACAACTGACCCAGTAGCCTTTCGGGTGTGACAAGGGAGTGTATAGTAGGGAGAAATCGTGCCAAAGAGATGTTACAGACTGGCTTCCAAAGCTCGCTTAATGCAATGTCACGACAGACTGGCTATAGATGCATTACCAGATAACTTGATTGTAAAGGGCTAGCCATTGACCAGCCTGTAACATCCCAATGGTGCGAATTTTGCCACAGAGTCTTGCAGTCAAGTAAATGGAATGCAGATTTTGTGGTTTGTTTAGCAAAACAGAGAACTCAAATGATAAACGGCAAAATTGGATTGTCCACTACGATGCACGTGCCAAAAGTGCAACACCGACATGTAGGTACAGTGACTCTAGTTAAACGTTTTATACATTAAATTAACTGCACCACATTATTAGTCATAACGTAATTCGTGCATAAATTGGGCTCAAAGCAGTGAGAAAAAAAATTAGAAAAAATATAGGCATTCAAAAAGTATATTGTTCTTTTGCCTCTGTACTCAGTGTACTTCCCATGTCTTGCTTCTTTGTATATGTAAAGCTTATAATAAGATGAAAAAGATGTAAACAAACTTTTGTTCTTTGCTTTCTCATTTTGTGTCCTCAATACTTTAAGTTTTACCTAAAGTACGGTACCTGCAAGAATGAAGCAACTGTATTACAAAACAGTTCGAAAACCATTCATGCAGATAAGTACGAATAAAATATAAAAATATATCTTGTATACATTTTATCTTATTCTACTTCACATGACATTTCTTTTGCATCCGAACCTGTAGTCTACTCTACCCATTATGTCATTCAGCTTCATGTGCCATAGCTATGCAATTCTCTCTGGAAATTGCACCATGCCTAGACGATAAATACCATTTATTTATATATTTATAGGTCATTGAATATTTACATTGAGAAATATTCACAATGACAGCATATGGTGAAGGACTAGTTTGCACGTGCCTCACCGCAAATATGAACGAGCGCCGAATATCTTAAAATTAAGATCCACTAACCTTTTTTGCAATAAACACAAAAGATGCAATATTTCAAATGCGCATTTTATCATGCAAACAGAATGCAGTAACAAAAAATGTTTTCATTCCGTCTACTTAGAATTAAAAGTCTAGTGTAGAGTTTATGGATCAACGTCGAGCCATGCCGGCAAAATAATATACGTGTTTTATGAAAACCTACAATCCATCGTTGGCAAGATATTAAAAATGACATTCTGATATTTCAAGGAGACTGGAATGCCAAAACTGAAAAGGACTCGCGTGTCGAAAGAGATATATTTGTGGACAACCCTGCAATGATGAAAAAGATGAAAGAGGATGGAACCTCCTTGAATTCGCCGCAGTCAATTTATTAATCACAAACACACTATGAACTCGCTCACTAACCCGACGTCAGCATAGCCCATATGCAAATAATTATAACCAGACTGGCTACATCTTGTTAAGCAAATGTTTCCAGTCTGGTCTGAAACCGCCAGCAGCAGACGAAGAGACCATGAATTGTTAATTATGAGCTTCGGAATACCCCGCTTAAGAATGCCAACAAGAAAACCAAAACTCGATTCAGATTTGAGCTGGGCTACGGGGAGTGAGGAATGTTGTATTCATCACGAAAACAGGCCTATATAATTTTGACCCCCGTAAACCCCACTTTTATATAGTAAAACTGGGGTCTGCAGGGGTATACATTATTTTTATCTCTGCTCAAAACAAAGACTGTGGTTCGCTTCGGCGAGGCGGTTCTAACAAGTACCCACAATCTATATTTTGAGCAGAAATATGAAAAATATCAGAGTTTTTTATCTGAAAATTTTCAGTTTTTGGAGGTGAAATTTTCGATATATTTGAACAGGCGTGTTTTCATAATGTTTGTCATTATTCCTCATGAACAGATTCAATCAACCCGAGTCTATTTATTTGTTCTGTATTTCCAAAGGATTTCCATTTCAGAATATTTGTGATAACAGCAGATATCTGTTAGGAATTTGTGTGGAAACCTAAAACTTCGCCCAGCACTATGTTTCATACAGTTTATGCGAACAAAGAATTACGCTTAGAGCTGCCAGGGACGTAAGGAATGTTGAATTTTAACATTATTCCTCATGAATAAACTCAATATGTGGTAGTCCGCTATTTTCTATTATTGATTTGTTTTGTATTACCAAAGGATCCCAATTTAAGAACATCTGGAGATACTGAAGAATCCAGTTGTGGTAGCTGCTATCCGTCAATAGTAGCAAGATTCAAAACACTCAAAAATCTTGATAGCTAAAACCTGGCCTTGATTCCATAATACAGCAATGACTGATTGAGAAAAAAAATCTGAAAACAAATATAACTCTTGTCCTCAGAAAGAAGATAACGTTTCGCGACTTACATATTCAGTTTACTGGACAAATATTCATGTTTTACAAAGGCACGTGTAAACTGGCCATTTATGTCCAAATATAGATGAAAAACTACAAGTCAGCATCTTTGTTGGAAGAGTGGCAAGGACAAATTTTACAGGATAGCACGTACACGCCTACCAAACTAACGAATGCTTAACCATCGGTTAAGAACGTGAAACAATTAGAGCGTCATGGTTAGGCATTCGAGGACTCAAAAAAGGTAAATAAACTTTGCATTATCAGTTTCACGAGCGATATAAATGTTTCGAGGAAGTTATCTGAAAAACGGGGAATTACGTTCAATCGCCCATTGATATCAGCGTCTGTGGAGTACATCTCAGACCACCTACTTCACGCATATTGGCTGAATTATTTTTCGCGTGCTGAAGGTGTACCGGAAACCATAGAAAACATGTAGTAATTCGTGGTGTTTATTGTCCTTTACTTAATTTTGCCGATATCAATGGGCGATTGAATGTAATTCTCCGTTTTCAAGTAATTCCCTCAAAACATTTATATCGCTCATGAAACACAGAAAATGCAAAGTTTGAGGACGTCTACGATGTGTGAAAGAGTACTTACTTTACTCAAATATGCCGCTTGAGTAGACAATTTAGATAATAATTAGACGTCTTTGAAAACGCCTATTTAGTCTAGCATAACTCAACATGTATGCCTACTTATACATTTTTTTTCTTTGTTTTCAGTAAACAAACAATATACAACCACCATTCAATGTGATGACGTTCACCACTCTTAATATGACGTTACAAACTAGCTCTCCAGATAAATGACGTATTCTTTCTATATATTTTTTTCTTATGTCACCACAAGGCATGCTATGACATCTTATTACACACGAACATCTTTAAAACATGGTTCAATAAAACATACCATATTCGACCTAATTACCGCACTGTGCACTTAGGATTTTCAAATTTACCAGAAAAACTTGTGGTAAACTATCCACCTGATAAGGACTAGAAGATGACTTCATGAGACGATTATTTAATGATACTTATGCGATAATTTTATTTCTAATTTTCTTTAGAAAAACATGTGTTGTTGGTACTCATTTGAATTGCCTTGACTTGTCGAGGCAATTCAAATGAGTATCGACATTATGTACCCTCTGGATTTTTCTTTTTTTTTCCAGTATTATTACTAATGTAAAGAAATGTTTACAACAGAAATATGCTCTTTTACAGCATAACGATTCCCCGCGGGGTACGTGTGTGTGTTGGGGGGGGGGGGGGGGGCGATTTTTAAAAAAATATATAAACAAAAACAGAGTATTAGTAGAATTAATATGTCATACATAAACGTTAATGGGAATTTACTTTTTCATATTTCTGCTTTTGTTTCCGAATTCATTTATCAAACGGCGCTTCAGCATACTAAATTTCCATACAAACATTTGTTTTCCTTATTACTTCTTAGCTAGTTTTACGACCAGAGCATAAGATTTTTTGTTTTTCCCATTATAAGACTATGGAGCTTATGACCCCCAGGGCGTGACCAATTTGGACCCAAGGGGCATGGTTGGCAGGATTTATGTAGACCACTAAACATTGCTTACATTTGCTTACATACTAAATACGTTAGCTCTGGGTCTCATGGCTTCTGAGAAGATTTTGAGGGTTCTTTTATATAGTTCTATATAAACATATGACCCCCTGGGGCATGGCCGCTTCGAACCGTAGGATTTATGTAGGGGACCACTAAACATTGCTACATATTAAATATATAAGCTGGTTTCAGAGAAGATTTTTTTTCTTTTCCATTATGGGGTCTATGAGAGCTAATGACCCCAGGGGCATGATTGGCAGATTTTACGTAGGGGACCACTAAACATTGCTACATACCAAATACATAAGCTGTGGGCCTCATAGTTTCAGAGATGATTATGTTTTCCCATTATAAGTCTATGTGAGTTAATGACCCCAGGGTATGGCCAATTTGGACCCCAGGGGCATGGTTAGCAGGATTCATGCAGGGGACCAATAAACATTGCTAGATACTAAATATATAAGCTGTGGGCCTCATGGTTTCAGAGAAGAATTTATTTTTTTCTAGCTAGTTTGACGGCCCAAACAGATTTTTTTTTTAAGCTTTTCCCCATTATAAGTCTATGGGAGCTTATGACCCCCAAGGTGTGACCAATTTGGACCCCAGGGACATGGTTGGCAGGACTTATGTAGACCACCAAACATTGCTACATACTAAATCTGTTGGCCTCATGGTTTCAGAGAAAATTTTTGAAGGTTCTTAAGCTATACAGTTCTTTATGAGATGACCCTCTGGGATGTGACCAGTTTGGACCCCAGGGGCTTGATTGGCAGGATTTAAGCAGGGGACCACTAAACATTGCTACATACTAAATATATAAGCTGTGGGCCTCATGGTTTCAGAGATTTTCTTAAGGTTTTCCCAATATATGTCGATGGAAGCTAATGACCCCTTGAGCGTGGCCAATTTAGACCCCAGGGACTTGATTAGCACGATTTATGTAGGGGACCACTAAACATTGCTACATACTAAATATATAAGCTGGGGGCCTCATGGTTTCAGAAAAGATTTATTTTTGTCATTAAAAATCCATGGGAGCTAATGACGCCCGTGGTGTGGCCAGTTTGGACCTCAGGGGCATGGTTGGCTGGATTTATGTTGGAGACCACTGAACATCACTACATACTTAATCTGTTAGCTTTCGGCCTCGTGGTTTCAGAGAAGATTTTTGAAGGTTCTTCAGTGAAAGAGCTCTATATAAACATATGACCCCCTGGGGTGTGGCCAGTTTGGAACCCAGGGGCTTGATTAGCAGGATTTATGTAGGGGACCACTAAACATTGCAACATACTAAAAATATAAGCTGTGGGCCTCATGGTTTCAGAGAAGAAGATTTTTAAAGTTTTTCCAATTATAAGTCTATGGGAGCTAATGATCCCCGGGGCGTGGCCAGTTTGGACCCCAGGGGCTTGATTGGTAGGATTTATGTAGGAGACCACTAATCATTGCTACATACTAAATATATAAGCTGAGCTGCATACTAAATATATAAACTGTGAGCCTCATGGTTTTAGAGAAGATTTTTTTTAAGTTTTTTCCCATTATAAGTCTGTAGGAGCTAATGACCCCTGGGGTGTGGCCAGTTTGGACCCAGGGGCTTGATTGGCAGGATTTATGTAGGAGACCACTAAACTTATACATAATCTGTTAGCTCTCAGCCTCATGGTTTCAGAGAAGTTTTGAAGGTTCTTTAGCTATACAGCTCTATATGAACATATGACCCCCTGGGGGAACATATGACCCCCTGGGGTGTGGCCAGTTTGGAGCCCAGGGGTTTGATTGGCAGGATTTATGTACCAGACTAGTAAACATTGCTACATACCAAATATATATTAGCTGTGGGACTCAAGGTTTCAGAGAAGATTTTTAAGTTTTTCCCATTATAAGTCTGTGGGAGCTAATGACCCCTGGGCAGCCAGTTTGGATCCCAGGGGTATGATTGGCAGGATTTATGTAGGGGACCACTAAACATTGCTACATACTAAATATATAAGTTGTGGGCCTCATGCTTTCTCCCATTATAACTCTTTGGGAGCTAATGACCCCCAGGGCATGGCCAGTTTGGACCCCAGGGACTTGATTGGCTCTGGGCCTCATAGTTTCAGAGAAGAGGATTTTTGAAGGGTCTTTAGCTAAAAAGCTCTATATAAACTTATGATCCCCTGGGGTGTGACCAATTTGGTGCCCGGGGGCTTGATTGGCAGGATTTATGTAGGGGATCACTAAACATTGCTACATACTTAATATATAAGCTGTGGGACATGGTTTCAGAAAAGAAGATTTTTTAAGTTTTTTCCCATTATAAGTCTATTGGAGATAATGACCCCGGGGCATGGCCAGTTTGGACTCCAGGGGCTTGACTGGCAGGATTTATGTAGGGGACTACTATACATTGCTGCATATTATATAAGCTGTGGGCCTCATGGTTTCAGAGAAGATTTGTTTTTCTCATTATGTCTATGGGAGCTAATGACCCCCGGGGCGTGGCAAGGTTGGACCCCAGGGGCTTGATTGACAGGATTTATGTAGGAGACCACTAAACACAGCTACATACATAATCTGTTAGCTCTCAGCCTCATGGTTTCAGAGAAGAAAATTTTTTATGGTTCTTTAGCTATATAGCTTGATTGGCAGAGCTTATGTAGGGGACCACTAAGCATTGCTACATACTAAATAAATAAGCTGTGGGCCCAATGGTTTCAGAGAAGAAGATTAAGTTTTTCCCATTATAAGTCTATGGGAACTAATGACCCCTCGGGCATGGCCAGTTTGGGCCCCAGGTGCTTGATTGGCAGGATTTATGTAGGGGACTACTAAACATTGCTACATACTAAATATATAAGCTGTGGGCGTCATGTTTTCTTGTGGGCGTCAAGATTTTTTAAAGTTTTCCCCATTATGTCTATGGGAGCTATATATGAGCTATATATGGGCATGGGGGCCATCTTGATTATGTTTGTGTTGAAGTTTTACGGCCCAGTCAACCCAATGGGGTCATGTCGAGCGCGGTCAGTTTACCTAGCCACACGTTTACTGCGCAGGCTTAGTCCTCTAAGCGGTTAACCAGTATTGTGCACATTCTTTCGCCAGAAACTAACAACTGCCCTTCTTGAATCAGCGGAAGGGAATGACCGTAGAAAATATTTCATGATCAATCTCCACGAAAGAATGTTGCCGACCTTGGCGGGGGTTGAACCCGCGACCTCCTGGTCTCCAGTCGAACCCATCTTGATTAACGAACCATGACCATTTGTACATATTTTCAATCCCCCTTTAACACAAGGCTCCACATGAAGTTTGAAGAAATCTGGCCAGGGGTTTCAGAGGAGAAGTTGTTCAAAGGTGTGAACATACGGATGGACGACGGACGGGGAGTGATAACAATAGCTCATCCTGAGCCTTTGGCTCAGATGAGCTAAAAAGAATGAAGACTTCTAGGGTTTATTTTTTTTTATTTTTTTTTTCAATATTTTTTTTTTCCTTTTCTCTACAAAATCACTGTAGACTGAGAATCCTTTTCTTCATCGCTAAAATCATCACACATCAATGTTTGTTTTCTTCACTGCCGACTTTAGAAGCCCACAATCAATAAAATAGTTTTCTCAAAATCTGACTCCTCTAATCATCCTATCATCACACTGCTAAACAGATGCATGAAAGGCACAACAGAGAACCAACCTTCTCTTCTGTGTGAACAACAAAAACCTCAATCAATTAGAAATCTATGACTGGTCAACATATTTCTCTTCTATTTTGCATAATATCATAATTATACATCAATATGGCAGACCCCTTATACATGAAATATATGGCAGAACCCAACCAGACAAAATGGATGTGCAGCTTGGTCTAAGTTTTTGCTGATCACACTGGGAAAATGTTGGATTTCCGACAAAGGACCTCATCTGTCCTCTGTGACCGATATAGACACTGATCAGTTTTGTATTACCATATGTATCGTAAATACTAGAAAACTTCAACACCCTAACATACTATATACTATGCTATAATTTAACTCATTGTAGTCGGGAGACCCATAAAAGGTTACTTGGCAAATAGTGCAGACCCTGATCAGACGCCGCAGAATGCGCCGTCTGATCAGGGTCTCCACTGTTTGCAAATACTTTTGCCATTTTTCTCTAGGAATATGTAAATCTTATAGCCGGATGTACCTAAATTTAAATTGGACTCTTCCAATATATAGTGTGGGAAAGTCTATTCAGTATACAATGGGTTAAAGAAGTCAATTTTACCTCCTACTAATGTGTCCACAAACCTGCAGAATGAGTGGCAAACAGTGCAGATCCCTATCTAATCTAGGTCCATACGGTTTGCTCACACTTGTCTGTCCCAATACTTAGGGTAAATACAGTATGAAAGAAAATGATTACAATATCATCTACCTCATTAATTCACCTAATCTCTTCTTCCTAATGCACTTGAATTATCAGAGGACTTATTTAGGAGTGGTATCTGGTGATAATTCCTAGATATTTTTTCTTATTTCTCCATGAAAAGGTATTTGTGGGAACCTGTTAGAAGTGCCTTGTTGAGGTGCTTCTAACGAGTACCCTAAACATATGTTTTCATAGAGCCATACTCATACATCTAGATAAGGCAACCTCTTTTCAACCAAAATGCAAAGTGATTTTTATTTTTCCACAAAAGATATATGTTGTGGTATTCATTAGAAGCATCTAGAGGTATTTCTAATGAGTACCTACAACATGCTTTCAATGAGAAATAAAAAAAAATACACGGAAACCCTTTTTATCTAGTGCTAAGACACAGAAGCTAACAACAATCCAGGCCAGCCTACAAGGACAGTCCGAATGTCTTAGCTGGGTACTGCAGAAATCCTTGATGATCCTTATACTGTCAGAGAGCAATGTATGTACCAACTAGTCTGTGCAGCTCCACAGGCTAGCCAGGCCTCATGCTATGTAAATGACTAAACCTGTGAAACAAAATAAGAAAATGGCCCTTATGGCCAACATGCGAGCAATACAGATCTGTGCTTATTCTCATCATGGCCTTTGTTACCCAATTACAGAATTAATGATGTGTAAATTGTATCCACCAGAAGGCCCCTTTCAGAATTATCGTGGCCTTCACCGTTTGCATGTTTTTCAGCCATACTGTATCTGCCTGTGATATTGTACTGTGCATAACTATGTGCATGAACTTTTTGGGCAGTTTTTTTGTGTGTGTTTTTTTTTTTTGTGTGTGTTTATAATATATATATATATATATATATATATATATATATATATATGTATTTTTTTTTTTTTTTTTGCAATGTTCTAAGATCTGTGCTTACTGTGAGTGATACAGCTTTTAGAACTTTTATACTCATCTGTTGAAACAAAAGCCCTATAAGGCTTCTGTTCAGTTTTATATATATTTGACATGAAATAACGTATCAACATCTATATATATATATATGGCATAAAGGGTCCTTTATCATTTTGCAAACTACATACCGTTACCATTCCCAGGCAGACTATAATTTTCTTATTTTTTTAAAAAATAGTGACAAACAACATTTGACATGTCATTCAAATTGTCTCCTTAGGAGATGATTTGCATAACACATCAAATCTTATTTTCTGGGAAAAATAAGAACAATATTTTTAGATGTTGTCTGCTATTTAAACCTAGCAGGTTTTAAAAGCCTTCTTGTTGACTGATCTGTGTCTACATCAATCTCAAAGAACATATTTACTTTCAGAAACAGGGTCAGAATGAACTTAAGTGCTCTGTTACTCATAAAAAAATTGCTCCATAATCTTGCTTATCTAAAAAGACATATTTATTATACATTAAAAAACCAGGGACCAGTTGTTCAAAACTTGACAAAGTTGTTAGATAACGTGATTTTTGCAGCAAAAATATCAATGTATTTGAAATTACATTACCAACAACTGTTAAGGAGTTTGTCATTAACAAGCTCATTAAGCTAGCAAAGCTTTGAACAACTTGGTCCAGTTATTTTGTACCATACTGTACCATATTTACCCTAAAAGTGTCTGAGAAAACAGTGTTGACCCAGATTTGAACATTTGATCTGGCACTACACTATCTGATATTCACCCAGCACTTAAGGACACATCTCTAGGCAGTGAAATGGACTGTCCAAGTTTTATTCCTTAAACTGCCAATCACAACAATTGTCGTTTGCCTTGTCATCTGCTTGTGATTTTAATAGTCATTTTTTCAAACAGTATGGACCCAGATCAGACTGCTCCTCTAGGAGCAGTCTGATCTGGGTCCACACTGTTTGCCTGTATGCAAAAATAGGTTTGAAAAGTTTGCAAGAATATTCAGCAGACGACATAAACAGACGACATTTTCAGATGCAGGTTTTCTTGGCGTTTTAAGGGTTAAGACACAGTAAGAAGTTGTGGTGTCAGAATTTTTTAGGTAAATATAGGACAGCACTGTATCAGGTAAAACTGCAAAGAGGGCAGAATAAAGACCTGTCTGTAATGTTTAATTACACTCTGATAAGAGTTATAGAGAAATAAAAAAAGTATTAACACTTCTTGTATGAAAAAGTCCTATGCATGCAAGTTTTAACCCATTGTACACTGAATAGACTCTCCCACACTATATTGGAAGAGTCCAATTTCAAGTTTAGGTATGCCCGGCTATGAGATTTACATGTTCCTAGAGAAAAATGACAAAACTATTTGCAAACAATGGAGACCCAGATCAGACGCCACATTCTGTGGGTCTGACCTGGGTCTGCACTGTTTGCTAATTACCCTTTTACTAGTCTCCCGATTACAATGGACTAACATTTAGCATGATGGTTGAAATTTTCAGTAGACAACATACTGAAATATTTTTCTTATTTTTTCCAGAAAACAGATTTTGACATTTCATGCAAATTGTTCATGCAAATTGTCTCCACTGGAGATAATTTGCATGAAATGTCAAAACCAGTTTTCTGGCAAAAATAAGAAAAAATATCACCAATTTTTTGTCATCTCTTAAATTAGCCCAGAGAATAATAAAGGCTAAATATAGTGTGGATTTTAATTTAGTTACAAACTCGTCAGACTGAGCTAACAGGCAGACAAGTCTACCATTCTGTTGCTAACACATGACATAAGTCAGTTAGCCATGACAGGGCTTTTATACAGGTACCAAATTTACCCTAAGTATTCGGACTGACAGGCCTAAGGAAACAGTGTAGACCTAGACTAGATAACACAGCCAACAGTTATTTGACATATGACAGAGAGTAAAACAGAATTGAAATTTTATGACAAGTATGGTAAAGTGTTATTGATTGTGTTGGGGTTTAACAACACGTCAACCCTTGTGGGTCATTTTGTGTCGTCCCCCAGAGAAAGGGAGAAAAGAGATAGTAGAGGATGAAAGAGATGGACAGGGAAGAAAGAGGAAAATAAATGAAAGTGAAGAAACAGAAGAAATAAAAACATTCCCCTTCTACCCTTACTGCTACAAGGTAATGTGTTATTGATTGTGTTGGGGTTTAACAACACGTCAACCCTTGTGGGTCATATTGTGTCGTACCCCAGAGAAAGGGAGAAAAGAGATAGTAGAGGATGAAAGAGATAGACAGGGAAGAAAGAGGAAAATAAATGAAAGTGAAGAAACAGAAGAAATAAAAACATTCCCCTTCTACCCTTACTGCTACAAGGTAATGTTATTGATTGTGTTGGGGTTTAACGACATGTCAACCCTTGTGGGTCATTTTGTGTCATCTCCCAGAGAAAGGGAGAAAACAGAAGAGAAAGTAGAAAAAGAGAGAAGGGGGGGGGGGGGGGGGGGGAGGAGGAGAGAGAGGGGGAATAGGAAAATGAATGAAAGTGAAGAAACAGAAGAAATAAAAACATTCCTCTTCTACCCTTACCTGCTACAAGGATAGCCCAGGCCTTGCCTAACTGTAAGCCAATATCAGTTGGACGCCCCAGTGATGAAAGATGCACGACACCTTCACCACACTTGACCACCCCAAGGTAAGGTGTTAAGGTGTCATGGTGTCCGGATACGTAGGGTAAAAATAGTCTGTGTTGAAGTTCATGTCGGACCTATATATGACAGAATGAACCCCCCCACACTATATATTGGTTGATTCAAATTTCGAATTTAGGTATGTCAGGCTATGTGATTTAGATATTCTTAGAGAAAAATGTTTGAACTATATTTGCAAACAGTATAGAACCTGATCAGACACTGCATTCTGCAGCATCTGATCTGGGTCTACACTGTTTGCCAATTAACCTTTTTGGGGTCTTCACACTACAATGGGTTAAATAAATAACTTGTCTGGCAGTGCAGTAGGCCCCTATCATTAAACAGACATACAGGTCAGGTTGAACTTGCCTCAATGCCAAGGACAGTTATGTTTAGTAAATCACAGCTTCCCATTTTTACTCCTTGTCCTGCTGAATAAATTAATATGCCATGCCCAATTTTAATTTTCAGCCAATCAGATAACTTGATCCGGATTCTTGCTATAAATTCACATACTTAATGGAAAACAGTGCAGATCCAGATCAGTTGGCTTCTGACCTGGATATACACTGTTTGCAATGGCAGGGTATATCCAGGTTCAGCAGGACAAGGGTTAATTCACTGTTTAAAGCCTGGTACTTCAGAAACATTTTACAGCAAACCCATTATAATTTCAAGATCAGAGGAACATACACTGTCAGACCAACTAAATGTCTTTTCAAGTCAACTATCATATTTACCCTATATATTACGACAATTAATTTCTTACCATACATCACCTAAACTTTGAACCTACTGATATGTCTAAAAATGCTGGATGAGTGGTGAACATTGCAGTCCCTGATCAGATACCATGTTCTTCAGAGTCTAACCTGGGTCTGCACTGTCCGCTCAGGTCTGGTATAACCAATAATTCAGGATAACATCATTTCTAGTACATGCAAATAGATCTTCCAATGAATGTAATCATGAGTTCAATAATAAAACATTGTACCTAAGGCTTCTAGGAACTTATAAGATGATTTATGATGCTGAATATGATATGAATTAAATGCCATGGTAGCTTATCTCAGCCAAAAAGACTGAGCGTTTAAACTAATTGAAAGCCACACTCATGTCAAAATCGAATGCAGGACTGAATTTACTATCTGCTGCAAAACTATTTCACAAGTCCAGGCTAACTCTAGCCCTGTGTAGAAGGTATTTTTATTAACACTTTGCATGCTGGGTAAAAAATTCTGCAGACATTTTGAAATATTTTTCCCATTCTCCCAAGAAATTAGGCTTAGGCATTTCATCCAAGTTGGCTCCCTAGGAGACAAATTGCATGAAATGTCAAAACCTATTTTCTGGGAAAAAGTAAGAAAAGTATCATCAATTTGTCGTCTGCTGAATTTGCCCATAGCATGGTAAGTGTAAACACTGAAACTACACTTTTATCTTCTGGGCCCAGTTGTTCAAAGCGTCGTTAGCTTAACGAGCTCGTTAAGGGTCATTTCGTTAACTGTTTTAGCGAATTCAATACACAATATTCTGATATTTTTTGCTGAAAAAATGTGAGTAGCTTTTGCACTGCAAAAGCTACTCACATTTTTTCAGCAAAAAATTTCAGCATATTTGCGTATCACTCGATGTAAATTTTAACGAATCGTTAACTAACAACATCGTTAGCTTTGAACAACTGGGCCCAGAATTTCACTATATAGCATTCAATATATGAACCATCTCACAGAAAAACCTGTCTCGTAAAAATAAAGACAAACAAGACCAGGCTACACATTTGTACAGACTTCCGGTACTTTGCACTTCAGTTTCCTCCCAGCTGGTATACACTGTGCTGTTTCTATGTGCATTAACCCTTAAAGCATCAATCACAACTGCAGAAGACTGAATTGAATTGTCTGCTAGGCAAATACTTTACACAAAATGTCAAGCCTTGTTTTCTCTTGAAAAAATCAACAACAAAGAAACATCTTCCCCCATCCCCTTCCCCCCCACCCCACCACACCCCCCCCCCCCCCCAACACACACACAAAGAAAAAAAAAACAATGAAAAAACACAGAATGTCAGCTACAAATTTTGCTCAGTGCTTTAGGTGTCAAGCATCACTGCCTAGTGTTTCAGCTTAAATATTGTGTATGGACAGTGAAGGTGCCTCAAAGACTGTGCCTCTGTGTAGGCTGGTCTAAATCTTCATCATATATTGCATCAGATAAGTTTCCCAGTGATACAACTCACATATAACATCATGATTTCTCAGAGAACATACGCAGTCAATCATCACCGACCTGCCCGTATTAGTTGGTGCTTTATCCTTAACATTATCACTGGGCAAAATCAGCAGACAATACTTTTTTTATTATTTTTATTATTTTTCCCAGGAAATAGGGTTAGATATTTCATGCAAACTGTCTCCCTAACAGACAATTTGCATACACAGGACTTGTTAAGGAACAATAACTGAAGATAAATCTATAATTATTTTTCTTCTTTCTCCATAAAGACATATGCAGTGGGTATTAATTAGAAGTGCTGTGAGGTGAGTACCCACAACATATGCTTTTAGGAAGAATTAGAGAATTATCTCAGAATTATCATCAAATACTCTAGCTTAATAAGTCCTCTTTACATGAAATGAAAATCCCTATTTTTCTGGGGAAAATAAGAAAAATGCTTTAAAATGTTGTCTGCTGTTTAAGCCAAGCTGCTTAAAGGTTACATGCACCATATAACATTATAACAATCAACAATTTAACTCACAAACACAGACATATAATCACTTGTCTCAATACAAATGACTTTTTGATAATGGCAGCCCCCACAATCACAATCTCAACATAGTCAGAAAAACAGAAAGCTCTAGATAAGCTCTATTTTCAACCAAAAAGAAATCAAAACTATAATAAATATATTGTGGTACTCATTAGAAATGCCTCACCAAGGTGCTTCTAATATTTACTCACAGAATATTCTTGTGGAGATCATGGCCCAGTTGTTCAAAACTAACAAAATCGTTAGTTAACCTATCGTTAAAACTTTTGATCATTAAATATGGCATATATGCTCATAATTTTGCTGAAAAAATATGAGTAGCTTTTGCATTTGCAAAAGCTACTCACATTTTTTCAGCAAAAATACCTGTGAATTAGATATTGTACTTACTAGAACAGTTAACAGTTTGACCACTAACGAATTAACGACGTTAAGCTAATGATGCTTTGAACAAATGGGCCCTGGATACTCCTCTATTCAGGAGCTATGAAACAGAGAGATAGACGATACCATATTGGGCCACAGCCAGGGCAAACTATCTCATACAAAATAGTGTTGACCAAAAAGGAGGTGTTTTTCTGATTTCTCCCTAAAAATATATGTTGGGGGTCTTGCAGGAATCACCTCAGCAAGGTAATCCCAATGGGTACCCACAATGTATGTTTTAGTGAGAAATAAGAAATAAAATACCTTATCTGAAGCCTAGCATCAGCGCAGTTTTGTTGAGTTCAGATGCAAGATGCTAACTACCAAGAATGTTCTACAATATACAATGTAAGCGAAATGCAGATCCATATGAGACACCCTTTGATTTGATCTACATATATGCAATAAAGGGCTTTTTTTCTTGCTGCAGACAATATACTTAACCTCAAGCACGCTACAGACAAAACCTTACAAGTGAATGTTACTTATTTTCTTTTGCCTAGCTCTAGATAAGAGGCATGTCCATGTCCATAATTTCTCTTATTTCTCCACTAAAATGTCTCAGTGAGGTGATTCCATTGAGTACCAACAACATGCATTCTTATGGAGAAATAAAATTTCAATAACTTTTACCTGTCAGAGGCATCTTATCTGGAGCTACGACCTGAAAATAGGACTTGACATTTCATTTGAACAATCTTCTTTGGACAAGATTCATCTAAAATGCCACGTTTTCTGTTCTGGAATAATCATGACAGAAATATTTCAGATGTCTCTGTTCATTAAAACCTATAGTGTGCTAAAAGTCACAAATTATTAGTCAGATAGTCTAAAACTATCCACTAACATGAAGCACTGTGAGCAGAACCTATCAACAAATGCACTTCCATTGTCTAATCTGTTTCTACTATTCAAAGAATAACTTGAACACTTACCACGCTACGGGCAGATTCAGCAACGAAAAACTGATGATATTTTTCTAATTTTTCCTAGAAAACAGGATCTGACACTTCAAGCATATTTTCTAGGAAAAATATAAACAAAAAACATTTCAAATTGTTGTACCAGTAAGTGTTAAGAAATGCTGATCCTTTCAGTGGCAGTAAATAGCCTAGCAGATGACCTACTTTTTTTTTTTTTCAAGAAAATAAAGCTCGAAATTTCGTGTAATTTTCTCTGAAAAATAATACATGACAGAATGTTGCCTGCTACAATTTTAAATGGCACTGTTAGGGTTAATAGTCTCACCAATGAACTGTGCATGATGTACTATGGGAAAACCATGTCTTTCTGATCAGGTCAGAGCGTTCACCATTCTCCTATCTTCTTCAAGATTCATAGCTGTAGGCTGGTGTTATTTTTTCTCAACCAAAATTGTACATTTTTTTTTTCTATTTTTCCATGAAAATATGCACTGATTAGATGAACCTTATCAAGGTGCTTATACTGATTACCCACATCATGTTTCATTTGGGAAATACGAAACATATTTACTTGGGAAACTCCCTTTCTCGCAAAAATTATGCCCAGACTGTATGGATGAATATACAGCTTGACGCATTGCACACAGGAAAATATTTAAACCATCATGACAAATGGGTTCATATTACATATGCCAATAACTAGGGTCCAAATCAGCTTGGCCACCCATGCAATCAGACCAAGGCCTTGACTGTCCTTCAATATGTTCTTCAGTAGGCAATGATTCTACAAGCCAGTAGCAAAGGTCCTGATCAGACTGCATGGATAAGCAGGCAGGCTGACCTGGGCAACAGCTGTTTGCATATGTCCTACAGCCGGTTTTTTAGGGTCACGTCTCATTTTTGTTTTCCCATAGGTCTCATTTTATCTGTTGATTTGGTTCCACAGCACAAACCCCAAGGCCCAGTTGTTCAAAACTAACGATGTCATTAGTTAATGCATTGTTAAAACTTTGATCATTAAATATGGCATGTACGCTAATATTTTTGCAGAAAAAATGTGAGTAGCTTTTGCATTTGCTGCTCTCATTTTTTCAGCAAAAATACCTGTGAATTTGACACTGTACTTACTAGAACAGTTAACATTTTGACCACTAATGAGCTCGTTAAGCTAACGATGCTTTGAACAACCGGGCCCAGGTTTATTCTGACAGGGTTAAACATTACAGCCTGTTCACAATTTAAACTTTAAACATCTGGGCCGAGTTGTTCAAAACTAATGATGTGGTTATTTAACGTATCGTTAAGACTTTGATCATTAAATATGGCATAGATGCTAATATTTTTGCTGAAAAAATATGAGAAGCTTTTGCATTTGCAAAAGCTACTCACATTTTTTTTTTCAGCAAAAATGCCTGTAAATCAGATATTGTACTTTCTAGAATAGTTAAAATTTTGACCACTAACGAGCTCGTTAAGCTAACAGTGCTTTGAACAACTGGGCCCTGTAAAACAGACAATGAAAAAATGGTGATAACACAATCTCACATCAAAACAGGAACAATGAATGATTATCAAACATCTAATAGGAAACATATAGCTTTTACTTTTACTGCTTGTGGTGCAGCAAACAGCCATTATTACATGCTTCTTAGAATACCAGGCAAAAAAAGCACTACTACAGTCAACCCTCGTTACACCGCCACTCGTTAGAACAACAAAATTCTTTATAATGACAATCTGAATGCCACGAAACCTTCGCTTAAGAGGTGACAGTTAATGAGAAATTATGCAAAAACATTGCATAAACTATTCAAGCAATATATGTTTTGGATATTTGTTAGAATCGCCTCATAGAGGCAATTCTAACAAATATCCAAATCATATGTTCTATGAGGAAATACGAATAAAACAAGGTCTTTCTTACATATCATTCTGTCCATTAAGGATTCTTTACAACAACAAATTCATCATAATGGCAACATTTTGGGATCAAATGCTGTCGTTGTAACAAAGGTTCACTGTATTTGAATGCATAGCAAAAAGGTGGCTAATGAATACATTCCTATAGCTCTAGATAAGAGGAGTATCTAGACAATGCATTTTTCACCTTTCTCCACAATTACATATCTCATCAGAAGCATCCTGGCAAGGCATTTCTATGTTTTTTTGTGGACAAAAAAAAACAAACAAAAACGCATATATCTCCGGGTAGAAAAAAAAACAATAAAAAAACCCCCAAAAACAGCACATTATTTAGAGCTATACTGAAAGCCAAGGTAAACCATCACAGCTCATATAGTGTCATGGTCTACCTTCACTTTTCACATATCCATTAAGCCTCATTTTTCTCTGATGTACCCTGTGGCTCACATATCATACAAAAAAGAACTGAGCCTTAATATGAATACAGGAACTGTAAAGCAGTATTTGTTGATGATTCTGGGATAATTTTCTCCACTTCTCCAAACATTAGTTGAGGATAAGAAGCACTTTCTAATGAGTATCCACTTTTTTATGGAAAAAAATAAGAAAACATTATCCCAGAATTATCATCAAATACAACTCAAATACAACTCCTCTGTACAAATGAATGGCATTTTAGTCTCCACCATGAATATAAGTTACTTCTTATTCAATCAGTCTTCCCCTTAAAACGAAAAAATTTTCTTCCTTGTTTTACCTTCACATTTTACCAAGAACCGCTGAAAGGAAAAAGTGTACTAAGAACCACTGCACACAGCAAGGCATAGATTAATAAGGAAACTGAAATATTAAAGGTGTAACAAAGTTCTGAGTTAACAAAGTTTATAACAATGCTGGCCATGGTAGGCAGTCGACTATGTCTGAACAGTGTAGAGACAAAGTGAAGAAAATACTCAGAGGAAGACTCAGGATGCCAAATTCCAGGACAATCATTTAACTTACTAATATTGTCCAGGGCCCAGCTGTTCAAACCTAACAATGTCATTAGTTAAGGTATCGTTAAAACTTTGATAATTAAATATGGCATATATGCTAATATTTTTGTTGAAAAAATGTGAGTAGCTTTTGCATTTGCACATTTTTCAGCAAAAATACCTGTGAATTAGATATTGTTCTTACTAGAACAGTTAACATTTTGATCACTAATGAGCTCATTAAGTTAACGACACTTTGAATAACTGGGCCCAGAGCTCTAGATAAGAGGGTATCCAGATAAAAAATTTTGTATTTCTCCCTAAAAACACGTTGCGGGGAATCAATAGAAGCACCTCTGTGAGGAACTTCTTTAGAGTACCCACAACTTGTGTTTTTGTTGAGAAATATGAAAAATATTGATATTTCTTTAGCTTAAGACGTGGCTTATCTACAGCTCTGATGCCAGAAAAACTCCTTCAGTGTGACTAAAATGCATTCATTCGTACCGTATTTACATTAAGTATTCGGACACCTCTTCTTACCACACTTGTTCCAAAATTTGAACAAGAACAATTTACTACCCTATGTTGTGTCTAAAAATTGCTGGGCGTATGGCAAACAGGGTGGACCCTGATCAGATGCTGCATTCTGTATCTCATCTGGGCTACACTGTTTGCTCAGGCCTGCCTGTCCAAAAACATATTGTAAATACCATACAGTGCACCTGACAATTTAAAGAACATATTTTGAAACAAAACAAAAGTTAAGATAAAATTTCTTCATAAAGCAGAAACATTTTTAAGTATTTCTCATCAGAATTCTATAAAGCATTATACTATATCTGCTGATAACATAGCTCCAGATATGGGGAGCAATTCAGAAGATACAAAACATAACTTGAGTGGAAATGCCAAAAAAAACAGTGACTTTAACCCATTTATATTGGGTGGATTCCTCTTCCTTAACCCTTTTAGATAGGTCCATTTCCTATATTAGGGGTTATGAGTTTTTATTATTGTCATGATTTGCAGAAATTTCTTAACTTAATGAAAACAGAGTAGACCCTGATCAGACGCCGCATCTGATCTGGGTCTACACTATTTGCCAATGTCCATTTTATGGGATACTAGGCTTAAATGGGTTAATGACTACCCAAAACATATTTCAGTGGAAAAATTATCGTTAGCATGCCATTTAGTGCTATCTTATGATACAGCAATAAGTAAGCCTTTAGCCTCTGCTATCAGAATACAGCAAGTAGTATTTTCTCTGACAACAGGAATTGGCATTTTATTTCAAGCTGTTTTCACAGACAATTCAAATGTAAGACGAAGCTCTACTCTCATGAAGGAAAATAAGTAAAGTGTAGGAAATTGTATCTGCAAGGTAAATATCATAATTTAGGGTAAAACTGCATAAACTTTGGAACACTTTAATTCATGCATTTTTTTTTTTTTTTTTGTATAAATTTCATTTTTATGCCTTTTTTCAAAAAACTTTTCTGTGAAAATGGCAAATAGTGTAGATCTTGAGCATATGACATTTCGTCTGTAAAATTAGTGTACAAAATTTTATGACAATTACCCTAGTAAACAATTAGACCTATTTAACCCATTTATGCCGAGTGAACTCTTCTATCTAAACTGTTTGTACCATGTTTTAAAGAAATTCCTGAGTTTAATGCAAACAGTGTAGACCCAGATCAGATGTCCCTTTCTGTGGTATCTGCTCTGGGTCTACACTATTTGCCAATGTCCCTTTTATGGGATCCTGGGCATAAATGGATTCATGTTTTTGTCTGAATTAGTTGTCACCAGCTGTACCTTTTGTATGCCTAGAAATCAGGCAAGGACTAATTAAGGACGGGTGTTTCATAATAATTCTGAAACATTTTTCTCTGTATGATGTGTTTGTTTCTACTAAGTAGCCATACTGTATGTTTTTATAATGATATAAAATACATGAAAAGTTACCATCAACTACTCCTCATTAACAAATCCTCCAATCAGGGCCCAGTTGTTCAATACACCATTAGCTCAACAATCTAGAAATTGAATTTAGACTAAAAGCTATAGATATACTACTGTAATGAACTTAAATAGTTTCAATACACTAATTTTTTTTTATTTTTTTTTTTATATTAATATATATATATATTTTTTTATGATTTTTTTTTTTTTTTTTTTATCAAACAACTGATTACCCTAGATATTCAGATAAATTCCTGAGCAAACAATGTAGACCCTGATGGAACTTTTCCCAAAGGAGCAGTTTGATAAGGGTCTGCACTGTGCCAGTCTGATGCAACACTTTAGACTCTTCAGGCTGTTAACTGGACTGGTTCAAATAGGGTTGCCTGGATATTCTGGGTATGTAAGCTTCTTGAGAATCGTTAGAAACTTTTAATCTAAGACCGATTCACAGCTCCAGATAAGAGGCAGCAATATTTTTATTTTTCCATGAAAAACATATGTTGCTGGTACTCATTAAAGTGCCTCAGTGAGATGCTTCTAATGAACACCCTTAACGTATCTGTTTTTGTGGAGAAATACAACAATACCAGTATTTTTCATCTGAAAAAAGGTGCTTAACCTTTACCACTCTCTGGGCATTTTCAGCAGACGACAAATTGATATTTTTCTTATTTTTCCCAGAAAACAGGATTCGACATTTCATGCAAATTGTCTCCTTAGGTGACAATTTGCATGAAATGTCAAATCGCGTTTCCTGGGAAAATATAAGGAGACAATTTGCATGAAATGTCAAATCCTGTTTTCTGAGAAAAATAAGAAAAATATTTCAAAATGTTGCCTGCTGAAAATTTTACCCAGAGTGCTAAGCGTTAATCTGGAGGCTGAAAGAAGTGCCTTATATGGAGCTATGCAACTTAACAACTTCGTTAGCTAACAAAGCTTTAACAACTGGGCCTGAAATATATCCACAGCCTCTTTAGGTGAGAAAATAAATAAATGAAAAAATGTGGTTTTTACATCACACAACCCAGTTTTTCAGCTTCCTGGAGAACAAATATATGGAAACAGTTGTGAAAATTAGGTTGTAAATAGTTCCTGTTGCAGTCAAGAATAGATGTATGCTTTTTTTTGAAAAGGCTTGACATTTTATCCTTGCTTCATCATTTAAATGGAATACCATGCCTTATTTACAGAGAAACATATAATTTTAGAACAGCCTGAGAACATTTAACCTGCTACATTTAAATTTCAGCAGACAACATTTAAAATATTTTTTCTTACTTTTAAAATGGAGTTACAGTTGATTCAAATTGACTAGAGACCAATTTGAATGAAATGTCTCCAATTTTCTCTGCTTCTACTTACTTCATTAAAGGTTTTGAGACCTCGTTTCACAAAAAAAAAAGAAAATGTTTTGAATATTGCTGGAGCTCTGGGCCTAGTTGTTCAAAACTAGCGATGTCGCTAGGTAACATATCGTTAAAACTTCGGTCATTAAATATGTGATATACGCTAGTATTTTTGCTGAAAAAATGTGAGTAGCTTTCAGATTTTTCAGCAAAAACACCTGTGAATTAGATATTGTACTTACTAGAACAGGTAACAGTTTGACCAATAAAGAGTTTGTTAAGCTAACCATGCTTTGAACAACTGGGCCCTGGGTTTCTCTGACAAAATCTGTGATGTGTGAAGTAAAGCCCAAAATCTGATAGCACTAAATAATGCTGAAATAATGCTGTATACCAGCAATCATTAACCCTTAAAGTGCTTAACAAAATTGTAGCAGACAAAATTTTGAATATTTTTAAATCATTTTACAGAGAAAATAAGACTTCACATGAAATGACAGGCCTTATTTTCTTGGGAAAATGAAAAAATAAATAAATTCAAGAATGTCATCTGCTGCAATTCTGAATGGTACTTTAAGGGTTAGCAAAGAAAGATTTGCACAAAAGTTTATGCCCTGCTTCCAAGGTAATGTAAGAAACTGCTTTCAAACACTGTATGATTCAGCAGAGCTCATGGACAAAAGACACACAAACATGCATGAACTAACACACAGATGGGAGCAAAACAAGTGTCCTGTAAATTTTTCTGTTTAGAAAAATAGTCTTTCTGAAAATGTTCAACCATTTCATAAAATCTTCCAAATTTGCCATGCTAATTGTCTTTTAGTTTTAAACTATATTTCACCATGGCTACTTGCCTATATGTTTTCCTTGAGTGATTTTCACAAGTAGTTTTTGTAGTTCTATCACCAAGGTACATGAGCACCTACCCATGTTATCTGTGAACAGCAAAGATGCAGACCACCTTATGCATCCTTACACATCGCACCAGCTCATTTATTTTGCATCAAATTGTATCTTGTGGGTATTTATTGGAATTTCCTTGCTGAATTTTTGCACCAAAACATATCTTGTGGTTGATCACTGGAACTGTCTCAGTGAGGCAGTTCCAATGATCAACCACAAGATATGTTTTGGTGCAAAAATTGGAAAACAAATTATCATAAATTCATCACATTAACTGCGGTATACTTAGTTATTACAGCATACATTGCTCTCTTTATGCATTTTAGAATGTCTCAATAACAGCAATGATTAAGACTGGCACGATTAATCGGATAATCGATTAATTGATCGATAAATACCACAAAAATGATTATCGTTACATATCTGCTAATTATCGATCATTTGATTTCTGTGGCTGTTACTTTACCGTAATTACCCTTAGTATTCAGACATCTCAACTCCTTACCATACTTAATCTAAAATTTGAACGAGTACAATTTACTACCCACTTTAGTGTCTTAGATAGCTGGATGAGTGGCAAACAGTGTAGACCCTGATGAGACGCCGCGTTTGTCTCATCTGGGTCTACACTGTTTGCTCACGCCTGTCTGGCCAAAAGCATACAGTAAAGTATAACATATGGTAAGAGTCATGCTCAATCAGGTAAAATATTACCAAATCTTCCGTGATTACTAATCCATTATCAATTACAATGGCAGCACTGATAATCAATTATTTTTTTCAGTTCCGATTAGCCAGCCCTAGCAATGATACTGATGATGATGATGATGGTGATGATTTGGTATTTTATATCCTTTTCAATATTATTTTAGTCATATTGAGACAATGGAATGGGTGATAATGGAAGGCTCTGTACAATCAAATGCAGTACATGAGCTGAACTGTGCCTCCAGTGGGATTCAAACGCGAACCTCATGATTCGAAGTCGGCCATCCAGACACTTCAGCAATGGCATAGATCAAATTGCACACATGCACTGCAGCTCCAAAGAGGAGTCCTTTTTTTTTTAACAAACATACTACTTTTAAATAGGAAATTTTGCTTAATTTGCCATATAAATGTATGTTATGGCACTCAAAACAACTCCTCCCTGAAGGAGGCAATTCTACTGGATTCCCACTATGTACGTTTATGTGGACTCAAATATCTCTTTTTCCTGGAGCTATGACACACTGGTTTGGGTCTTTATAGTTCATGAAAAACAAGAAGCAGATTTCCATGTGCCCAACTGAATTTTCAATGATGTCGGATATTTCTGTCTGTTATTTCTCTATAACGTAGCAGAGTAATATTGCACTAGAAGAGAAGGAGGCTCTCTAGTGGGGAGAGACCTCAATCACACAACCATTAGTGTCCTCATTTTCTCACATGTTGAACTATGAAATGGTCTGGTCTGGCATGTATGGCATTGGTGAGGGCTGCTGCAGCAGTTAGACCTGCAAAATAGTTAATGGACAATTGGTGAACAAATCACAAAATGTATCAGATAAATAGTATAGGTCCAGATATGATGGATATTCTGAAAATAATTATATTTGAGCACCAATATAAACAGATCTTTTGGGAACTCATTGGAACTGCCTCGTATTTTGTGGGTATACTCACCGAGGCAATTCCACCTAATATTTTTCTTATTTCTCCACAAAATCATATGTTGTGGTACTCATTAGAAGCCCACAACATATGTTTTCATGGAAAAATAAGAAAAGTAGTACATGGATACCCCTCTTATCTGGAGCTATGCTAGTACCCACAGAGCGTGTTTTGGTGAAAAAAAAAAAAAAAATAGCCCACATTATCAACACAGTGATCCCCTGATCTTGAACTATTACTATGGAAATGAAAATATCATGCAGAAAAGAATAATTAGAACTTCATATACATGTATTCATAGCTCCAGATAAGCGGGGGTATCCACAGTTTCTTATCTTACCACTAAAACTTATGGCAAGACACTTCTACTGAGTACCACAACTAATGTTTACATGGAGAAATAAGAAAAATATCAGTACTTCTCAATTAACCCTTGTCCTGCTGAATAAATTAAGATGCCATGCCATCTCCTAATTTTCAACCTATCAGATTACTTGTTGATATAAATTCACATCCTTAATGGCAAACAGTGCAGATCCAGATCAGTTGGCTTCTTCAGAAGCCAACTCATCTGGATCTACAATGTTTGCAAAGGCAGGGTATAAACGGGTTCAGCAGGACAAGGGTTAAAAAAAAGCCCACTTTATCTTGAGTTATGCATACTTGAACAAAGAAGGACCTGATATAACTGTGAATCCTAAATACCATAATAACCCTAAGTACTGGGACAGATAGATCTTTGCAAACTGTGTAGACACAATTCAGACACCACAGAATGCAGCATGTGATCAGGATCTACACGGTTTGGCATACGTACAGCAATATTTTAGACTCATCAAGAGGTAGTATAATGGACTATTTCAAATTTTAGGACAAGTATGGTAAGTAGATGTGGTGTCCCAATACTGTAACTTGTCACTTTCAAGAAGCTTGTGTACTGCAGTATCTAACAACAATGCTACTCTCTCACTTTAGCTCTACGTTAGAGGGGTACCCATAAAAACAGTCTTCTTATTTCTCCATGAAAATAGTGGGTTATTAGAATTTCTCCATGTAAATGTATACCGTAATGACCGTAAGTATTGGGACATACAGGCCTGTGCAAACAGTGTAGACCCAGATCAGATGCTGCATTCTGTGGCATCTGATCTGGGTGTATACTGTTTGTCATTCATCCAGTAGTTTTTTGTGCACATCAATAGGTACGTGTGGTAAAATGGACTTGTTTAAAGTTTCAGCACAAGTATTGTAAAAAGATAAAATACTGTATGGTGGGCACTCGTTACTAAGAGAAGCTTCTAATGAGAACCCATAAACCTATGTTCATGGAGAAATAAGAAAAAATATCATTTTTTTTTTTTTTTTTTTTTTGTGTGTCTTATCTAGAACTATACAGTCCTAGACATCATACATTAAAGGTTCTCATAAGAAGCACCCTGCCATTGCACTGCAAATGAGAACCCACATGTTTTCATGGAGAAATATGAAAAATATTAATACTTGTGGATGACTGCTCTATGAAAACAAAGCTGTATAAATATTTTTCCTATGAAAATGAAATACAAAATCAAGGAAAAGTTATGACACTTTGTATTTTAACAAAAAAGTACTGATATTTTTTTTATTTCTTCACAAAAAATATATATGCTGGGAGGAATTGGATCAAGTGGAGCATAATTTTAGAAAGTGTACCCTTGATTAGTGTTCCCTGTGAATGTTCAGATCAGCCTGCCCTCAGTCTTAGCTGGGCATGGGACAGCCAAAGACCCAAGGCTTTTTCAGGTAGACAGCCAAGACTGATCTGACTGCACAGATCTGCAGGCTGATCTGAGTCTTCACTGGGCACTTCTGTCCAAAAGTACATTTTCTCAGGCTGCAGCTGAAAACTATAGCCAGTGTGCTGTCAGACCGGAATAAGGGACATGAATAAGGGTAGAGCACCCATCTACAAACTAAATGACAGTCATGAAAAAGTACACAAAAGGCTCCAGTGAGGAAATCCAAAATCATCTGCAGTCAGACAGTTGCTGTAAATTAATAAATCCCTTGTCCTGCTGAATAAATTAAGATGCCACACCCACTTCTATTTTCAGCCAATCAAATTACTTGATCCATATTGTTGATAAAAATTCACATACTTATTGGCAAACAGTGCAGATCCAGATCAGTTGGCTTTTTCAGAAGCCAACTGATCTGGATCTACACTGTTTGCAAAGGCAGGTCATATCCGGGTTCAGCAGGACAAGGGTTAACAGAATTAACTTATGAGTGCTGGAGTTCAATAAGTGGGGAAAAAATATGAGCCACAATATCAGAAAGCATACCTTCAGACATGTGCACCCAGCAGATTAAGATCAGCATGCACAATTACAGTCTGATCAGAATCTTCACTGCGTGCATTTTGGATGGCGAAGGATGCAGCTTCTTCATGCAGGCAACACAGACTCTGATCAGACGGTGGAGGTGCAGCCCGATACGCATCATTGTTGGACCCTCATATCCAAAGGTATGTTTTCATGCTTTGTGACTCGTACTTCAATGTACAAATCAGAGCTGTGTGGCGTACTTACCCCGAGTATGTGGACAGACTGGCTTATTTTGTTTGTGTTGAGGTTTTACGGCCCAGTCAACCCAGTGGGGTCATGTCGAGCGCAGTCAGTTTACCTAACCACACTTTTACTGGGCAGGCTTAGTCTTTGAAGCGGTTAACCACTATTGTGCACATTCTTTTGCCAGAAACTGATAACTGCCTTTCTTGAATCAGCGGAAGGGAGAGAAGGACCGTAGAAAATATTTCATGATCAATCTCCACTAAAGAATGCTGCCTAGCCTGTGGGGGTGGAACCCACAACCTCCTGTTCACCAGTCAGACGCGCATCCAACTGAGCCACAGAGGTCTGCACAGACTGGCTTAACCAAACAATGTAGACCCAGATCAGATGCCAGAGATCAGGTTCTGCACAGTTTGCCACTCATTCAGCAGATTTAAGGCAAATCATCAGATGGTACACTGAGATTTCAACTTTTAAACAAGATTGGAAAAGAGTTCACCCTTGTCCTGCTGAACCGGGATATACCATGCCTTTGCAAATAGTGTAGATCCAGATCAGTTGGCTTCTGAAGAAGCCAACTGATCTGGATCTGCACTGTTTGCTATTAAGTATGTGAATTTATAGCAACAATCCTGATCAAGTAATCTGATTGGCTGAAATTTAGAAGTGGGCGTGGCATCTTTATTCAGCAGGACAAAAGTTAAATGTCCCAATATTCAGAGTAAATAGAGTTAACAGGCAATCATTTTGACTTTTATTAACAGGTTTGCAGGACAATGTCGATAAGCAATATGAAGGACTTGAACACAAATCTGGTAAAGATGCATGCTTGGAATGATCCATAAATAACCTAAACAATGATTCAACAGAACCTCACACAACACAGCAGGGAATAACTCATCAAAAACATGGACAATCTGAATTTATACTGTATACAAGAAACAATACAGGGTATCTAAATGCGGAGCAGCAAACAATTCATCCTTTGTTGTAAGCTTTGTTGTATGACTAATTTTTGAAGCATTTGATCTTTAACCCTTTCATCCTTGAGTCTGGTGGACTCTCCCATTCTTGACTTTGGACACTGATGCAAATAGGGGTTTCAGTCTAAAATCAAAAACAGAATGGCAAACAGTATAGATCCTGATGAGATGGCTTGTCACGAGCTGTCTCAACTAGATCTTCACTATTTGCACAAGTATTAGGTTTGGTCTGCCAGGCTGAAAAGGTTAAAGCTTTTTGTAACTACTTAACCCTAGTCCTGCTGAACCCGGATATACCCTGCCTTTGCAAACAGTGTAGATCTAGATCAGTTGGCTTCTGAAGAAGCCAACTGATCTGGATCTGCACTGTTTGCCATTAAGAATGTGAATTTATATCAACAATCTGGATCAAGTAATCTGATTGGCTGAAAATTAGAAGTGGGCATGGCATCTTAATTTATTCAGCATGACAAGGGGTAAATATTCTTTTTTGTAATTTTGACTGCTCAGGCAGATATCAAATATGAACAAACATGTATCAAAAGGATATTCTTAACCCTAACAATGCGGTGAACAAAGTTTCCCGGTTTTCAATAGTTTATAACTTGAGTGGTACATAAAGTTTCTTGCTTTATGTGGTGAGCTTTAGTTTTATCAATGGAGTAGTTCAGATATGAAACTGGTTGGCTAAAACTAGAAATATATTTGGGACCCATCACAGGGACGGGACACATCACGGGTGTATTCCAGTTTTTATTAGTGGAACAAAGCGTGAAAGGTTATTTTAGGTCACAAAAAGACAGAGGAAAAATCCAGAGAGCTTTGTAATGGAGTATTTGTATCGCAAATGGTCGCAAATTTGTTAATGCTTACTTGTACAAGCTGGGTCGTATCAATATTTCTAGAAATTTTCGAGTAAGATGGTTTTGATTGAGTTGGGGTTTAACGACACGTCAACCCTTGTGGGTCATTTTGTGTCGTCTCCCAGAGAAAGGGAGAAAAAAGATAGAAGAGATAGTAGAGGAGATGAAAGAGAGGGACAGGGAAGAAAGAGGAACAGGAATGAAAGTGAAGAAACAGAAGAAATAAAAACATCCTCCTCTACCCTTACCTGCTACAAGGATAGCAGGCCTTGCCCAGCTAGTAAGATGGGAGTTGTTTACGGAAAAAAAAGATATTTAATTTCAATATGTTAGTAAATAAATATATGACAAACATGAAGTTTCAAGAGAACATGTGATTTGGATGTGGTATATCATACCTGTTACCATAATATTATTATTATTATTATTTTTTTTAGGGCTAACAATCGTCACTGAATGGTCCCATTTGGTGGATATATATATTTTTTTGTGTGTGTTCAGGCCTATGTACAGTTGAGATTAGCAAGAAGAGAAATTGGATATATGGTCTTGTGATGAAAATTTCAAATATATGCCATTGTGCCAACCACAAGTGAAAACAAAAAACAATAGAAAGATGCAGTAAAACATCTGGAAAAAAAGGAAATAGTGCAGCTAAAAAGTATTCAGTTTCAGTCTCTGTACTCAATTCAAAATGTAAGTACACACCAAGCAAGAGTATGAAAAAATATTGTAAATTTTATATTAATTCAATGACCCTTTACACTGTAACATTATAACTGTGTTTCCATTTATTATTTGAGGGAGAACAACCATGACGTCAAGCAAAGATTCTTTAGTTTCTCTACAATGGCCCTCCAGCCTGCTAGCAGCCATATATATAAAATAAAATAAAGCTGCATGGACCTGCTAGCAATCAGGCCAAGCACTGTGTTGCTAGCAATCAGGCCAAGCACTGTGTTGCTAGCAATCAGGCACTTAGATTTAAGCTTTCAAAATTTGCAGCCATTAGCAACCAAATATAGCAGCTTTCTGCTAGCATTTGACAATGTGCGGTTCTGAGGTCAATGATCCTTGACCTGGGATTTAAATGAAGAAAACTCTTGGGAGCTCATGCAAGGAACATTCCTGTCACACATCTACATACCAGATTTGGTCATGGTAATACAAGGGCAATATAAGCCTGCTAAACCTGCAAAATAGTAAAATTACAATGCTGTCACAAACATACTGGGGCCATTTAACTGTGTCGCACACCTTTACCTAGACACGTATTTACTTGAATTTCAAACAAACTATTAATACTCGACAATTCCTTCAAGAGAATTGGAATGACAGGTTTTATATCAGAAGGACACTGCTATAAGTACAAAACAAAACAAATCAAGGTACACAACAGCCTCTTTATAACATTATTGTAGGAATCCAAAGCAAAAACTATCAGCTAAACAAACGTATTGATCCAAACAACAATGTATAAAATATATAGAAAAATAACCATAAATGGTCATTTTTCTATATGATCTATACCATTTTTTATTTTAATACAAAATTTTGTGGGTCCATCTTTAAAACATTATATATCTCAAAATCATGCTATAATGAAATATGTTATAAAGAGGTTCCTATGTAAGGTATTAACCCATTGTAGTCAGAAGACCCATAAAAGGGTAATTTGCAAACAGTGCAGGCCCAGATCAGACGCCTCAGAATGCAGCATCTGATCAGGGTCTCCATTGTTTGCAAACATTTAAGCCATTTTCCTCTAAGAATATGTAAATCTCATAGCCGGGTTTACCTAAAACTGAAATTGGACTCTTCCAATATTTTGTGTGGGAGAGTCTATTCCGTCTACAATGGGTTAAACAAAGAACATAGCACCTAGATGAGAAGACTACATAAAACATGTCATAAGAACATGTTTCTGTGGCATATGCAGACTGCAAAAGGTCAGATCAGGCTTGGCTATCTGGGTCTTTGCTGTCCGCTTATAAAGCACTGGGTACTGTACAACATGATGAAAAATAGCAAACATACAACCACATCTGAACTACAGCTAATTGCATATCACCCCATTACCTAGTTTCTCAACATAGAAATCATATGACAGTCAATGACCACTCTTTTTATCAAACAACAATATCACTCTTTACTATGGTTTAGCCACCTTTACAGACATGTTAGAGAATAAAATTTAATCTTGCAAAAGCAAGGATATTTAGCATTATGAAAAACGCTACAGAAAGCTAAATACATGTTTTCATGCAACACAAAGTATACATATCATAGCTTTAAATTAAATGACTATCAGAATAAATATTCTTATTTCTCCATGAAAATAAATATTGTGGGTACTCGTTGAAGGTGCCTTCTAATGACTACCAACAATATGTTTCGAGGAGAAATAAGAAAAAATGTCAATAATTTTTTTGATTGAAAAAAGTGTCTTATGCATAGCTCTTGATATGGCGCATTTTTTCAATGCAAAAGTAGCTATATTTTTCTTAGTTCTCCATGAAAACATATGTTGTGGGTACTCATTAGAACCGAGGCGCTTCTAATGACTACCCACAATGTATGCTTTCATCAAGAAATAAGAAAACTATTTACCTGGTACCCACTCTTATCTAGACCTATGTTATGTACACATAACTCTAGATAAGGGGGGTTCCAGGAAATTCTTATTTCTCAATCAAAATATATTTTGTGGATACTCATTAGAAGCACCTCAGCAAGGCATTTTTAATCTGTCACATATATTTTCATGGAGAAATTAAAAAAAAATATCAACAATTTTTGGTTGAAAAAAAGTGCCTTATCTGGAGCTATGTTAAAATTATATGTATACAACATTCGAGATAGCAGGCAATTACACTGACAGATACTGACACATAGGTCTAGATAAGAGTGGGTCATAGGTAAATATTTTTCTTATTTCTTCACGAAAACATATGTTGTGAGTACTCATTAGAATTGCCTCACAGAGACGCTTCTGGGTACTCATGTTTTCAGGGAGAAATAAGAAAATATCAATATTTCTGGATTGAAAAAAGCACCTTATCAAGAGCTATGCTGATATTTTCCTTCTTTGGCAACAAAAAACATATAGCATCTCAGAATTGTTTTCACCAATAAATAAGAAAAATTATTTGTGGGTGAACAGTTATGGCTCAGATCAGCTTGTGCATCTGTACATGAAGCATCCGCCAGAGCTCTAGATTAGAGTGGGTATCAGGTAAATATTTTCGAATTTCTCAACGAAAATATTAGAAGAACCTCAACATACATGGTGCTTCTAATGAGTACAAACAATCTGTTTTTGTGGAGAAATAAGAAAAATATCAACAATTTTTGGTTGAAATAAGCACCTTATCTAGAGCTATGATCCATGGAATAAACAGTGATGATGACACTGTGTGGCCCATAGCAACAGATAGGGCACTTACTTTTTTTCATCAGAAAAATGCTGATATCTTTCTTATTTCTCCACGAAAACACATGTTGTGGGTACTCATTAGAAGCGCCTTGCCGAGGCGCTTCTAATGAGTACCCACAACATACGTTTTCGTGGAGAAATAAGAAAAAATATTATGTGGATACCCCCTCTACAGTGGCTGCAAAATGTTGATCTGAGTTGTTTGCATATGCCACATTGTTGGTTGCACTGTGGGTCATTCATTTTGTTTGTTTAGTTCCAAACCAGGGTTCAGTAGACTCCTAGCTCTAAATAAGACTGTAGCCAGACAAATGTGAGCCATCTCATGACAAAACCAACAAAATGGCATGTGCCACCAACGAAGACTCAGATCAGCCTGGGCATCTGCCCAGTCTGATCAGAGTCTTGGCTGTCCACATGAAAAAAGCTTGGGTCCTTAGCTACCACTGAACGCAGGCAAGTCTGATCAGACTGGGTGGATGCCCCGGCTGATCTGAGTCTTCACCGGGCGCACATGCCATTTTGCTGGTTTTGTCACAAGGTGGCTTACATACTTTATTTCTACATGAAAATGTTTGCTGTGAATATTCATTGGATCACCTCAACAAGGTCATTCCAATATTAAAGTACTCACAATATTTCCATGGAGAACTAACTTATTTCTTCATGAAAAGATGTTGTAGGTACTCACTGGAATGGCCTCCAATGAGTACCCAAAACATTTATTTCCATGGAGAAATAAAAAAATATTAACCTCATGCTGAATAAATTAAGATGCCACACCTATTTCTAATTGGCAGCCAATCAGATTATTTGATCCAGATTGTTGATACAAATTCACATACTTAATGACAAACAGTGTAAATCCAGATCAGTTGGCTTCTCTGATCTGGATCTACACTGTTTGCAAAGGCAGTATTTATCCCAGTTCAGCAGGACAAGGGTTAATACTTTTTGGTGGAAAAAAGTGTCTTATTTGGAGCCATAGTAGTGAAGAGATCAGTAGAAAACAAGCTGCTAATTCTAAAGTGAATGAGGAGAACACATGCAGGCAGGAAAAACACAAGTCTTTTGACAGACAGTGACCTTGTTCTAAAAATATATACTGTGTCGGAAGATGGTGAAATGTACATAAAACAACAATACCAAGATTAAAAAATTAATCTGGTACTTACAAGTGAAAACAAACAATTTATACTAGTCCTTGTATCACTGAGATTGTGGGTACGACTGAACAGGCTGCACACTCTGGCTATGAACTGTGGGAAAAAAATCAACATGCAAATCAAAAGGTCATCTAATGGTCAAGCATAATTTTAGCTTTTGATCTGCAAGCCTAAACAATGGTCTTCTTGCAGGTCACAAACTGACATACAAGCAATAGTTAGTAATTAGCATCATACATAAATATATTCTACCTTTGTTAAAGTAATACAGTTTATGAGTACACCACTGCCATAGCTCAAGGACTAAGAAAGCTCAATTTTTAAATACATCAGTAGCCATAACTTGTGTCAGAATTGACAGATAAATGCCGTTTCACATTCAGCCTGTGTTTAGTCATCATATGGACTTTATTAGCATCAGAGACATGTATTAACTACAGAATAGTATGATTGGAAAACAAGCTGAGAAAATACAAGATCTTAAAAACTTTGAGGTAAAACTTTAACCTAAAATTTCTAAGTCCGTGACCTTGAACTCTAGATCATAGGGTGGGGATAGTGCCGAATAAAATTTTGGATCAATATCTATAATCATGTCAAATATAAAGTAAATCTATGCATGGATTAAAATAGGAGGTCTTAAAAACTTTGATGCAAAACTTTAACATAAATTTCTAAGTCCATGACCTTGACCTTTAGGTCATAAGTAGGGGTTGGGATAGTGCTGAATAAAATTTTGGACTAAAGTCTATAATCATGCCAAATATAAAGTAAATCCATGCAAGGATTTAGAAATTAAGACATCTTAAAGACTTTGACGCAAAACTTTAACATAAATTTCTAAGTCCGTGACCTTGACCTCTAGGTCATAAGGAGAGGTGAGGATAGTGCTGAATAAAATTTTGGACTAATATCTATAATCATGCCAAATATACACTAAATCCATGCAAGGATTTAGAAATTAGAGATCTTAAAAACTTTGACGCAATATACATTTGTTAGTGCATGACCTTGATCTCTTGGTCATAAGCAGGTGAGGATAGTGCTGAACAAAATTTTGGACCAATATCTATAATCATGCCGCACATAAAGTAAATCCATGCAAGGACTTAGAAATAAAGAGATCTTGAAAACTTTGACACAAAACTTTAACATAAAATTCCTAAGCCCGTGACCTTGACCTCTAGGTCATGAGCAGGGGTGTGGATAGTGCTCAATAAAACTTTGGACCAACAACTATAATCATACCAAATATAAACAAAATCCAAGTGAGGATTTAGAAAATATAAGGTCTTGACTTTGACATTAAACTTTAACATTTTTGTTAATGATGATGCAGCTGCCAATGCCAATGCCGAGGCCAGGGGTAGTGCAATAGTCCTTCCTGCACAGGCGAGCTAAAAATGACTGTACAGGCGAGCTAAAAATGACTATTTCATGGTTGTTTAGCTAACCGGTTCTTGCTTTAGATCCCAGCAAATGTGTTATAAAGAGGTTGTAGTGTATTTTAAATTGCTGTCCATTACTTAAGCTTAGCATGCTAAAGGTTGAAATAATAATGCATACACTAGTCAGTTAGTATAACTCCAGATAAAGATGATAATTTCTTATAATGTTTGTTATTTTACATCAAAATGTATCTTGTGGGTACTCACTGAAATGACCTGAGCAAGGCAATTCCAATAGGTACCCTGGCACAAGACATGTTTGGTATAAAATAACAAAAAATAATTTGGTTAGGTGGTTTCAGTGTGTACCCACAAGTTTTGGGAGCATAAAACAAATCTTCTGAATACTGTATTTACTCAAGGTATTGGGACACCTTATCTACTTACCATACAGTCCATTCTACTACCGTTGATGTATCTAAAATATTGCTGTATGTATGGCAAACAGTGTAGATCCTGATCAGATGCCGCATTCTGTGGTGTCTGATCAGGGTCTATACCGTTTGCAAAGGCCTACCTGTCTCTATACTTAAGGTTATTACGGTACTCCCTTTATCTGGACCTATGGTTGTTATTAGTTGGCTGATAATGGTGACATGCCTTGATATGATGTATAATGCAAACTTTAAGACAAGGAATTTCAAGGCAGTAAGTCACTTCAACAGGGTCAACATAGACACATATTAAATCATTACTATGATATACAATAAATAGCAATCAACAAAATATGTGATGTATTCTTCTCACACAGAACTTGAAATTTCATTTGAATTGCCTTGAAAGGGCTATTCCAGGAAAATGAACCTAGCAAGGCCTCTCTAATATAATTTATAATGTCTTTTCTTAAATGTAGCCACCATTAAATCTTTCATCAGTTACATGTCCTGTTCTATGATTACTTTTTCCTGGAAAAGCCCTTCGAGTATCATTTAAAAATGATTTATATAAGAGTGGAGCCATATTTTCAGAGAAAATTACACAATGTTGTCTGCCAATTTTGGTTGGTAGAAAGAAAAAAAGACTGCTGCATAAACCATGCTTAAGTTTTTTTTTCTCCATCTTCCTTAATTTACGCAGCAGTTTACTAGTTATTTTTTTTTTTGTTTTTTTTTTTTGCTTTTTCTATGATTTGGCTTTCTATATATGCTTTATTAATTAACCCTTGTCCTGCTGAATCCGAATATACCCTGCCTTTGCAAACAGTTTAGATCCAGATCAGTTGGATTCTGAGGAAGCCAACTGATCTGGATCTGCACTGTTTGCCATTAAGTATGTGAATTTATAGCAAGAATCCGGATCAAGTAATCTGATTGGCTAAAAATTAGAAATGGGCGTGTTATCTTAATTTATTCAGCAGGACAAGGGTTAAAAGCAAACACAACAAGTGACCTAAACAGGGAGTTCACAGAAATACATGTAAGCTTCAACCTGACAAAATGTATTTTTGCATATGTTTACCCAGCGAACTCTTATCAGCCTGTGCATCTTCAATCTGGTCAGTCTTTCCCGCGTACATGTGGATATCAAAGGAACCAAGGCAGACGGTCAAGACCGATTTGTGTGCGCAGATGTACAAGGTGACCTGAGTCTTTGCTAGGCATACATGTCCAAAGGTAATTTTCTCACACTTCAGTTCATGTAATTCTGACATGTCACTATAATAAAGAGAGGTGTGACAGGTGAAATTCTCTTTAACAAATTATACAAATAGCAGAGGTCTAAACCATTACTACAGTACAATGAGAGATATCACTTACTCTTCACATACATATTTTTATTATACCCCCGACAAACTAAGTATGTCATGGGGTATATAGTTTTCACTTTTCACTTCTCTGTTTGTTCGTATGCCTTTCCGTCACGTTCGTGGATACCAGGGTCAAAGTTCTTGAGTCAAAGTTTAGAAGGCCTTATATTATAAAGACCCTTTGATGGGGATTTCACTTATATTTGGCATGATGGTAGATAGAGGTCTAAAGTTTTACTCAGTGCCATCCCCACCCTGGGGCCTAACCTTGAGGTCAAAGTCACGGACTTAGAATTTTTATATGAAAGTCAAAATTTTTGCACTTAAGTTTATATAGCTATATTATCAAGACCCTTTAATGAATTTCATGTATATTTGGTATGATGGAAGATATAGGTCTAGAGTTTTACTCAGTACAATGCCCACCAAGGGATGTGACCCGGAGGTCAAGGTCACAGACTTGGAATTTTCATGTAAAAGTCAAAATGTTTGCATTTAAGTTTATATAGTTCTATCATGAAGACCTTTTGATGAATTTAATTTATATTTGACATGATGGTAGATGTTAGTTAAAGTTTTATTCAAAAAGTTCCGTGCGAAACCTTGAGGTCAAGGTCGCAGACTTAGATTTATATAAAAGTCTAATGTTTACATAGCAATATTATCAAGACCCTTTGACTGATTTTATATATATTTGGTATGATGGTATTCATAGATCTAAAGTTTTTCTCAGTGCCATCCCCAAGCTGGGGCATGGCTTTGTGGTGAAGGTCACAGACTTATGATTTTTCATACAAATGTCAAAGTTTTTGTTTATATTACAAAGATGATTGATTTCACTGGTATTTGTTATGGTGATAGTTATAGGTCTAAAGTTTTATTTAGCATGATCCCTGCACCTGTGCCTAACCTTTGAAATCAAGGTCATGGGCGTCCTATAATGTAAGACTAAATTCTTTCAATGTTGTATTAACAGAGCATATAACTGCCATCTCCAGAGTCAAAGCTACATACTTTGCGCTTTTTAAAAAGAGGTGGTAGCACTGTTCGGAGGGTATACGTGCCCCCACTGGGCACTTTGTCTAGTATTTTCAATCTTTATCCAGGTCTGAAGTATCTCTCCAGTAGTGTCAAAATTCCAGCTAGGAAAAACCTTAAACCTTTTCTCATATACTATAGTTTAACATCAAATCTGGCTTGTGTATTTGACCTTGAAACCCTTACTAAATAATGATCCATGGATGCTCAATGCAAGGTTTGAAGTACCGGTAAATCACTTTAACAGAATTAAGTAGAAAAATTCTTTCTTACTTTTTTTTTTGAGAATGCTGCCAAAGCAGCACCATGGCTGTGTCTCACCTTTGTCTCCAAAATGAGATAAAAAGATTTGTAATAAGATGTAAAGGTTAATATCTATAATTTTGACAATGTGTCCATCTCCTGAGGTCAGGCAAAATAGTAGCATTTGAATATTCGGGTTTCAGTAATATCAAAGAAGTTATTTACAGAATGTTGTGTGTGCCCATCACACTAAATTTGGTAGGTTTGTCTCGTGATAACAAGAAATTAGAAGAATAAATGATCAGTCTTCCCTGCTGCGGCAACAGTTCCTTAAGCCTGCCGCACTTGGACAGCAGCAGACAACCTTTCCATTTTTGTCCCCTTACATTCCCAGAAAATAGTAGCATAAGCATTGTCTTCTTAGGAGACAATTTGCATTATATCTCAGGACCGAGTTTCTGTGAAAAAAAATACAAAAACTATAGTTTATTTGTTGTCTGCTGATTTTCTCCATTGAAAGCTAAAGATAAAATAGGTTAATGTTAGAAAAGAGGGAGGCATGCTGGGATATGTCCAGCCTGGACATCTGTGTTGGTATCTGCTTCAGTATAAGCTGCATCAGCAAAAACAAACCTCAGAAAACATGCAAACAGTGCATCAGTCTGGTGTTCACCGTTAAGGTACCTTTCAAAATTGTAACAGATTGCATTCTAAACCATTTTTTTCTCCAAGCAAACAGGGCTTGCCACTTCAACATGCACAAGAAATGGCAAGCCCTATTTTCTCATACAAATAATAATAATGATAATAAATAATAATCAAGAACTCCGCCGAAGGCTATGTCATACCACGCAAATGAGCTTCTATTTATTTATTTTTTTTTTTTTATATGATTTCCATGAATTGTTATTCCTACTTTTGATTTCTATGTCGACGGAATTTCTGATCCTCAGTCATTCTGACTGTTTAACGGAGGGAATTTGGCCACAAAATCATAAATTATTATGGCAGCTAACCAGAGGAGGGGCTGACCAGTTATCACAGGTAAAATATATAGGAAAATGCCTCAGGGGAATAAAAATGGCCATTAATGGGAGGTGACTGCTCATCAGAGGGGACAGTTAGTGGAGGTTCTACTGTATCATCACTGTAGCCTTTATAGTTCTTGGGAAATGAACATTAAGGTTGAAGTTAGGGTTGATACAAATGTCTGACGAATGGATAAACAGATGGACTAATGAACAGACGGAAAACTGGATCCTTATATCGTGCCATGCTAAAAGCAGGCGCAACAAAAATGAGAATGTCTTCTACTGCTATTGTGACAGGCATTTTAAGGATTAAGACCTTTTAGAATATTTGGTGAGAAATCAAGATAATTTCTCTTATTTGTGCATACAACAAAACTGGAGGCATTTCTAATAAGTTCTAGAGTATTTGGTGAGAATTCTGAGATAATTTCGGGTATTTCTCCATACAACAAAACTGAAGGCATTTCTAATAAGTTCTAGAGTATTTGGTGAGAATTCTTCTGAGATAATTTCTTGTATTTCTCCATACAACAAAACTGGAGGTATTTCTGATAAGTTCTAGAGTATTTGGTGAGAATTCTGAGATAATTTCAGGTATTTCTCCATACAACAAAACTGGAGGCATTTCTGATAAGTTCTAGAGTATTTGGTGAGAATTCTGAGACAATTTCTGGTATTTCTCCATACAACAAAACTGAAGGCATTTCTAATAAGTTCTAGAGTATTTGGTGAGAATTCTGAGATAATTTCTTCTTGTATCTCTCCACACAACAAAACTGGAGGAATTTCTAATAAGTTCTAGAGTATTTGGTGAGAATTCTGAGATAATTTCTTGTATTCTCCATACAACAAAACTGGAGGCATTTCTAATAAGTTTTGGAGTATTTGGTGAGAATTCTGAGATAATTTCTGGTATTTCTCAATGCAACGAAACTGGAGTCATTTCTAATACTGTATTTACCCTAAGAATTGGGACACCTTATCTACCTACCATAAATGCCCTAAAATTTTAAATAGACCATTCTACTACTTCTTGATGTTTCTCAAATATTGCTGTTTGAGTCACAAACAGTGTAGACCCTAATGTTTCTCGGAAGGGAGAGAATATCTGTTAAAGTTATTATAGTAAGTACAGGTACCCAGTACCCATGACATGTTTTCACAGAGAACTGGAAAAAATATCCCATAATTAACATCAAATAGTTCTTAACAAGTCCTCCACAAGGATATCTGTATTTTCATTATTTCTCCAGCGAAACATGTTGTATGTACTCAACAGAATTGTCTCATTGAGATTCCAATGTGTACATCCAACATATGTCAAAACTAGGATAAATATTTTTTCTTGCTACAGGACTTCTGTCTTAGCTCTAGATAAGGTTCTTTTATTTTTAACAAAGAAAAATATATATATATTTTTTTTAACTCCAGAAAACATTCATTAGAACCCCCAACCCCGCCCCCCCCACCCCAGTGCGGCACTTCTAACGAGTACCAACATTGTATGTTTTCATGGAGGATTAAGAAAAAAGTATTTCTCAAGCTATCTTTCTTATCTAAAGTTATACAAAAAGAAGGAGATTTCTCCAGCTTGCCTCAGTTACATGTGTTAGAGAAGGAAAATGACAGAATTTCAAGTCATCATTTGGAAGTTTTAAGAGCTGAAGTAAGGCAGTATTTCCTTCATATCCTATTTGTTTGTTTGTTTGTTTGATTTGGGCTTAATGTCGCTTTCAACAATCTTTCAGTCATATCGCGACGGTGTCTGGATGTGGCAGGGAGTTCAATGCTCACTTTTAGAGTGCTGCCTCACTGAAATATCTATCATGCCCCAGACACTTTGACATAATATTCCATCCAGTCTCATTATACTGACACTGAGCTGGCCAGTTCTAGCTCTACTTTCTTAATGCTGAAAGCCAAGCCAAAGAGCAGCTAGTACCATTTTTAAAGTCTTTGGTATGACCCGGCCGGGGATCGAACCCGCAACCTCCGGGTCACAAAGCGGACGCTCTACCACTGAGCCACTGTGCCGGTTCATATCCTGTTAAATTCAGCAGATATATACTCTTGAAAAAAAAAAAAAAAAATGGTGACATCAGGTCCTTTACCACAGGCCACTGTAAACTCAGTTGTTCAAAGCATCGTTAGCTTAACGAGCTCGTTAAGGGTCATTTCGTTAACTGTTTTAGCGGATTTAATATACAGTATTCTGATATTTTTTGCTGAAAAAATGTGAGTATATATCAGCATATTTGCGTATCACACAATGTAAATTTTAACGAATCGTTAACTAACAACATCGTTAGTTTTGAACAACTGGGCCCTGATAAATATGAGATGAGCAGCTGGGACAGCATTAACTCTGTGATAACAGCACCACTTTAAGACTCATGGAATCACAGGAGTTCTTATGGAGTCTTTGGTGATAATTCTGGGATAATTTGTCTTGTGGGTACGCATTATATGCGTCTCTGCCTCAACGTAGGTTTTTATGGAGACCTAAAGAAAATTATCTCAGAATTGTAACCAACTGTTCCTCCTTAACAACTCCTCTGTAATGTAATACACACAGCTCCAGACTTATCAATCACAGCCCAGTTGTTCAAAGCATCGTTAGATTAACGAGCTTGTTAGTGGTCAAAATGTTAACTGTTCTAGTAAGTACCATATCTAACTCACAAGTATTTTTGCTGAAAAAATGTGCAAAAGCTACTCACATTTTTTTCAGCAAAAATATTAGGGTATTTGGCACACTTAATGATCAAAGGTTTAACGATACGTTAACGACGTCCTTAGTTTTGAACTAACGACATCATTTGTTTTGAACAACTGGGCCCAGGCATCTCTCTGACAAAAAGTATTGATATTTTTCTTACTTCTCAAAGAAAACATACATTGTATATTCCAGAGAAGCACATTATATATGCTTTTTTGTGAAGGAATAAGAAGCTACCCATCTTATCTAGAGTTATGGTTAATCTTCAGGGAAATGGATACAAATGGTAGATTTCCTCCCATTATTTGCAAGGGAGATAACTTGTTACTTCCTGCTTGGCTATTCTCCATGCCAAGCCTCTTTTGAAAAGGGGTCTACTCAAAAACTAGTAACAGTGTTTTCAGAGAAAACAGACGTCCCCCTACCGTGAATTTTCAGTTTTTCTACAGCTGCAACCTTGAAAATTAGGTCAAGGACACCAAAATCTAATCAATTCTTTGTTATAACCCAACTATATGTCCATGAAAATTTGGTAAGAATCCAACAACTGGTTCACAAGATATTGTGCAGACAAGAAAGTGTGACGTGGATGCAGACACCGCATTGTTTTTGGTCTGGACCCCAATCCACACCAAAAACAATGTCCCCCTCCCGGTAGGTGAAGGGACATAATGAACTAATTCTTTCCTTTTAAAGTAGACTCTTTTTCAGAAGGAGGATGAAACAAGTTTGACAGAGTAATCTCCCCTGAAAGAGTATTAGTTCCCCATAATACCACAGGTCAGAACTTGTCTGGCAGGAGATGCAAGAGAACAGTGTTCCTTTAGAACCGAAAGTCCAGCTAAATTCCAATATGAAGAGTACCATATTTGCCCAAAGTATTCAGACAAACAAGACATGAGCAAATAGTGTAGATCTAGACTGACTGATTGATTGAACTGAAGTTTTACAGCCCACTCAACCCATCTGGGTCATGTCGAGCGTGGTCAGTTTACCTAACCACTTTTTCCTGGGTAGGCTTAGTCCTATATGCAGTTAACCAGTACTTGTGCACTTTCTTTTGCCAGAAACTGAAAACTGCCCTTCTTGAATCAAAGGAAGGGAGAGAATAAATCCAGATCAAAGGCCACAGAACATGCTGTCAGATTAACACTATTTGTTACTAATCCAGCAGTTTTTACACACATCAACACGTGGTGAAATGGACTTATTTAAATTCTAGGACAAGTATGGCAAGGATTTAAGATGTCAGAATATTAGGGTTAATACAGTACAGCAGAGAATGTTATCTCCATAGCTCCAGACATGACGGGGTATCCACTTAATTTTTCCGAAAATTGTTGATATTTTCCTTATTTCTCCATGAAAACATATGTTGTGGGTACTCGTTAGAGGCGCTTCTAATGAGTACCCACAACATATGTTTTCATGGAGAAATAAGAAAAACACTAGTACTTTTCGGTTGCAAAAGTGCCTTTGTCTTGAGCTATGATCCCATAACCAATGTCACTCCTCTACAAGTGTAGAGCTACAGACCGCAAAATACATAGCAACAGATAGGGCACGTTTTTCATCAGAAAAAAGCTGATATCTTTCTTGTTTCTTTGTGGGTACTCATTAGAAACGCCTCGGCGAGGCACTTCTAATGAGTACCCACAACATGTTTTCGTGGAGAAATAAGAAAAATATTATGTGGATACCCCCTCTTATCTGTAGCTATGAAAAAAATATATACAGAGACAGATTTACCATTAGCTTAGATTTCCTCATGTCAGTTTTGGTAGAAGAAAGACAACATTTACCCATACCGTATTTGACCTAATTACCGCACTGTGCGCTTAGATTTTTCAAAATTACTGAACAAACTTGTGGTAAAAACATATGTTGTGGGTACTCGTTTGAATTGCCTCGACTTGTCGAGGCAATTCAAATGAGTTCCCACAACATATGTTTTTATAAAGAAGTAGATAAAAGTACACTGACTGTAATCTAAAAGCTGCTTAATTGCTTTACTGTGCGCTTATAGGAGCATGTGCGGTAATTAGGTCGAATACGGTATTCATGTTGGTTTGTGTTAGGTCAGGGAAAAACCTGTTCACAACTCCAGATTAGAGGAAAGTCCAAACAATCTCCTTTTTTGATTTCTCCATAAAAACTATATGGGTAATAATTCTCCACAAAACATTAGACTCCATGAAGGGGTTCCAATGACTAACCAAACCTTTCTTTTGTGGAGACATATAAAAATGATCTTTTTTGTTGATGTTTTTAGTTAAACCTAAGCCAGTTTCAATATCATATTTATCCTTTACTCTAAGTATTCAGGCAGAAAGACCTGACCAAACAGTGTAGACTCAGATGAAATGCGACAGAATGCAGCACCTCATCAGGTCTACGCTGTTTGCTCACACCTCTGTACAAAATACTTAAGGAAAAAAACAAAATCAGTTCATCATGTTGGCCATCCTTATTTCCTACAACAGGCAGGCATTTTGTAATGGTAAACCAGTCTCAAAATACTGCTATCTCAGCAACTACCTTCTTTGTTTTCATTCCTCTGTATATCAATCAATTTTGTTCCTAAAAACAGATGCAATATGCAAGCCTAAAATGACTTTAGTTGGGTAGCAGATAAGCACAATATTCAAAAGAACAATGTAAGAAAAGTGTACCTCTGCACAAGTGAGCTTGGCACAGACTCGGATCAGCCTTTGCATTCTGACTATAACATCAGTCTTCACTGGGCACTCTTTGTATAAACGAGGATCTAAGAAGGCTTCAGACCAAGAGCAGAGACAGATCATCTGCACAGTCTGATCTGATGCAGAAGCTTATAAGAGTTTTCAATGGGCGTACTTGTCCAAAGGTACTTTTTCTCAAACTGCTGCTCAAATGTTCCAAATAAAGAGGAATGTCCATGATCAACATTTTCTTTTCTCCATGAAACCATATGTTGTGAGTCGTCATTAGAAGCACTTCAGCCTGGTGAGGTGCTTCTAGTAAATATCCATAACATGTTTTATTGGAGAAATAAAAAATATCAATACTTTTTGGTTGAAAAAAGTGCCTTATCTGTAGCTATGAATTTTAGGGTAAGCGTAGTAAATAGTTACAGTGGCTAAACATTTAGCATACCATAATAACCCTAAGTATTGGGACAGATAGGCCTTTGCAAACAGTGTAGACCCAGATCAGATGCCGCAGAATATGGTGTCTGATCAGGGTCTTCACTGTCTGCCATACATACAGCAGTATTTTAGATGCATGAACAGGTAGTAACATAGACTATTTCAATTTTTTGGACATGTCTGGTATAAAGTAGAAAAGGTCTCCAAATACTTAGGGTAATTACCATATTAACCCTTGTCCTGCTGAACCCGGATAAACCCTGCCTTTGCAAACAGTGTAGATCCAGATCAGTTGGCTTCTGAAGAAGCCAACTGATCTGGATCTGCACCGTTTGCCATTAAGTATGTGAATTTATAGCAAGAATCCGGATCAAGTAATCTGATTGGCTGAAAATTATAAATGGGTGTGGCATCTTAATTCATTCAGCAGGACAAGGGTTAAACATACAATATTTACCATAAATATCTGGACACCTAAACTTCGTTACATACTTGTCCTAACAATTGAACGAGTCCATTTGCCTACCTTTTGATGTGTCTAAAACTGCTAGAGCAGCAGCAAACATGGTAGATCCTGATCTGATGCCACTGAATTTGACATCTGATCTGGGTCTACACTGTTTGCTCAGGCCCCTCTGTCCAAATACTTCCTAGTAAATACTGTATCCAGAGCTGTGTTCAGCAAAAAGAGTGATTAATGCATAGGAACAGTAAAGACCCAGATCAGCTCACATTCAAAGCTTTCAGTGGTTCTGTAAATGACCAGCGAAGACCCAGACTCAATAAATATGCTGGCATACCTAATACTAAACCTCTAGATATACAGTCGAACCTCAATAGCTCGAACACCGATGGCTCGTTTACCATGGCTAATTCGAACTCGTTTTTGAGTCCCTACAAAATTCTTCAGATAGCTCCAGATAACAAATATTTAGAGAAAATTTCTTATTTTATCATGACATTATATGCTGTGTATACTCACTAGATCGCCTCGATGAGGCAATTCTAATGAGTACACTCAACATACAATTATTTATAGAAAATCGAAAAGAGTTCCCTAAATTATTGTTACTTTTGTCCTGACCTGGCACCATGATTACCTCTCAGTGGCTCGAACAACCCATGTCTCGAACAATTTTCTATGGTCCCAAAGATGTTCCAGCCATTGAAGTTTGACTGTAGTCATAGCCAGATAACTACTTTTCATATAGAAATATGAAAAATTCCACTACTTTTTATGTTCTACCTAAAGTCATCCATTAACTCTTAGAATACTTATCACAGTATATTAGCAGACAACAAATTTACAATATTCCTAGCTCTTGACAAGATGCTTTTTTTTTTCAATTAAAAAGTATTGTTAGTCTTCTTATTTCTCCAGGAAAAAATATGTTGTGGGTACTCATTAGAAGGGTCTCACTGAGGTGCTTCTAATATGTACGCACAACATGTTTTCATGGAGAAATAAGAAAAAATTGACCTAATATCCATTCTTATCTAGAACTATGAATAGTTTTCTTATTTTTCAGAGAAACCAGCAGTCAATTTTCAATTTGATTTATCTGTCACCATTCATATGAAATGCCAATTCTTATTTTCTCCAAAAATAAAGAAAAAATATTACAGTCGAACTTCAATAACTCAACCATCTATGGGACCATGGAAATTTGTTCGAGATATGTGTAGTTCTAGCCACTGCCAAGTCAGGAGCAAATAGCAATAATTTAGGGAAATCTTTTCGATTTTCTACACAATAAATGTGGTTTGAGTGTACTCTATTAGAATCGCCTCGATGAGGCAGTTCTACTGAGTACACACAACATACAATTTCATGATAAAATACGAAAATTTCCCTAAATATTTGTTTTCTTGAGCTATCGAAGGAATTTGGTAGGGACTCCAAAACAAATTAAAAAAACCCATGATAAACGAGCCATCGGTGTTCCGAGATAGAGGTTTGACTATATACTGTTGTCTAATATTGTATGTGTTAAACCATCTTTTTGCCCCTGTAGCCATTATTATGGCCATTTAAGCTGCTGACTGAAAGGAGCAAGAGGACAGAACTCACCTTGAGGAAGATATTGCTGCATCTGATGTGAGGGAGGATGAGTAGCCTGTGAGTTAGCACCCGTTAATCCTTGCACACCCATGCCCGCCTGAGGAATCATTTGGGCTTGTCCATGTACAGACCCAGGACCTGCAGGACATAAACAAAACAAGTTTGTCTTTCGTGTGTCACAGAAACCAGCATGATCTTTTTCTTTTGTTGGAAAACAGAAACTCAAAGGGACTAGATACACATGGAATATTTTCTGCCAATTACTACGAGGTACACAATTTTTGTGACTTCCCGTTTGTTTTCAGCTTCTTCTAAAAAGTGGAGCAAATTCTTTCCTTTTAGAGTAGACCCCTTTTCAGAAAGGTGGCAAAACAATTTAAAAGAACTGACTCCCATGGTCTACTATTTATCCCATATTTATCAGGGCCCAGTTGTTCAAAACTAACGATATCGTTAGTTAACGTATTGTTAAGATTTTGATCATCAAATATGGCATATACGCTAATATTTTTGCTGAAAAAATGTGAGTGGCAAAAGCTACCCACATTTTTTCAGCAAAAAACCTGTGAATTAGATACTGTACTTACTAGAACAGTTAATATTTTGACCACTAACTAGCTCGTTAAGCTCACGACGCTTTGAACAACTGGGCCCAGAAGAATAACATCTTACTAGCATTCTATATATATGAAAACATGTATAACAACTAACAGTATCCAATTTCCTTTCTGCTTTAAACACAACACAGTTCAAACTGCATCTGTAAAGCTTTTTAGTGCGGGTGTCACAATACGCATTCTCAACAAACCAATTTTGGACATCTGGGCCCAGTTGTTCAAAACTAACGATGTCATTAGTTAACGATTCGTTAAAATTTACATCGAGTGATATGCAAATATGCTGAAATTTTTTGCTGAAAAATGTGTGTTGCTTTTGCAGTGCAGAAGCTACTCACATTTTTTCAGCAAAAAATATCAGAATATTGTATATTGAATCCGCTAAAATTGTTAACGAAATGACCCTGAATGAGCTCATTAAGCTAACGACGCTTTGAACAACTGGGCCCTGGTTATCATCCTTTCAGTAGTATTGTATTAAAATGTATTTAGTGGACCACCAATAAGGAAAATACAGGAGAAGCAATGCGAAAAAGTTTTTGATCAACCTGTGCATCCTCTCAGTCTACCAGTCTTTGCTGTCTTCCTAAGAAACTTTGGATTCTTGACTATCCACAGAGCACCCTGGGAAGACTGATCGAACTTACGAGTGCACAGGCTGATCTGAGTCTTTGCTGGACACAAATGTACATAGGAACATTTCTGACAGAGGAGATGTTAAGGAAGAGTATTTGGTGATAAGTGGGATAATTCTTTTTCTTTCCATCAAAACATGTTGAGGGTACTCATTAGAAGTGCCTCTGCAAGGCACTTCTAATGCGTACCCACAACATATGTTTTCATGGAGAACTATAGAAAATTATCCCACCAAATACTTCTCCTTACCTCCTCTGTGTTTTCATGTAACAGCTCACATACTTTTTAAGGGACTGGATATACCCGGTAGATTTTCTGCCATTTTTTTTACAATGGAGACAACATACATATCTTTGCACACCAGGTCCCTTCTGAAAAGGGGTCTACTTTACTCCCCTCTAGGAGATGGTTTTTTTTTTAGAGCAGAGGGGAACAAAATTCTTTTCTTTTAGAGTAGACCCCTTTCAGAAGGGAGGCAAAAACAATTTGATGGGAGTTGCCTCCCTTGGAACCGTATCCATTCCCCTTATGCCAAGTTATTACTCACCTGCCATGGGATGTCCTTGGAACTGTGTACTGTGTATATGTGGATGCTGCATCTGTCCTGTGGGGTTAGGATGTGGCGGCATCATCACTATCTGTGGTTGGTGCATGTGGGGCGAGTGGTGCCCATGGGTCTGCATACTGTACGTGACTGTAGAGGGCACACTCGAGTGTGGGGTCATCGAGAACTGAGGCCCGCCCTGCATCTGCATAGGATGGCTGTGAGATGTGTTGTAGGGGTAGTGTAGGGGCTGTATATTCTGTGGAGATGTGGGATTGTGGGGGCTGGGCTGTAAAGGCGGGTGAGGTTGAAGTCCTTGTGGGTAGCCCTGAGGGGGCTGGGGTGTGCCTGATGAAGGGGGATGACCTTGATTTAGGGGCTGTTGTTGATTGGGGCCGGCTGTATGTACAGGACTAGGGGCAGGGGGATGATGAGAAGGGGGATTCATCTGTGTGTTCTGTTGTGTTTGAGGATTGGACATTTGAGGATGCTGTATGTGAGTGTGGTGATTGAGATGTGTGGGTTGTGTGTGTGTCATATGGGCAGGCATTGGCCCTCCCTGTGGGTTTTGCACTGAAACAGAGACAAATAACCATTAAAGCACAAATCACATCAACAGAAGCAGACATTAACAATTATATGTATACAGTTTTTTTATTGAAAAAACAAAGTTCTAACATTTTTCTATGAACCACCTGCCTAGCAAACAATTCACATGAAATATCAAGCCTTATTTTCTCAGTAAAATTAAGAAAAAACTAGAAAAAAATGTGTCCAAAGTACATAGATGCCCCTGCCTTGGGTACCTCCATAAAACTGTGCAAAAGGATTGCAGTATGAATCAATATGTTAAAATATACCTCACGAAAATCCTAAACCTTGTGAAATTAGCCAAGTCCAAAGTCGGTGAACTTGGGTACCTCCATAAATCTGTGCAAAAGGATTGCAGTATGAATCAATAATATGTTAAAATATACCTCACGAAAATCCTAAACCTTGTGAAATTAGCCAAGTCCAAAGTCGGTGAACAATGACATCTGGGTCAACTTGACTTGATTATTGTATATTTGCTTTGTACTTAGACATAAGTCCTCATACAAAATTTCAAGTTGCTACAATGATAGGAACCCTGAAATCTACTTCTTACAAAAACCTTAACCTTGCCAAAAGCCTATGTCAAGAAGAGGGCATCTGGGTAGTCAAATCTGCTGCAATAGCCACCTCTTTAAGAGTGCAACCTGTATAAAAGCACCAGCCTTAAACATTCTTGATAAATTGCTACAATGACCAGAACCCTGAACTCTACCTCTTACAAAAAAAATCTTAACCTGTGTCTAACAGGATCACGTACGTACGGAATAACCTACACCCATACGCACAACCTAAACACTATATGTCCCCGGCATCACGCCAGTGGCAGGGGCATAAAAATAAATTAAATACAGCAACATGATCTGATGCTCAGCATCACATCATGTTCTCATATCTCTGGGTTACACTTACTGCCTATGTCTCGTATAATCCTGTGATCTGGGAATATCCACTTGGCATGATAGGGAGCATGTAATCAAGTTACTGCATTGTGGGTACAGTCGAACTTCAATGGCTCGAACATCTTTGGGACCATGGAAATTTGTTCGAGATATGGGTAGTTTGAGCCACTGAGGGTTAATCATGAAACCAGGTCGGAAAGTGAATGGCAATAATTAAGTGAAATCTTTCCAATCTTCTACACAACAATGGTCTGTTGAGTGCACTCATTAGAATTGCCTCAATGAGGTAATTCTGATGAGTACACACAACATACAATTTCATGATAAATATGCAATTTCCCTAAATATTTGTTTTCTTGAGCTATTGGAAGAACTCATAGGGACTCAAAAATGGGTTCGAATTAGCCATGGCAAACAAGCCATCAATGTTCGAGCTATTGTAGAGGTTCGACTGTATTTAACAGAAGCATCTCAGCATGGCATTTCTAATATATATCCACAACATGGGGTTTTATGGAGAACTGGAGAAAATTATCACAGGTTTACCATTAAATATGTCTCCTTAACACAAAGCATGCAGAGTATTAATTTCAGCAGATGACTTTTAGACTCTTTAGAAGACAATTTGCAAGGTATGTAAACCCTATTTTCTGGGAGAATAATTTAGCAACAATTTGCCTGGAATGTCAAATCATATTTTCTGGGGGCGGGTGGGGTGTGGATGGGGGTTTGGGGGGGGTGGGGGATGGAGAGAAAAAAAATAGCAATTTGTCATCTGCTGAATAGCCCAGAGTTCTCTGGTGTTAACCATAGGCTACTTACTAAATATACCCTACTTACTATATATAGGCCCTGTCTGACCGCTATGTGTTTGATTACTAGGTTCTACCTGACCAGGATGTGACGTTGGTGGCATGCCAGGAACTGACCCAGAGGACGGTGTCATGTATCTGGGATTAGCTGACGGCATCTGCATTACCTGTAAAGAAGACAGTTTTATGTTGATCACTGCACCTTAATGCATACACTGTATCTATATTACTGAAACCAGCTGGTATAATCTGGTGCATTATTAATTAACTATAAGTAATATAGTTCATACATGCCAAAAATGGTTTACATCATATCAATTATAAACTCGGCCAATACATAGAAACTCTGCCAATACAGCTGGAACTTGGCCACCACTGATTACATCATATCTTGACTTCTTTATTAACAGAAATGATAAATCGATATTGGCTGAATCATTATTCTGGTCGAGTTGAGGCTGTATTGGGCGAGTTTATGATTGATACGTTAAGATTTGTACTGACACTAGATCTAGTGAAGTTAATCAATAAAGTTGTTGAGCCAATACAGCAGACCACGGACCTGTAACAGGGCTAATATGGAATTTCTTGATTAATAAATAGCACTATTAATACCCACAATTACAGTCCAACCCCAATGGCTTGAACATCTTCGGGACCATGGAAATTCGTTCGAGAAATGGGTAGTTTGAGCCACTGAGGGTAATCATGGCACCAGTTCAGGAAGCAAATGGCAATAATTTAGGGAAATCTTTTCAATCTTCTACACAACAATGGTATGTTGAGTGTACTCATTAGAATCGGCTCAATGAGGCAATTCTAATAAGTACACACAATATACAATTTCATGATAAAATAAGAAAAAAATCATCAACTATTTGTTTTCTGAGCTATTGGAAGAATTTTGTAGGGACTGAAAAAAGAGTTCGAATCATCCACGGTAAATGAGCCATTTGTGTTCGAGCCATTGAGGTTATACTGTACTTGTTTTCATGGAATAATACGTAAAATATTTATCTTGATACCCAACTTATCTAGAGTTATACAGCAAGTTCAAAATATTATTCTGGCTACCTTGGACATCAAAACTTTGAAAAGCTCCGACTAATCTCTGGACACCACAGCTTCAGATAAAGGGTGTGTATACAGAGGATAACTTTATTTTGCACCAAAAATGTACTCACTGGATTTGATTGATTGTGTTGGGGTTTAACGACACATCAACCCTTGTAGGTCATTTTGTGTCGTCTTCAAGAGAAAGGGAGAAAAGAGAGAGACGGGATAGTAGAGGAAAGACAGGAACAGGGAAGTAAGAGGAAAATGAATCAAAGTGAAGAAATAGAAGAAATAAAAACATTCCCCCTTTAACCTTATCTGCTACAAGGATAGTAGGACTTGCCCAACTTGTAAGCCAATATCAGTTGAACGCATCAGTGACGTATGATACACAACACCTTTGCCACTCCCAACCAATCCCGTATTCACTGGAATCTTCTCACCAAGTCAATTCCGAAAAGGACGAACAAAATATGTGGGTTTTTTGACAGTTTTTTTTTTTTGTGTGTGTGTGTATGCAAAGGCAATGGCAAATATCCAAAATTATGGTGACAACAATATCCTATGTTCTAAGTTAGAGGTATCAGGATAACATTTTTCTTATTTCTCCAGAAAAACTCATGTTGTGGGCACTCATTAGAATCCCCTTGCCAAGGCACTTTTAATGGTATCCTACAATACTGATCTGTTTTCATGGAGAAATAAAAAAGACATCAATAATTTTTAATTGTTGTTTAACTATGAATTGTACAAATATGGAATATGGATAGTTTTCATGTTGTAGGACTCAAAGCCGACTGATGATTAAGAGGTTGCGGGTTTGACTCCAGCCGGGTCCGGCAACATTCTTTCGTGGATTGATCATGAATTATTTTCTACTGTCATTCTCTCCCTTCTGCTGATTCAAGAAGGGCAGTTGTCAGTTTCTGGCAAAAAAATGTGCACAAGTACTGGTTAACCACTTAGAGGACTAAGCCTGCCCAGGAAAAGTGTTGTTAGGTAAATTGACCATGCTCGACATGACAGATGGGTTGACTGGGCTGCAAAACCTCAACACAAACAAAGTATGACTCAAATATATTCCACAAGTTAAACCCTTTCACCCCTGAGTTTCTGCGAAACTCTTCAACCTCTGAATTTGAACACATCATATCCTTTGTTGCAAATAGGGGCTTCAGTCAAAAATAATAACAGAATGGCAACAGTGTAGATGCTGGTGAGACAGCTCTTTATGAGCAGTCTCATCTGGATCTGGTGTCTGTATTGGTCAGGAGGGATGAAAGGGTTAAATATAATTCTTACCTGCCCCATCTGTGGATGATAACCTGTTGGTTGCGGTATAGGCATCTGTTGCATGTATACATAGCTCTGCGGTGCCGACTGGGCTAATAATGGCTGACCTGTGGCAGCTTGAACTGCAGCTGCCGTATTGTCCGGCTTCACGGATACCACCGCTGTAAATCAAAACAGTCCACATTATACATCCTCAAAAATACATTAGTCAGGAGATCATTGTTATTTTTCCAGCAAAACTTGTACTATGGGCACTATATTTAAAACTCTATATACACTGGAATCTCTTTGTAAGATAGTTTCTGATATAAGACGGTTTAACCCTTAAAGCGCCAAGCAAAATTTGTAGCAGACGACATTCAAAATTTTTTTTTTTAATATTTTCCCGAGAAAACAAGTCTTGACATTTCATGTAAATCGTCTGCTTGGCAGACGATTAACATGAAATGTCAAGACTTGTTTTCTCTAAAAAATTAAAAAAAATTTGTCATCTGCTTCAGCTGTGAATGGCGCTTTAAGGGTTAAATGTGGACCCCAAAAATGTTGTAACCAAACAAAAATGTATGATTATACAGAAAAATGACCATAAATGGTCATTTTTCTATGTGATCTATACATTTTTGTTTGGATACAACATGGTCGTTTAGCTAACACTGTTTTTGCTTTGAATCCCAGCAACTATGCTATAAAAAGAGGTTGTGGTAAATTTGAACACCTTAAGACACCTTAACTCCTCGCCAAACCTGGACTAAAATTCTCACAAGTCCATTTTATTACCTGAAGATGTATCTAAACAAACTACAATCTTATTAAGTTGACAATTTAACTTAAAGTTGGCTTCAAAAAAGATTGCTGTCGTAGACATCTGTATTGAAAAAAAAATCTGTATCAAAGCCTACACAAACAAATGACTGAACTGACATATTCAGAACTCAATATGAGGGTCGTGCAAAAAGTTCTGTCACTAATAGGCTTCCTTAGTTTTATCCCAGGTATATTTTAAAATGCTTCACTGCACTTGAATGGTGTGTTGAATAGCTAACGACACCCGTTTATTTCGTGCAAATTGCTTTCCAACTGACCGAGTTATTTCAAATTGAAATAGATGTAGTCATATACACTGACCAATTTACTTGTTACATTGGAACATGGACCAGAAGACTGAAATTCGTAGCTTATTAAATGCCGCATTAGGCTTAATATAGATTCAAAGCAGATATTTAAGGAATTGTGTGGTATATATGGACCTCAGACAATTTCAATGAGCACAGTTTTTAGGTGGGTTAAAGCTTTTAAAAATGGGAAATTTTCTGTTGATACCCGTCCTGAAGGCTAACATCACTGCTGTAAAGATTGTGGTTGAACAGGATGCGCGATTGTCTGTCAAAGATATAGCTAGTTGTACTGGCATATCAGAAGGCAGTGTGCAAACAATTCTGACAAAGCGTTTGGACCTGAGAAAGGTTTGAGCTAGGTGGGTACCTCATTTGCTCACTGAGGGGCAAAAGACATAACGCCTTAAATGTGCCCGGGAACTTTTGAAAACATATAAAGGCTGTAATAGTCAGGTTATTTCTAACTTGCTAACAGGTGATGAAACCTGGGTGCACATGTTTGAGCCACAAAGAAGGGCTGATAATAAGCAATGGTAGCGAAAAGAACAAAAACGCCCATGTATTGCCAAGAGAACCATAAGTTCAAAAAAGATTAAAGTTTCTTTAATTCAAGTGGGCCAGTCGTTCAAGTGCCTTGTCCATCTGGTCATACAGTCACTGGCCAATTCTACAAGAATTCTGTACTGAAAAAAGTGAAAGAGTTTTACAATAAGAAACGACCAAGCAAAGGATGGTCAGGAGTCCACCTTTTACATGACAACGCCTCCTCTCATAAGTGTGAGGTTGTTAAGTCTTTTTTGGCTTCTGAAAAGGTGAAAGTTTTAAACCATCCATCTTATTCACCTGACCTGAGTCCCTGTGACTTCTTTTTATTTCCAAGGCTTAAGAAAATGCTTTCTGGAAATAAGTATACATCTAGAAGTTCTCTTGGCAGCGCTATTTATCAGTGTCTCCAAAAGAAGACTATTTATCAGCTTTTTCGCGACTGGGTAAAAAGGTTACAAAAATGTGTTTCAGTAAAAGGGGAATACTTTGAAGGCTTGTAATAAAAATATGTTTCATAAAACGTAGCACTGAAATAATCCGAACCCAGTGACAAAACTTTTTGCAGGACCCTCGTATTTGCTGATTTTATCAATCAGTCCTCTGAATCAGAGGTGCAGCAGCTCTAGGACCTCTTGGACTAGTGCATTTAATGTGTCTACTTCTTTGACCACTATGAAGCCAGTGCATATGTGATAATGTTCAAGCTCAGAACCATCTATCTTTATTCTAACCACTCGTGAAAGTTCTCTGCTGAAATAAAAGCTGGGACGCATATAGAACACTGGAATGAACGGTAGTTAAATATGAAAAATACAACACCAGACCTGTCCATAAAATCCCACAATTTGGTTCAGTTTACTGTTGCAGTTTTGCTACAGAATAGTCAACACTAATAGACACATTTTGGTATAAATATTTTATCATGTGAGCAGATTTTGACACAATAACCAATGATCTTCTTGTGGCATTTTGGAGGACTATTTAAACTTTGTAATTATGCTAGCTGATTCTATTTTTCCCTAGAATATTTACCCATACTGCCAAAAAAGTTACTTGTCCTGTCAGGCAAGTAGTTCAAATTTTTCACTTGCCCTTAACGAACATCTACTTGTAAAAATATGAGCGGACGAGTGCTAATTTTGAGCCCCGTTCTGTCAGGTGAGATTTAAGTAAGCTTTACTCACACTCAGTGCTTTTACTTGCCAAAACAGTTGGAATTTGACAATCCTGGGTAGTCAAACTGACTTCTATAACTTTCTGGATAAATGTTAAGGAGTCTGAATACTGAGGGTAAATACCAAATGAAAAATAAGAACAGTTTTCCAAGTATTACCTACCTCTTTTTGTTGCCCTTTGCAGTTGTGTTTGGGGTGACTGGACAGCACCAATGCTATTTAACAACATATTTTGTGGTGGCATAAAGAACTGCTGTCCTCCCGGCCCTGTGGCAATCATAGGCTGCTGAAGATTCATGATCGGTTGTATTATAGGACTCTGTGTCTGGGGGTGAGGGGGAGTGGGAACCTGTTGCTGTGTTGACTGCTTCTGAAACAAATGTAAGCTTCTTACACTTTCTCATATATAAAAGGATTTTACACTTGCTCACAACTGACCAAATGCCAGAGATATTACTGCTCTGCCTTTTGAATTTGTCCTGGTTTTCACAAAAGAATGTATTGTAACATATGTTTACAATTAACCAAGTGTGTTCATTTGTCAAAGATTTTTAACATATTCGAATGGTCTATGCATATTATGACTGAGAGGAGGTGTCTGGTCAATTACTAACTACCATAGAAACCCTAAGTATTCAGACACCTTAACTCCTTATCATACTCGTTCTAAAATTTCAACAAATTCATTTTATTACATTTTCTTGTGTGTAAAAAAAATGCTGGATAAGTGAAAAACAGAGTAGGCTCTGATCACACTTACTGGCTGAAGAGATTTGGGAACAAAATCCTCTGCTAGTGGATTTAGTACATATTTCTTCTGTCTGAAATGATAAATCAAGTCACAGGTTGAAAACAAATTTATAGGCTCCAGATATGTAACGAAGCTTCTAATGAGTACCCACAACATGTCTTTTCATGCAGAACTAAAAATAAATCAATACTTTTGATGTTGAAAAAAAAATCACCTTGAGTTATGAAATTATGTGCAATGCAAGAAAAGGCCTGTATGCCATATGTATGAGATTAAAGTCCAGATCAACTCGAGCATTCACATATGATTTCAGTTGAGGTTTAAAGTCCCTGTTAATTTTTAAGTCATGTTTGAGCATTCAGAATCATCTTAAAAGTAGGCAGTTTTAACTTCTACCTACAACACATACACTTCAACTCTGTATAACACGGTTCATTATAACACAGTTTTGGATATAACACAGTTCAAAGATGGATTCCAAAAATGTATAGATTATATTGAAAAATGACCATAAATGGTCATTTTTCAATATAATCTATACAGTTTTGTTTGGATATAAAACAGTTGTTTAACTAACACAGTTTATGCTATGGTCCCCAACAAAGAGGTTGTGGTGTATTTGGACACAAAAGTGACTTCACAATATTACTTCTAAATTTATGAGATTTTTACTGGATAAGACAAATGACAAACTGAAATCCCACTACAGGTTTTTGATGGCGAACTAAGAAAACTGATATATTTGGCTGAAAAACAACTTCTTGAATGTAGCAACGAAAGAACCATTATGTATACTCCTAAAATCAAAGGCAATACAACTCCTCTTCATGTTCACTTGATTCTGATATGTACAAAAACTTACTCATCTGCATGTCTACTTGATTCTGATGGTGCCTCTGTTTTTTGTGGTGACTGTGTTTCTGGTTCCACTCTCTGTGATTCTGAACTGTGTGGCTCTTCTGTTTTTTGTGGCGCTTCTAATCGTTTGTCTTTTTCTGTCATATTTTCTTGTTCTTTGCTATCTACAGATTTATCTTTCTCTTTTTTATGATCAAGCTGTAAGCATAATGAACATGCAGAAGTTTAGAATCAAACATTAAAACTTAAAGCACCATGCAAAACTGAGCAGACAACATTCTCAAAATTTTGTTCCCAGAAAAAATAAGGTGTGGTAATTCATCTGCCTAGCAGACAATTTGCATGAAATGTGATGACTTTTTTTCTCTGAAAAATAAAAAAAAATATTTCAGATTACCAAGTGCTGCTGTTGCGATTAGCACATTAGTGGTTAAAAGATGTATTTTGATAATTTGCTATTTATCCAAAGAAAATTATATATCAATGCACTAAATAACATTAAGACACACAGAACTATCACTGAAGGTTTTTACCCCACTATTTGCTCCACAAACACTGTGACAAAATGCCTAGGGCAGAAAACATTGTTAAAATTAAATGAAAGAAAAATTTAATGTATACGAGGGTCCTGCAAAAAGTTTTGTCACTGGGTTCGGATTACTTCAGTGCTACGTTTTATTAAACATATTTTTATTACAAACCTTCAAATATTCCCCCTTTACTGAAACACATTTTTGTAACCTTTTTACCCAGTCACTAAAAGCAGATAAATAGTCTTCTTTTGGTAACTGTTTGAGACACTGAAAAAATAGCGCTGCCAAGAGAACTTCTAGACGTATACTTATTTCCAGAAAGCATTTTCTTAAGCTTTGGAAATAAAAAGAAGTCACAGGGACTCAGGTCAGGTGAATAAGGTGGATGGTTTAAAACTTTCACCTTTTCAGAAGCCAAAAAAGACTTAACAACCTCACACTTATGAGATGAGAGAAGGCATTGTCATGTAAAAGGGGGACTCCTGACCATCCTTTGCTTGGTCGTTTCTTATTGTAACAAGTAAATTGGTCAGTGTATATGACTGCATCTATTTCAATTTGAAGTAACTCGGACAGATGGAAAGCAATTTGAACGAAATAAACGGTTATCGTTAGCTATTCAACACACCGTTCAAGTGCAGTGAAGCATTTTAAAATATACCTGGGATAAAACCAAGGAAGCCTATTAGTGACAGAACTTTTTGCAGGACCCTAGTACACTGTTACTCATTGTACTGTTCATTTCTGTTAAGTTTTATGTAAATCTATAGAAACTATAGAAGTAGATCACCCCACAAACTTAGACTGACCAAAGCAGATAATCCTGCACAAAATCAACAAAAATATTTTAACACTACTCTCTATCATTCATCATGCTCATCAATTCTGTAACGTTTTACAATCAAAGTTGGTTTACCTTTAATACTAAACATGAACAAAAACTGTATTTCGGAAAGACAGACTGACCAACCAGGGGCAGAAAACCCTGCTAAAATTTAACTCCACGAAATGTTATGCACTGCTACTCATCATGCTGATCAGTTCTGTGAATTTTAAATTTGAAGAACTCTGCTGAAGTTAATCAGTGCTCTAGGTAAGAGTTCGGTACAACGAGTATTTTACCCCCTGCTTTAAAGCTTAATACTTAAATGCCCATTTGCAATACTTAACTCTTAAAGCACCAAGCATACATGTGTAGCATAAAAAATTCATTTTTTTTCTTTTTTCAGAGAAAATAAAGCTTGGCATTTCATGTGAATTGTCTGTAATCCAAGCTTTTAATTTCTCTGAAAAACAACAACAACAGCAAAACAACTCAGAATGCATAAATTTGTCATGGGTGCTTTAAGGGTTAAACCCTTTCTGATCTAGTATACTGCTACTGCTCACAAAAGAATATATGTAAAGGAAATTGCTTTATGTTAAAAGATGTAAAGTTCACTGAAAATTTTTACCTCTTCAATTTGATTTCAACACTAAAATCCAAACTTTCATTGAGTAGTTTTACCCTCTAAACTTCATAATTTCAACGCCACTTTTCAAAAATTCAATGCTGAAATACCCTTTACTCCCTTTTATCTAGATCTCCGTTTATTTCCCACCTGCGTATTAAAATGTGAAAACCAACACCAGAAGAGTGAGCTGTCATCCTATTTTAGCTCAGTGAGAGAAAATAATCAGTGAAGTGAAACTAACTGTATAGTTTTACAGTCAGCAGACTTCATTTTGGGTGGCGACTAAGGTGGAAACTTGCAAGCCTAAGTCGCCCCATGCTAATGCATATGCGGCAATGACAATTTAACAAAAACTGCAGAAGTAGTCCATTCCACAAATTTGGATAGATGCCAAACATCCATGGACAGATAACCCTGCAGAAATTTAACTTAAAAAATATTTATTTTTGGACTAAGACATCATTTGAATAGCTTTAGCAGGATGACTTCTGTTAGTAACAATGGTCTATTCTGGTGCAAAAATAGCAAATATTATCATCTGATTACTCCCCTTATCTGTAGCAATGACAATTTGGTGTTCTACAATGCTCTGAGCAATGGAGCATCTTAAGTCATGGCATGAAGTCCTCCTCTAGTGGGATTTGAACCCTGGTCTATTTCATCCAAAGTCAGGAGTGTTAACAGCTAAGCCACCCAGAATCTTTCTGTGTTGATGAAAATACTTACTTTTATTGTATCACTAAATTGCTTAAATGCTTCTATCTACTTACTTTTATTGTATCACTAAATTGCTTAAATGCTTCTATCTGTTGCTCTCGACCTGAAATTAGTAAAAAAGAGGCATATCGATAACTGTATGCAAAATACCTGCTTCACATTGCATCAACATGAGTTTGATTTGAAATTATTTGGATTTTAACAGCCCAGTCATGTCGACCTGGTCAGTTAACCTATTGACAATTTTCATGGGCAGGCTAGTCCTCCATGCGGTTAACCAGTTCTTTGTGCAAAAACTTTTGCCAGTAATTGACAAATATCCTCCTTGAATCAGGAGAAGGTGAGAATGACCGTAGAAATGGTTTCATGCTCCCCACAAAACTTAAGGCGCTGAGCTGGGATTCCAGCCAGATGGGAATTGCAAGAATCGGATGTGTCGCCTGCTTAAAGCGCCAACCATTTGATAAGAAAAAAGAAAAAAAACCTGTATTTGTCCTAATAATTGCTCTTATCCCTAAAAGCGACCCCTCACTACTTTGTCTGAATTTTATCAAGTAAATGAAGGGCTATAAATAATTCGACCGAAATTTTTTTGATGATTACCAAAATCAAACTTGACCTCTATGCTATAATGATATACCATTCTGCAAACTTCGAATGAAATCAATGCATCCCTTCAAAAGTTATTGAGGGGAAACAATATCTTTACCTTGTATTTTACCCCAACAACAAAAACTAAGTCGAAAAAGGGCCATAACTCAGCCAAAATTTGGCAGATGATAACCAATATCGAACTTGACCTGTATTTCACAGTGATATAAACTTCTGCAAAGTTTGAATGATATACATCGCTTCAAAAGTTACTGAGTGGAAACAAACAACAAAAACTAAGTTAAAAAAAGGACCATAACTCAGCCAAAATTTGGATGATTACCAATACCGAACTTGACCTGTATTTTATAGTGACATAAGTTCTGCAAAGTTTGAATGAAATCAATGCCTCCCTTCAAAAGTTATTGTGCGGAAACTAAAAGTGTGATGACAACACCGACACTGCCGATGACAATGCCGACGACAACGCTGACAGACAGCATGATCCCTATGTGTCTGCCATGCTATGCAGGCGACACAAAAACGGGATTATTCAGAAGATAATTAGTATTTTAGAACCAGAATGTGTGTGTGTGTGCGGACATGTGACCCAACCTTCAAAGTACAGAATTCAGTATTGCAGGCATCACAATTTTTTCCAACTAATTTCAAGATTTGTTTGTTTGTGTTGAGGTTTTACGGCCCAGTCAACCCAATGGGGTCATGTCGAGCGCGGTCAGTTTACCTAACCACACGTTTACTGGGCAGGCTTAGTCCTCTAAGCGGTTAACCAGTATTGTGCACATTCTTTCGCCAGAAACTGACAACTGCCCTTCTTGAATCAGCGGAAGGGAGAGAATGACCGTAGAAAATATTTCATGATCAATCTCCACGAAAGAATGTTGCCGACCTCGGGAGGGGGGGGGGGGGGGGGGGGGGGGGGTTGAACCCGCGACCTCCTGGTCTCCAGTCGGACGGCGCATCCAACTGAGCCACCGAGGCCGGCACTAATTTCAAGATCTTTTTGTGCATGGTGCTATTACTGTTTTGGAAACATGATTATCCTAAACTGCCATCAGTATACACTGGACCTATGCTTTAATAATAACAGCACATTGACAATATCAGGAACACAAGAGCTGTCGTCAGACACGATAGACCACCTGAACTCGCTCTTGTCAATCAAATAAAAAAATAATGAGGTCCTAAAAACTTTGACATAAATTTTAACATGAAAATTCTAAGTCTGTGACCTTGACCATGACATGACCTAGGGCGTGGGGACGGTACTGCGCAAAATTTTGGACCAATATGTATAATCATACCAAAGATGAATCAAATCATTGTTAGCTTACAAAATAATGAGGTCTTAAAAACTTTAACGAAAACTTTAACACTTGCAGATGCCGCCGCCGGTAGTACAATAGCTCTCTGTGAACGTTGTTCAGGCAAGCTAATAATGAACATGGAAACTTTATTCCACATACAAGGCGTTGAGACTTACCTTTTCCAGTTTTTCTACTATCGAATGATTTATTTGCTCCCGGTGAAGTGGGATTATGACTGGTATCTGGTTTATTATCTACTGACTTTGAAGGTTGTTCACTAATTGGACTAGCAACCTTCACTGTAGGACTGGCCGTGGAAGCCGGAATAGGAGCAGGCTCTTCTGTAAATATAAAAAAATCATTATCACAGCTCTAGATAACAGCTGTTTTTTTTGTTGTTTTTTTTCAACCAAAAATTACTGTGCCCAGTTGTTCAAAGCGTCGTTTGCTGATCGAGCTCGTTTGTGGTCAAAATGTTAACTGTTCTAGTAAGTACAATATCTAATTCACAGGTATTTTTGCTGAAAAAATGTGAGTAGCTTTTGCAAATGCAAAAGCTACTCACATCTTTTCAGCAAAAATATTAGCATATATGTAATATTTAATGATCAAAATCTTAAAGATACATTAACTAACGACATTGTTAGTTTTGAACAACCGGGCTCTGATGTTTTTATTTTCATTTTAGCTCCAGATAAGGCATATTTTCACCATAACTTTGTGGAGAAACATGAAAAATATTATCTGGACGCCCTCATCTGAAGCTATGAAATGGCTCCACTCAGGCAAACAGATTCATCTCCAAGGGAAGTAACACTGTCTTGGAAATATTTCCTCCCTTCTCAATGGGGTTACTCTTAAAGGAAAGAATTTGCTCCCTCTGGGATAAAATTCTACCCTTTAATAGAAGCCCCCCCCCCCTCCCACCCCCCCTGCTCCCATTACTGGGTTCCAAACTATAGGGAGGAAATTTCCCACTAGGAGAAGATTTCACATAAGCTATAATTAGCTTGTTATCTGATCCTTTATGTCATTTTTGTATGTTTGTGTTGTACTCATTATATTTAATAAACTATTGTTTAAACCAATTTCCCATGTTAAAGTTATCTCTCTTTGTTTGTGTTTGTGTTGAGGTTTTACGGCCAAGTCAACCCAATGGGGTCATGTCGAGTGCGGTCATTTTATCTAACCACACTTTTACTGGGTAGGCTTAGTCCTCTAAGCCGTTAACCAGTATTGTGCACATTCTTTTGCCAGACTTGAATCAGGGGAAGTATTTCCCTTTGTAAAAAAGTGTCAGGTTTATCCATTCACCTAACAACTTCTCCAGATACACAACATATTTAGATGTCAGTCATGTTCCTGGTGTATCACTAATGATATCTCAGAACAAATGCTTGCATGAAGAGGGTTCCTTTGTTATTATGGAAAATATACCATGAAAGTAACAAAGCAGCTATTTAAACAGCTGTAAATGAAAGTAACTGACATCTGCCACAGAAGTCACACATTATAATCAATATTGAACTTGAGTACCTTTCACAGGAGCATGCAAACTTTACTTACAGTCTGTAGTCAATTACTATTAACCATCAAGCTGCTTCACTAACACTGACTGAACACTGAATGACTGATTGAGATGAGGTTTTACAGCCCAGTCAACCCATTAGGTTTATGTTGAGCCTGTCAGTTTACCTAACCACACTTTTCCTAGGCAGGTTTAGTCCTCTAAGTGTTAACTGGTATTTGCACACATTCTTTTGACAGAAATTGACAACTGCCCTTCTTAAATCTGCAGAAGGGAGAGAATGACCAAAGAATGTTGCTAGGCCCTGTGGGGATCAAACCAGCTACCTACTGATCACCTGTCGGACATGCACCCGACTGAGCTACTTAGGCCGGCTGCTTCACTAACAAACGACAATTTTAAGACTAAAATATTACATGTTTAAAACAGAAATAAAACTAGAGCTATCACTCTGACTTGTACTCCTGCAGTGCTAATGGTAACAGTACTGCCTCTGTATACTTTAAAATGGACAATGTGCAGATAACCTTGTCAGTGCTCTCCCTTGAGGGTGTGTAACAAGAGACAAATTTTGTGACTTCATGTTTGCTTTCCTGCACACCAATCTCCTCCTGAAAAGAGGTCTACTCTAAAAGGAAAGAATTTGCTCCCAAGGGGAGCAAATTCTTTCCTTTAAGAGTAGACCTTTTCAGACGGGAGACAAAAACAATTCTGACAGAGCTATCTCCCATAAAAGAGTATTAATTTCCCTTTAATAACCATAAGTGATACCATGGAAATATTACTAACCTCCATTTAAATTTATTGCTTCTACTCTGGGAGGAGAGGTTACAGACGACTGACTTTGTTGTGACGGTATTGGTACTGATGCTGGTGTTTGTTGTGGTTGTTGATGGTGGTGGTGGTGCTGCTGTTGTTGTTGTTGCTGTTGCTGCTGCTGTGGTTGGTGCTGTGAAGTGGGAGGGGTAGGAGGGCTTCGGCCAACAGATTGATGGTAGCCACCTCTGGCAGGCCTGTTCATACCAGGACCAGGTCCATTCCGCTTGTTAGGTGGTACATACCTGCAAAGACAATACAGAATTTTACTTGTAAACCTTCAGTATATTATATTACCATGACATAAATGTTTGTTTGTGTTCAGATTTTACGGCCCAGTCAACCCAATGGGGTCATGTAAAGGGCGGTCAGTTTACCTAATCACACTTTTACTGGGCAGGCTTAGTCCTCAAAGTGGTTAACCAGTTTTGTGCACATTCTTTTGCTAGAAACTGACAACTGCCCTTCTTGAATTAGCAGAAGGGAGAGAATGACTGTAGAAAATATTTCATGATCAAATCTCCACTACAGAACGACATAAATGTACTTTTGGACAGGTGTTCCCACCAAACTACTCAGGCCAGCCTGCACATCCACACAGCCTGTCAGACCAGTCCACCAGGCCCCAATGAATGGATAGACAATGATCAAAGGCTACCTCAATGGGACACCAAAGATTGATCGGACTGTTCCAATATGAAGGCTAAGCTAAGACTTTGCTGGGCACCCTTGTCCACTGGTACATGTAGTTTCTCACTTTATGGATCAAACTTAAGCAGACAACAATTAAAACATACAAGTAATTTGACGAGAAAATAAACATTTTTGCAAGTGCAGAAAATGAAAGCCCAGATCAGCTTTCATAGCTACTTAGAGAATAAAAAGATTACCTCCAGATTAGGTTTAGGTTTCTTTTTTTTTTTTCTTTTTTTTTTTTTTTTTTCAACTATACAGTGTGTTTATATTTCTTATTTCTCCATGTTTGTTTGTGTTGATGTTTTACGGCCCAGTCAACCTGACAGGGTCATGTCGAGCGCGTCAGTTTATTTAACCACACATTTACTGGGCAGGCTTAGTCCTCTAAGCGGTTAACCAGTATTGTGCACATTCTTTCGCCAGAAATATTTCTCCATGAAGACACAAGTTGCAGGCACTAGAAACACCTCACCATGGCACTTCTAACAAGTACCTACAACATATATTTTCCTGAAAAAAAAAACTAGAAATGTGTCAGTATGACACAGATGCCCCCGCCCAGGGCCATCCTCACTCACACGCAGGTATTTTGCAAAAAATGAAGTTAAAAAGGGCCATAACTCTCATAATAATTGGCAGATTTTACCCTAAATCGAACCTGACCATATTTTATGATTATATACCTGGATATAAAATATGAATCAAATACACATATCAATCTTTTTTAAAACAAGAAAAACGCCTAACGGATTATGGACAGGTTTTTCAAAAGGTCAACGAAAAGGTAAATCTCGGAAGACCAAATGCCCGCCGGCCATGACATCACTATTTTAAAGGACAGATTTATGAAAAATCCGTCCAAAATTCAATTCTGGCCGCACAAGCTTTCGGCTTCAGGTACCTAACAAAGAAAGTCAGCATTGTCTCTCTTATACAGGGCATGCCTTCTTGCCCTTATCTATGCCTCTACCAAATATTATCAAAATATTTCAAACCATTTAGAAGTTATGAAGTGCACAAGAATTTGGCTTAGAAATTCATTCAGGGGAGTTAACCTGAAAAAATAGGGGAGTTAACTTGAAAAAATAGCCATCAAAAGAGATGGCAAATCCCCCGACCGCACCCCAAATGGCCGTCTTTTTTCAATCTAGGGCATCAGAGATGTAATTTTATCAAGGGATACACTTGTTTAACCCTGCAATGGGTGATAACTCTACAACTGTGAATCAGACACAGAACTCTAAAACCGTAAGTTGTGGAAACTGGAATTTGTGTTTTTCAACAAAGAAACTGAAAATAATGAGAAAAATAAGACCCGTTGCCTGCAATGATTGTAACTCTCAAACCGTAAGTCATGGAAACTGTATTTTTGGTTTGCTAGTATGTGATTTTCAACAAAGAATCCGAAAATAATGAGAAAAATAAGGCCTGTTGCCTGCAAAGATTATAACTCTCAAAGGATTTTGTGTTCGCTAGTAAGTGATTTTCAACAAAGAATCCAAAAATAATGAGAAATATAAGGCCCTTTGCCTGCAAGGCCTGTAACTTTTCAACCATTAGTCTGAGAAATCTCAATTTCGTGTTTACTAGTAAGTGATTTTCAACAAAGAATCCAAAAATAATGAGAAAAATAAAACCTGCTGCATGCATTGCTGATAAATCTGCATCCACAGTGTAAGTAAGGGAGATAACTCCAATACTCCATAGGTCAGAGTTGTCCTTACATATTGTGACACAACTAGTTTATGTTCTTAGCATCTCTACTTACTATCATTAAAATGTCTCCACTGGTTAGAGTTATGGCCTGCACAAGATTTTACAACCAGGGGAGATAATTGAAAATAAATGGAGTAATGAGTAACAGATAGTTACAATTTTTAAATGCATCTCTCCTTCTTAATGTTCTAAGCATTCCTATTAATTATCAACAAAAAATCTCAACTAGTAGAGAATTTAATGCCTGGATCATCAGCAAATTTAACAAATATGGGAGATAACTCAAAAATGGAGTCAGACTTGTCTTTTGTGTACATGACATGCCTACTCAATGTCCTCTACAACTTGATGAAGTATCATAAAAATATCTCAAAAGGTTGAAGAGTTATGGCCTGCACAAGATTTAACAACTATGGGAGATAACTCCAGAACTGAGTCAGAGTTGTCATTCTTGTTATGTGACACACCTACTCAATGTCCTCTACAACTTGATCAAATATCATGATGATATCTCAAAGGGTTATTGAGTTATGGCCTGCACAAGATTTCATAACTATGGGAGATAACTCCAGAACGCAGTCAGTTAGAGTTGTCATTCTTGTACCCGACACCCCTACTCAATGTCCTCTACCTATTGGTGAAGTATCATGAAAATAACTTGTAGGGTTTTAGAGTTATGGGCTGCACAAGATTTAACAACTATGGGAGATAACTCCCTAAACAGAGTCAGCTAGAGTTGTTGTTCTTGTATGTGACACACCTATTCAATATCCTCTGCAAATTGATCAAGTATCATGAAAATATCTCAAAGGGTTAATTGAGTTATGGCCTGCACAAGATTCTATAACTATGGGAGATAACTCAAGAAGGCAGTCAGTAAGAGTTGTCTTTCTTGTACGCCACATGCCTACTCAATGTCCTCTACCTAATGGTGAAGTATCATGAAAATAAGGTTTATTTTAGAGTTTTGGGCTGCACAATATTTAAAAACTATGGGAGGTAACTCCAAAACAGAGTCAGCTAGAGTTGTCTCTCTTGCATGTGACACACCTAGTGGTCGTCCTCTTCATTCCTACCAAATATGAAAGCAGTCAACTGAAGAATAAAGGTAACATACAACTTTGAAAAAAGGTTAACCAAAAGGTAAACCTGGGGGGTCCGGACAAAAAAAGATATTGAATGGAAACCATTTTTTCAACTATTTTTCAACATTGATAAAGGGCCATAACTCCAAAAATAATTGGTGGATTTTACCCTAAATCAAACTTGACCTATATTTTATAATTATATGCTTGTGTATAAAATATGAATCCAATTCACTAATCTTTTAAAATGTTATGGAACAGAAACCATTTTTTTAAAGTTGAAAAAGGGACATAACTCCAAAAATAATTGGTAGATTTTACCCTAAATCGTACCTGACCTACATTTTATGATTGTATACCTGTGTATAAAATTTGCATCCAATACACTAATCTTTTCAAAAGATATCGAACGGAAACCATTTTTCAACATTAATAAAGGGCCATAACTCCAAAAATAATTGGTGGATTTTACCCTAAATCGAACTTGACCTATATTTTATAATTATATGCTTTTGTATAAAATATGAATCCAATACACTAATCTTTTCAAAAGTTATGGAACGGAAACCATTTTTCAAAGTCGAAAAAGGGCCATAACTCCAAAAATGATAGATGGATTATACTCTAAATTGAACTTGACCTACATTTTATGATTATATACCTGTGTACAAAATTTCAATCCAATACACCAACCCTTTCAAAAAATATCGCACGGAAACCATTTTTCAAAGTTGAAAATTTTTCAAAGTTGAAAAGGGCCATAACTCCCAAAATAATTGGCGGATTTTACCCTAAATCGAACTTGACCTATATACCTGTGTATAAAATTTCAATCCAATACACCAATCCTTTCAAAAGATATCGCACGTAAACCAAAAGTGTTACTTACAGGACGGACGTGACGTACAGCGTTGATACTATATGCCCCCCCATTGAAAACGGTGGGGGCATAATAAAAAAACATACTTTATACCCCTTGTTATCAGGAGCTATACAGTTACCGTAATCATCCTCAGTTTTAACTCAGACCTATTCCAGAGAACTTCAGGAAGAGTATTTGGCAGTAATTCCAGGATATTTTCTCTTAGTTCTGCATAAAACATGTTAAATGTTCAGTCATAAACATACTTACTTTCCTGGTCCACCAGAACTTGTAACAAATGACTTAGACTGAGAATTCATTTCTGAAGCCCTCACTACAGCACTAAACCGTGTTTCTTCATCCACATCTCCCTCACCATTCTCCAGGGCAATATGTTTCTTGTACTGGGCGGTGTCCTCTATCTCAGCGGCCAACTTCTTCGCTGCTTCTTCTCGTTGTCTGTATTCTTCAGTATCTTTCTTTTCTAACTTTGTGCTGAAAATAGATGCAAATCTCAAGTCTGAAGTGACAGGTAAGTGGAGTATCCAGGTATGTTTCTTATTTCTTCAGGAAAACACATTGTGGGTACTTTTTAGAAGTGCCTCAATGAGTACCTACAACTTATGTTTTCTTGGAGACATAAGTAAATTATGAATACTTTATTTGAATAAGAGCTGTCACAGGACAGTGTAGCTAACCAGATTTGCGCTTCGCCTCTAGAAACTTTAACCAAAAACTTTAACATAAAATTTTTCTTGTCCATGAGCATGACCTCAAGATCAATCATGAGGATCTGGATGACACAAAATCAGACAAGTATCTAACATTAAGGTAAGTATGAACTACTTCCATCCTGAGGTTCTGGAAATATAGCCTTTAAACTAGATGATCCCTAAAGGGTCTGAATGCCCCAGCTTCTGCCAGTTCGGCTTTGTAGATTTATTATTCTGAAAAAAATGCTGTGTATATATAGCAAAATTTCTAAGTAAATCCAGGGTATGTAACTTTAGCAATAACAATTTAATCAGAGTTCTGTGACCTTTATGCACACGCCCAGCCTTTATTCTTACTTTGCTGCAAGTTTCAAATCATTATCTTGAAAACTGTAGGACAAGTTGCGAAGACACGAACCCTACTACGCCATGTGTATAAGACAAATTTTCTAAGTAAATCTAACTCTACCAATAATAACTTGATCAGAGTTCTCTGACCTTTATGCATATGCTCAGTCTATCTCTTACTATTGTGCAAGTTTCAAAACATTACCTTGAAAATTGTAGGTGTTGCTGAGACAAGAAAAGTACAAAAAAGTGTGACAGACACATGGACAGACGGACGAATGGATGAATGTACATATGTACATATGATGAATGTACATATGATGAAGGGTAAAACAAAATGCCCTCCTTTCACTTCGTGGTGGGGACATAATAATTTTAACCAAAAACTTTAAGCAAAGCCAATGCTGACACCGTGGTAACTACAATAGCTCTACGTATATAGGCGAGATAATAATACTCCTAATCTGGAGCTATGAAATCATCAATATATGGCACCAATATTGTACGTTTTGCATCTGCATTACTTCAAAATGATGATGATTTTTGATAACCTGTTTCATTCCTAAGTTTCTGCAGTGGACTCTCTCATCTTTGAAACTGGACATATATTTTATTGCAAACAGGGGTCTCAGTCATAAACAGAATGGCAATAAAAGTGCTGCAAACACTGCACCATGCCCTGCCACTGCATTTACATCAAGCAAGTGCCATAACTCTGTCAAAAATAAAACGTGTTCTACATATTATGTCCCTTTACATTTTTGGAAGGCTTCAAGGAAATCTCTGAAACCGTTTTCAAGTTGTAGAAAGGATAGGACTTGGATCACTATTGACAATGTTCAAAGGGCTGTAACTCCAAAAGCAGGTAAGTCAGAGTTACAGTTCTTGTGTTTTGCAAGTTGTATCATGATGATATACATTTGCATAAAGTTTCAAGAAAACATCCTGATCAGTTTTCAGGTTAAAGAGAGGACACAAATATTTTACAGAAACCACTATTTTCAAAGTTCAAAGAGCCATGACTCAAAAAGTAGGTTAACAAGAGTTACCGTTCTTGTGTTCTGCACCCTGTTTTATGATGTTTTACATTTGTGAGAAGTTTCATCAAAATATCTGGAACGGTTTTCAACTTACACAGCTGACAAGAGTACAGGGTAGAAACAGCTATGTTAAATGTTCAAAGGGCAATAACTCCAAAAGTAGGCAAATCGGAGTTGAGGTTCATGTGTTCTGCACCTCTTCTCATAATGCTTTACATTTGTGTGAAGTTTCGTGAAAATATCTGGAACAGTTTTCAACTTACAGTGCAGACACAAGTACATAGTAGAAATGGTTATGTTCAATATTCAAAGGGCAATAACTAAAAAACTAGGCAAACCAGAGTTACGATTTGTGTGAAGTTTGGTGAAAATATCTCTGAGGGTATCAGAGTTATGGAGCGGACACAAATGATGGGAGCGCTGACAGAAGGACTGACAGATGGACACTCAAAATTTCAGATGATATATCATAATACCCACTATTTGTGGCGAGGCATAAAAAGTATAGATCCTTGGGAGGAGGCGTAAAGTCTCCAACTCACTCCTCCGCAGAACCTCGCCTACATGGCTATTGGTACTTAACCACACCCAAATGGATATTGGTATTTAACCAAACCCACATAGATACTGGTACTTAACCACACCCACATGGATATTGGTACTTAAACACACCCACATTGATACTGGTACTTAATCATTCCCACATGGATATTGGTACTTAAATATGCCCACATGGATACTGGTACTTCACTACGCCCACATGGATATTGGCACTTAACCACACCTACATGGATACCACACCCACAAGGATACTGGTTCTTAACCACACCCACATGGATATTGGTACTTAACCATGTCCACAGGAAAATCGGTCCTTAACCACGCCCATATGGATACTGGTACGTAACCACCCCCACATGGATATTGGTACAAACCATGCCCACATGAATATCGGTACTTAACCATGCCGTCATGAATATTGGTACTTAACCACGCTCACACGGATACTGGTACTTAACCACACCCACATGGATACCTTAGACAAACATTTCAAGTAAAGTTTGGCTTTATTTAAGAACCATACAGGTAACAATCAGTTTGTCTAACCTTAACCATTTGAATTCACCTGTGTTTTTGCTTTCAATGGTTGTCAGCCAGTTCTGTGGAGGAGTCAGTTATCCATTTTGCATGTCTCTTAACATTCATAATAAAAACATTTCATCAAAGTAGCTTCAAACCCAGATCAAACTTTCCAGTCTCTTTTTTTTTATTTATGACATTTGTTTGTGTTGAGGTTTTACGGCCCAGTGAACCCAATGGGGTCAAGTCGAGCGCGGACAGTTTACCTAACCACATGTTTACTGGGCAGGCTTAGTCCTCTAAGCGGTTAACCAGTATTGTGCACATTCTTTCGCCAGAAACTGACAACTGCCCTTCTTGAATCAGCGGAAGGGAGAGAATGACCTTAGAAAATATATCATGATCAATCTCTACGAAAGAATGTTGCCGACCTCATGTATATGTAGCTCTGTGGTAGGGCGAAAAGTGCCCTGAATTCAAAAGACCTCTGACAGCAGCAATATTAAATTGCCTATGAAACAATGGAAAGGAGGATTACAATTAACTGAACTGTTCCTGTTACACTTTTTCAAATGAACCACCATTACTGTCATGAAAACTAAATGCAGACAATTGTAACTCTGCATTAATGGTCAACATGCTAGGTAAACATTTCAGCAGATGACAAATTCAAATATTTTTCTTATTTTTTCCAGAAAACAGGCTTCGACATTTCATGCAAATTGTCTTCTAAGGAGACAATCTGTATGAAATGTCAGCCTATTTTCTGGGGAAAAATAAGAAAAATACAATCAGTTTGTCATCTGCTGAATTTTGCCAGAGTGGTTAAGCTTAAAGCAGAACTTACCATTTTCAATACTCATGCAGAATGGAAAAAGTTTTTTTATGAAGTACTGTTCTTTCCCACTTTCAAAACCCCACTTCCATCCCACCCGCCTCCATAGTTGCATCAACAAATCATTTTTTTTTTCAGGCAAATCGGACAGGCATTGTGTATGTTTGCATCCATTTGAATAGCATTGCTTTCATGTTCCTTTCATGCACATATTGTACAGAGCTGTTGTTCAACTCTAATGGCACCATGTCCACTTTACTCAGGGCGTGTTCAGTATGGTCTTTTTTGTACTAATGGTCCAAATAATTCCTGGCAGGAGTGGGGATTCAAACCAGCATTACTTCGGTTTGAAGTTAGACCATTAGACCAGCCAGGCTGCTGCAATCAGGAAAATGAAAACTATTAAGGGCTGGTTCTCTTGCCAAATCCTAGATGAAATAACCCTTGAGATTAATATACATAACCACACAAACAAATCAAAATAGCTACAGAGTCAAAATTTTCTGGATCAAAATAGCCAGGTTTGAGTTCTTGTTTAAGAAAATAAACGTCAAAAAGATTGCCTTTGGAAACAAAGAACACATTACAGATTACAAAATGGGAGTCTCGGTTTTACTGAGCCTCTTCATAAGCAGTTTTGTTTGTTTGTGTTGAGGTTTTACGGCCCAGTCAACATATTGGGGTCATGTCAAGCATGGTCAGTTTACCTAAACACACGTTTACTGGGCAGGCTTAGTCCTCTAAGCGATTAACCAGTATTGTGCACATTCTTTCGCCAGAAACTGACAACTGCCCTTCTTGAAACAGCAGAAGGGAATGATTGTAGAACATACTTCATGATCAATCTCCACGAAAGAATGTTGCCGACCACAACCTCTGGGGGTTTTACCCGCAACCTCCTGATCACCAGTCGGACTTCATAAGCAGTAATGAAGTTTGCAACACTGCTAGAAAATGGGAGCCTGGGTTTTATTAAGACTCTTCATAAGCAGTAATAAACCTATATGGGTCATTTCAGAAAGAGAGAGAAGTAACAGAAATGCTAGTAGAGGCAAGGAAAGAGAGAAGGATGAGAGAAAATACAGTGCAGAAGCAGAATAAATACTGACATGCCCCCTTCCTACCATCTCCTGCAAGTACAGCAAGCCCTTATCACCACCCTACCACCCACAGGCCAGGCTTTTCTCTGCAATATAGGTCAGAGAATAACATTGTTTGTGTTGAGGTTTTACGGCCCAGTCAACCTATTTGGGTCTTGTCGAGCGTGGTCAGTTTACCTAAAACACACACTTTTTTCTGGGAAGGCTTAGTCCTCTTAGCCATTAACCAGTACTTGTGCACATTCTTTCACCAGAAACTGTCCTTGAATCAGCAGAAGGGAGAAAATGACGGTAGAAAATATTTAATGATCAATCTCCACGAAAGAATGTTGCCAGCCCAGTGGGAATTGAACCTGCGACCTCCTGATTACCAGTGAGACGCGCATCAGACTGATTCACCAAAGCCGGCTCTCACAGAATAACACAGGTTACAGCGACCTACTTTATTGTATCAAATGGTATGTGATAACGCTTCAAAGGAGGTATCCACACACCAATTTTGAGCAGTCTAGGAGATACAGTACAGGAGATATATCAAAGGTAAGTTCTTTTTTTTTTTTTTTTTTTTTGTTGTTTTGTAATACAGGCCCAAGCTCAACACAGGTCAAAGTGACCTTCTTATGGTATGCAACACAGTAACTTCACCAAATAAAATTTGATGAAACTAGGCCAAACAGTTCATGTAATTTGCACAGAATAAGTTTGTTTTGTTTGTTTGTTTGATTCATGTTTAACATCGCTTTCAACAATCTTTCAGTCATGTTGAAAAGGTTTCTGGATGTGGCAGGAAACTCAATGCTCACTTTTTGAGTGCTGTCTCACTGAAATATCACATCCCAGACATGGTTTTCCACCCAGTCACTTTATATTGACACAGGGCTAACAGGTTTTGATTCCTAGCTCTACATTCTTAATGCTGAGTGCAAAGGGAAAGAGCAGCTAGTACCGTTTATAAAGTCTTGGTATGACTTGACTGCAGATCGAAACCATAACCTCCTGGTCACAAAGCAGACATTCTACCAATTCAGCTGCTGTGCCAGTTGAAAGTTGTTTTTTTTTGTTTGTTTTTTTTCTTTTTAAAAAAGGTCACAGGTCAAGATATTTGTAATAGTGACCTATTTATGGTATGTGTGATACTATATTCACTAGTTGTACCCACACATAACATTTGATCAGATTAAGCCTAAAGAGATATGGGCACCGAGAAAAAAAAATGTGAACTGATTGACAGACTGATTACTACAGGGGACCCGTAAATGTGGGGCCTTAAATACCATTCAATATTTAACTTCAGGGTCCAATCATTTCTACAAATGTTTTACACAATCTGAATTTAATAATAAAAGGTATGCTTACGTATATTGTGAGAGACTGTCATCATATGAGGACTTCACATTAAAATTCTCAGCATTACAGCGGAACATATCATTTGGATCCCAACCATTCTAAAACAAATCAGAAGACAATTTTAACCTTAACACAACTAGATAAGAGGGATACATCTATTTATCACATAGCAGCCAAAATTCCCAACATTCAGCATGAACTATCTTGCGAAGTGGTTGGTCTGCATGCATGGAAATGTGATAAATCAGTTATACCATGGTTCTGACATGTACGTGCAATAAGGCACTCACCCACTCTGGTGCATTATCGCATCGTACATTCACACAAACCATGCTGTAACTAAGATATTTATAGCATTTTTTTTGCCAAGAAACCTAATGCTACAGGTATTCATTAGACACATCTCTGTAAAGGAATTCTAATAAGTACCAAAAACCTGTTTTCTTCATAAATAAGAAAAATATCATTATCACAGCTCCGGATAAGGTACTTTGTTCTTCCAAAAAGAGTTTATCTTTTTTCTTATTTTTCTAAAGTGTTAAATCTTTTTTTCCTATTTCTCTTCTTAAACATATATATCAGAGGTGTCCTTCCAAGGCGCTTCTAATGAGCACCCACAACATGGTTTTTGTGGATAAATAAAAAAATACTTACCGTATTCGACCTAATTACTGCACTGTACGCTTAGGTTTTTTTTTTTTTTAAAAATCTAGAAAAACTTGTGGTAAAACATGTACTAAGGGTACACTTTAAAAATGATCAGCGAAGTACTTATCAAATTATGCTTATGCTGTTGTTGTTTTTTTTTTCTGATTTTCTTTATAAAAGCATATGTTGTGGGTACTCATTTGAATTGTTACCACAACATATGCCTTTATAAAGAAACTTTGTGGGTACTCATTTGAATTGTTACCACAACATATGCCTTTATAAAGAAACAGACAAAGTACACTTGCTGTAATCTGAAGACTACAGAATTATTTGACTGTGCGCTTATAGGGGTATGTGCAGTAATTAGGTTGAATACGGTATCTGATACCCCCCCGCTTACCTACAGCTATGATCACCTGTGTTTTTGTGGATAAATAAGAAAAATAATTATCTGATAACCCTCTTATCGACGGCTATGACTACACGTTTTTGTGGATAAATGAGAAAAATACTTATCTGATAACCCTCTTATCTACAATTATGACTACACATGTTTTTGTGGATAAATAAGAACAAGAGGCCCATGGGCCACAACGTTCAACTGAGTTAAGTGCTATAAGTTAATCAGGTCAATTACTCATCATTCCCTATCAGCCTGTCAAGTTTCAAGGCAATGGCTTAAACAGTTTTTGAGGTATCTTGCTTACAAGGTTAAAATGCTGAAATTTTCAAAGGGCCATATCAAGAAAAAAGGAGGATAAGAGGAACATTTGTGAAATCATTTTGAAATCAGGCCAAGGAGGAGATGTTGTTTAATGTTTTTTTTTTTCTATCTTTTGCTCTGGCGGCCATTTTGTTCAGCCAAGCACAACTATTTTAGCAATTTTGGTTAAGGGCCATAGGAGAAATACTTCTGTGAAATTACTTTGAAATCAGGACACTGGCTGTGGAGGAGATGTCTTTTGAAGGTTTTTCTATTTTTAGCCCTGGCAACCATATAATGACAGAATAAAATTGGAAAGTGGAGACTACTCGCAGAAAGTCAAGTAATATTTATCAAAACTATAATACTAAGGCTTTTAGAATTTTGCATATAACTTTCCCATCTGTACTACCATCAAGAGATGCATAAGTTAATACAGAGTTAAAAAAACAAAATTTTTCGACATTTTTCTTACCCTATTTTACCCACTTAACTTAGAACTAGAGCAAGTGCCCGGAGGGTCACGAATATCCCCGGCCGGTACCATTTCTTTATTATAAAAATAATGCAAGTCTATGACAATGATATAAAGCAAAATCAATGGACCATGAAATATAGGTCACAAAGACCTACATTTATTTTGAGGTCAAATGTTGTGTCATACTGACCCATAATCCCTAGGTATGATGTTCAGACATCAAACTGTCTTCAAGATGTAATGCAAAATCACTAGACCATGAAATAGTTCACAGTGGCCTACATCTACTTTGAGGTCAAATATCGGGTCATACTGTTTCATAATCCTGAATAAGGATGTTCATACATCAAATAACATTCAAGATATATCAGCCAGCACCTGGAAAGCCTTACAAGGAGCCTACCATCACAGTGAAAGGTCAACGACTGCAACAAGTTCACCTACCTTGGAAGCACATTGTCTAGAGTTGTGCACATTGATGATGAAGTCAATGCTAGAATTGCCAAAGCTAGTGCAGCATTTGGCCGGCTACGTGGAAGTATTTGGGACCGAAGTGGAATCAGACTTGACACGAAACTGAAAGTATATAGATCGGTAGTGCTGCCAACACTATTATACGCATGCAAAACTTGGACAGTTTACCAACGGCATGCCAAAAGACTGAACCACTTCCATACAAGCTTTCTTAGAAATCTTCTAAAGATCAAGTGGCAAGACAGGATTCCAGACACAGAAGTCCTGAAAAGGGCAGGGATGCAGAGTATACATACTCTTCTGAAATTGGCACAATTAAGATGGACAGGCCATGTTACTAGAATGCCTGATGAACGTTTGCCAAAGAAAATCCTCTATGGAGAACTTCAAGTAGGAAAAAGCTCCCATGGTGGTCAGAAGAAGCGATACAAGGACAGCCTCAAAGCCTCCCTTAAAGACTTCAACATACCAACTGAGTCATGGGAACAGATTGCACAAGATCGTACAAAGTGGCGAGGCCTCATAAAAAGGGGAGCTGGTAAATACAAAGCAAAAAGAATCAGCGAAGCTGAGCAGAAACATGCACAGCGGAAAGCCAGAGCTAAGGCATCACCAACAGAGCTTTCTTCCACAGACCTCTCTTGTTCTATCTGCAAGAGGCAGTTTAGAGCTAAGATTGATCTCATCAGCCATCTTAGAACACACAAATAATAACACATCACACAGTTGATTAGGATTGGTCATTGTCAGTAATGACAGACGAACAAGATAATATTCAAGATATGTGGCAAAATCACTCGACCATGAAATATAGGCACAGTGACCTACATTTACTTAGAGGTGAAACCTCAGGTCATACAGATTTATAATCCTGAAGTATGATGTACATACAGGAAACAGACTTTAAGATAAAAGATAAAATCACTGGACCGTGAAATATTGGTCATGCTGACCTTCACTTCATGACCCAAAAGTCCATGTTGCAAGGTTGAGCCATGTCTGACCGACTAACTGCATAAGTTGTTTCCGTTAAAAGTAAAATAAGATTCTTAAACGGAACTCTTGTGTGTTAACTTGCTAAAATTGCCTAAGGTTCTAAGTCTGTGACCTTGAGCTTGAGGTTATAAGCAGGGTGGAGATAGTGGTGAATGAAACTTTAGACCAATATCTATCATCATAACAAATATAAAGCAAATCCATTATATGGCTTGGAAAATATAAGTTTTTAGAAACTTTAATGCAAAACTTTGATATAGATGTTGACAAACAGACAGACAAACATATGAACAAACTAACTGATGAACAGAAAGATGAAAACTATATACCCTCGACATACTTCATATGCCGGGGGTATAATGAATGTCAAACATCAGTCTTGATATGAATGACAGAACATTAAGTGGAGAATACTCACTGATTTCTCAGAATCGAGGCCGCCAACTTCACCTTCAGTATCACCTATCCATGGTTCCAACTCTTTCATAGCTTTCTCAGGGACCTCACCATTATATTTACTGATGCCAGCATCTGTGAAGGAATCTGAAAACAAAGTAAAGGTACATGTAGGACAGGTTTTCCCAACACTTACCATATTCAGACACTTTAACTTATAGATCTAGATAGCAACATTCAGGGCCCAGTTGTTCAAAGCGTCGTTAGCTTAACGAGCTAGTTAAGGGTCATTTCATTAACTGTTTTAGCAGATTCAATACACAATATTCTGATATTTTTTGCTGAAAAAATGTGAGTAGCTTTTGCACTGCAAAAGCTACTCACATTTTTTCAGCAAAAAATTTCAGCATATTTGTGTATCACTCAATTAAAATTTTAACGAATCGTTAACTAACGACGTCGTTAGCTTTGAACAACTGGGCCCAGAATTTTTTTTTTTTTCTATTTCTCCATGAAAACATGCATTGTACTCATTAGAAAAGCCTCACAGAGTCACTTCTAATGAGTATCCACAATATGTTTCCATGGAGGAATAAAAAAATATCCAACCTCTTTGGTGGAAAAAAGAACCCTATCTGGATATAGGTTAACTCTTTTAACATACACACCCTAAAATTTGAACAAATCCATTTGGCTATCTATTAACCCTTGTCCTGCTGAATAAATTAAGATGCCACTTAAGGCTGGCTAATCAGAGCTGAAAAGATAATCGATTATCGGTCCTGCCATTGCGATAGACAATCGATTTGTAATCACTGAAGATTTGGTCATAATTTTACCTGTCTGTCTGAACATGACTCTTACTATAATAATGTTGTACTTTACTGTGTGTATTTGATCTGACAGGCCTGAGCAAACAGTGTAAACCCAGATGAGTTCCCGCAAACATGGGGCTTAATCAGGGTCTACACTGCTTGCCACTCATCCCGCTATTTTAGACATAACAATGGGTACTAAGTTATACTTCTTCAAATTTTAGATTAAGTATAGTAAGGAGTTGAGGTGTCTGAATACTAAGGGTAAATACGGTAAAGTAAGGGACAGAAATTAAATGATCGATTATTAGCAAATCTGTAATGAATATCATATTTGTGGAATTTATCGATCAATTAATCGATTATCCGATTAATTGTACCAGCCTTAATGCCACTCCCATTTCTAATTTTCAGCCAATCAGATTACTTGATTCAGCTTGTTGATATAAATTCATATACTTAATGGCAAACAGTGCAGATCCAGATCAGTTGGCTTCTTCAGAAGCCAACTGATCTGGATCTACACTGTTTGCAAATGCTGGACATATCCGGGTTAGCAGGACAAGGGTTAAGGTGTCTGAACGTTGTGATGGAATGGCAAACAGTTCAGACCCTGTTAAATGGCTCTTTAGGACCTGAAATTATTCACTTTCAGGCATAATAATTACCAGGGCTCGGGAAATATTGAAAAATGAATCAGGCCAGCCAATGACGTCATCACCTAACTAATTTCCATAGGAAAAAAAAATTGATACTTGTCACGAAAACTAATGACAATAAGTGAAGTCCTATGAATTATTCCCGATTTCCGTACAATGGTCGTACATTGTTGTGTTTGGTGGAGTTCTTGGTTTCAAACATTTAAAGACGTTTAGCTACGCATGTAAAAGCAAATACAAGACTAGAACGTGTTCGTAGGCAAAGTGGACATGACAGAAGACATCATACTTGATTGACATGTGGACAGGGGAGATAACCTGATATGGCTGAGAGTATAATTACCGGGACCATACAAGACAAGACTCCGGGACAAGAATTGTTTGTGCTACCCATCATGTTTGTTTGTGTTGAGGTTTTACGGCCCAGTCAACCCAATGGGGTCATGTCGAGCGCGGTCAGTTTACCTAGCCACACGTTTACTGGGCAGGCTTAGTCCTCTAAGCGGTTAACCAGTATTGTGCACATTCTTTCGCCAGAAACTGACAACTGCCCTTCTTGAATCAGCGGAAGGGAGAGAATGACCGTAGAAAATATTTCATGATCAATCTCCACGAAAGAATGTTGCCGACCTCGGCGGGGGTTGAACCCGCGACCTCCTGGTCTCCAGTCGGACGGCGCATCCAACTGAGCCACCGAGGCCGGCTACCCATCATGTAAAATGGGAAAGAAAAAGAAAATAAAAATACGAAATGTACAATGTTATTGTACTTCTTTGGTTTCCTGAGATTATTTTCTTTTCACTGTGTGTTTCTAATGTGTTGTTTTATGTCAGCTGGTGACCGATCATATTTGATACCCGCCTATCCTGGGTAAAGACCTCATTTTGTGCGTTGTGCTGCAGCTAGCCATTAGAACTTTATTCCATTTCTCCTCGAGCGTTTATTTGACCTGTTGTAATGTTTGCCCCTGTGCCACGTCGAGGCATGTTTATTTTACTCATTGATCTTTTAAAACAACTGATCAAACAAGGTAGAGAAACTACCGAAGTAATTATCATCACTGCCGCATCATTGAAGACCAATTAAGTGTTGCACTTTACAAACACAGCAAAACAGATTTCTTTTTAACTATCAAAACATCAAACACATCAAGGAGTCTTTAAACTTCAGTAATCATGGTAATAGCGCCCGAAGCTAATTAATTTCACACGACCACTGTAATCTCGCGAGATTCGAGATAACGCGATGAACTACGAGATCTCAGGTAATTTGTTTACACAACTTGACTCGAGGCAATTATTGGATTAGTCCTGTATAATTAACGGATTGACATCTGAGCTAGGTTAAGTTTAGAATTTGAGAATATCCTAAATATCTGACAGAATCGGAGAAAATTTCCTTAGTATTGGGCCAGTATGGGACCGATTTTTTTGGGCTTTTGGCTGTTTCCAATCGGTCCCAATTTCTGAATTTTGGTCTGGGACCGAAAGAAATTCGGTTTTCCCGAGCCCTGATAATTACACACAGTTTGTTACATAATCATAACCTTGAACCTAACTTATTAATACTCTTTTTGTTAAGTAAGTCCAATCATCAGGAAGTACTTACTTCTAAACATTCTGATTTAGCAAAGCTCATGGCGATTTTAGCGCGTAAGTTTTGCCATAAATAGGAAGATTCCTTATAATTCCTTAGTACTCAAACTTCTTTCTCAGCATAAAACTGGGAGATGTTAACTCTAGTCTTCATAACTTAAGTTTTCAAATTCAATATTTGGAGGGCACCATAACTGGGTCAATAAAATTTGTCTTACCTATAAAGTCTATGTCTTTAAATCACCCTCTAGGCTGCTCCCTGACGTTTTGGTCTGTTTGTTTTTTGTTGTTGTTTTTTTTTTTCCAGAAACTAGAAACGACTAACACTCTGCTTGCCTCTAGAATTGAGAGAGTGCTAAACTGTTTTAAATTCTTACCTTTAACAGCGTAATCCAGATCGACATTTGTGACATTCACCATGATCAAATCAGATGGTTTCACAATCAGTTTTTCCATCAATCGTTCTCTGGATGGGGTATTTGAGAGGGAATTTGAGCTATTTGGGTTATCATCTACCATATGGGCCAATTCTAGCACAATATCTCCCTTAAAAAGAAAGAAATGTTTATTGGACCAATCCAGATAGTGATACAACTCATTTTTTAACTACACATCAATTTCTTTATAACACGGTTCATTAGAACACGGTTTTGGATATTACACGGTTCAAAGATGGATCCCAAAACTGTATAGATTATATAGAAAAATGACCATAAATGGTCATTTTTCTATATAATCTTTACATTTTTGTTTGGATATAACATGGTTGTTGAACTAACACTGTTTATGCTTTGGACTCCAACAATAATGTTATAACTAGATTGTGGTGTATGTTGCTAGGAGCCAAAGCAAAAATGTTGTTAGCTAAATAAACGTGTTGTATTCAACAAAAATGTATAAATATACAGAAAAATGGCTACTAAGTATGCCAAACAACCATGTTGTATCCAAACAAAAATGTATAGATTATACAGAAAAAATGACCATAAAGTTAGCTAAACAACCATGTTGCATCCAAACAAAAATGTATATACAGAACCATAAATGGTCATTTTATATTTTGTTTGGCCTATTATTTGGAGCTATACATCCAAAAGTTCACGTATCTTTCTGTTTCACTCTATTAATAAAGTATTCAAGCACACAAGCCTCTTTTAGTTACATTATCATATGCAGATGGCACTTTTTTGGGAACACATATACTTGCAAGGACAGAGTGGCCTCCCTGAACCTTCATGGCTGTTCTTCACATAATACAGACCTGCATGTACACTACCAGTCTAAATACTTTGAGCCATGAACAGCAAACCCCACGCCTAGAACAGATTTTTTGTTTTTATATTTCTACTTTAACGTGTTTACATTAATTTTGCACAATTTGATTGGTCGAGTGAAAAATGTACATTAACACTTTGATAAATCCACTGGGCAGAAATCATCACGCCTACAAAATGATCAAATGCGTAACCATCGGTTTAATAAGCAAAACAATCAGATCGACATCCTGTTTGGAATTCGATGATACAAAACGGTAAACAAACTTTGCACATTCAGTCTCTCATGAGAGACATAAATTAAACAAAAGAATTAAACAAAAGGGCCATGATGGCCCTATATCACTCACCTGAATCATGATATACACAGCATTGCTAACGGAGAAGCGGTTCTAAAGGTCATGGTGACCTTGACCATGACCTTTGCCCAAAGGGTCATCTTCTGATCATAAGAAACATCCTTACTAGCCTCAAGCATTGCAGTTATAAGCTTGTTTTGTACTAGGTCACTATGACCTTGACCTTTGCCATTAGGGTCAACTACTGGTCACGACCAACATCCCAACTAAGTTCAAGTGTTCTAGCCTCAAGCACTGACGAATTATTAGCTTTTTAGTACTAAAGGTCATGGTGATCTTGACCATGACCTTTTGCCCTCGCTGTCATCTACTGGTGAGGACCAACATCCCTTCTAAGTTGTTTGAGGGTCCTAGCTTTTTAGTACTAAAGGTCATGGTGATCTTGACCATGACCTTTTGCCCTCGGTGTCATCTACTGGTGAGGACCAACATTCCTTCTAAGTTTAAGGGTCCTAGCCCCAAGCATTGCCAAGTTATCAAGCTTTTTAGTACTAAAGGTCCCAGTGACTTTGACCTTTGCCCTCAGGATCATCTACTGGTGAGGACCAACATCTCTACTGAATTTGAGGGTCCTAACCATAAGCATTGCGGTATTGTAAGCTTTTTAGTACTGAAGGTCACCATGACCTTGACCTTTGACTTAAAGGTCATCTACTCTTCAGGTCCATCTTCCCTATTAGTTTGATAGTCCTACTAGGCCTAATCATTGCCAATGGCTTTTTGCTCTATGTAAAACAAGTGATCCCACCCACACTCTGGGCAGGGCCTCTTTTCACACCAGGGCCATAATTTGAACACTCTTGTCAGAGGACCTCTAGGCAATGCTACATACCAAATATCAAAGGCCTAGGCCTTGTACTTTCAGACGAGAAGATTTTTTAAGTTTTTTCCTATAGTCTATGTAAAACATGTCGGCCCCCTGGGGCAGGGCCATTTTTGGCCACAGGGCTATAATTTGGACAATATTGGCTGAGAGGTCTACTAGGTGAAGCTATGTACCAAATATCAAAGGCCCAGGCCTTATGGTTTCAGATAAGATTTTTGATTTTTGGTCAAACTCCAATCAGTGGTTTAGAAGGAGATGTCATTTGAAGAAATTGTTTACTGACGCATGAACAGATGCACGACAGACAAAATGTGATCACAAAAGCTCACCTTATCACTATGTGACATGTGAGCTAAAAAATGGGGAACGCTATTCCTGAGCCCATGGATATCTGTCAAGAACACATGGGAATCAGTGATGTAATTTGATTTTGCGGCTGGTTAGAATTTTAGGATATCATCATGCATGCATGACAGACACATACAGTTTTATATCTGAAGGGCCTTTTGGTTGACAATGCAGCATGACTGAGAAACCCCAGAGGGAAATCTTGAAAATCTTTGGTTGCACATCAGATCAATATAAATAACAATAAAACTGGCAACCTCCAAAAAATCTTTATTACGCTTCCACACTTCTGGAAATACACCCAGCTTCTTGAACAGTAGTCTCTTAGCCTACCTCACCAGTAATGCATTTGTGGTTCAGAATTAACAGTACTTTAGATGAAACTACATACAGACTTCCAAACTGCAGTGTCTAAGGATTTCTACAAATGTTTATGCTTTCTAACCTTTTCTGTGGTCTCGCAAATATCTAAAATATGATTTAACATGTTTTGAGAATTTTTTTTTTTTTTTGTGATGAAATGCAATTCTGTCTGATTTTCTGTGGTTAAGTATTAGATTGTATGGTGAACCACAGGAAATCCTAAAATTACATTGATTGGTAGGCTGTGAATCTTGGAAATGATTTCTGTGTCTATATTTAAACAAATAAGCCATTCTACTCATGTTTTCAATGTATGCATAGGAATTACAAGAAATGAAGCTAATTTTTGTGGATTTTATCAACATGTAAATGCTGGTAAATCACTTACAAACTGAACAACTGGGCCTATTCAGTTAATGACTGGTATGACAGTATTAACTAGTGTTGGGAATAGGCCAGAATTTCATAGTCAATCATCGGTTTTGTAAAATCGAATGATCATTGATTAATAATCGACTTGTAGAAAATATATTCACTCTTAATTTAGCCCTCTTCTAGACACTTATTCAAGATCAATGAGGGGTATCCACATAATATTTTTCTTATTTCTCCATGAAAACATATGTTGTGGGTACTCATTAGCCTCTGTGAGGCGCTTCTAATGAGTACACACAATATATGTTTTCATGGAGAAATAAGAAAAAATATCAGTGCTTTTTGGTTGACTTTTTTTTAGGCTATTTAATTTTTTTTTTTTTTTTTTTTATCACTTTTATTGACCGCAAGCCTAGAATGACCCAAATAGACAGCTTTGAATTTCATTTCTTTATAACTTGCCTATAAAAATAAGACAAGAGAAAAATATGTTTCTAAAAATTGAATTTTCTGACTAATCAACTACAAAAAATCTTTCTGATCATCAGTCACAAGAGGCAAAAGTAACTGATGATCAATTATCACATAGTGGCCTAAATTCCCAACATTCAGCATGAAATATCTCCCATTGTAGATGATCTACATACATGCAAATATGATAAATCAGTTATACCATGGTTCTGTGCATGTACGTGCGATAATGCACTCGCTCATGCTCGTGCATTATCGCATCGTACATGTGCACAAACCATGGTATAACTAAGACTTATAATCGATCATCAGTGGCAACACTAGCAGGGGTCATCCTAGAGGGCGATTTGGGAGAAAAAGTCTCCCTAAGCTGGCTGACTTCTCCCTATCTTGAGCTGAGGGAGAAGTGAAAATGTATACAATGTATAGGGAAATCCAAAATTTTGACCAAAACTTCTCCCTGAAATCCTGAAATTATCACATACTCCCTCTCTGAAAGCTCTAGGATGACCCCCTGCACTAGTATTAACTAGTATCCACAAAAATAAAATTCTCTCCTACATTATATGCCAGAATATTAACACAGCAAAAACATGTGCATGAAGGCTTGCTTACCTTTGGAGAAAATGTTTTCAAAACTCCTTCATACACTATTCCATTCTTAACTTGAACTTGTACATTGGATCCCTACAAAATATATTCCAAATGTTACTAATAAGCATTTTTATTAGGCCATCAAAATATATGCACAGTGACCTAAAATGTACTTTTTGGTGTAGACAGTGACTGCACATCCTCGGTCTGATCAGAGCCTTCACTGTCCACATACAAAATCACCATATAGCAAATACCAGAGGAATTGTTAAGGAGGAGTATTCGTCTATAATTCTGAGCTAATTTTTCTTATTTGTCCATAAAAACATGTTGTGGGTACTCATTAGAAGTGCCTCACTGAGGCACTTCTAATGAGTACCCACAACATGTTTTTATGGCAAACTGGAGAAAATTATCCCATAATTATCACCAAATACTCCTTAACAATTCCTCTGAAATACTTTTATAAAACTGTACAGCTTTGTTGGTTGATTCAAATGCCAGTGGATGGCACCAAAAACAGAACCCTTTATCACATCTACCAATGTGACTGTGTTTATATTTTATATGATAAAAAAATTATTCTGAGCTATATTAATATACAAGGCCCAATTTGAGAAGACAAATATTTTCTCCATGTGCAAATAGCAATGAACCAGGCCAGTGTGCATACTTGCAGTCTGATCCAGTCAGGCTACTCTTCTTGCGTTTCTCAATGGTTGTCAGTCTGCCAATATTTCTAGAATTTAAATACTGGTCCAGGTCATAAAATTATTCCATACTGTTAGAAGTTTCTATTAGGGAGGAAGTGCATGTTTATAATTTTACAGTTAACCACAAACTAAAGCTATCCCTAAAGGTTTAGTTTGCGTTGAGGTTTAACGGCCCAGTCAACCCAATGGGGTCATGTTGAGTGGGGTCAGTTTACCTAACCACAGTTACTGGGCAGTATTAGTCCTCTAAGCGGGTAACCAGTATTGTGCACATTCTTTTGCAAGAAACTGACAACTGCTCTTCTTGCTCAGCGGAAGGAAGAGAATGACTTTAGCTATCCCTAAAGGTGATTAATACCCCAGCAACCTGTGGATTTGCAGTCAGACATGTTACCGACTGCACTATGGGCCCAGTTGTTCAAAGCAGCGTTAGCTTAACGAGCTCATTAGTGGTCAATATCTTCACTGTTCTAGTAAGTACAATATCTAATTCACAGGTATTTTTGCTCACATTCAGCAAAAATATTACGAGTATATACCATATTTAATGATTTAAGTTTTAACGATACACTAACTAACAACATCGTTAATTTTGATCAAATGGGCCTGGATTCTACCTGTTTCTATAAGTTTTTGGTAAGTACAGAGTTATTTAAGAGAAGAAATGGTATTATGCAACAAGACCTGTCGCCAGACAAACCAAAGATGAATCAAATCAGTGACAAGGTTAGGAAATAATAAGGTCTTAAAAACTTAAACGAAAACTTTAACATTTTTAAAATTCTGACCCCAAGTTCACGGTCATGAGTGCTGATGGTACTGATAAAAACTTTGGACTAGTATATATCATGATACCAAATATAAATTAAATCCATCAATTGGTTTAGAAATAATGAGGTCCTAAAATCTGACGTAAAATTTTAATATGAAAATTTTGACATGACTGTGACCTTGACCTTAATATGAACAAAGGGGGTGAGGACGGAACTGGGCAAACTTTTGGACCAATAGTTATCACCATACCAAAGATGAATCAAATTGGTCATAAGGTTAGGAAATAATGAGGTCTTAAAAAATTTAACGAAAACTTAAACATTTAAATTCTAAGCTTGTGATCTCGACCGGAAGGCCACGGTCATGAGTGCTGATGGTGCTGATAAACACTTTTGACTAGTATCTATCATGATACCCAATAGGAACTAAATCCATCAGGTAGTTTAGAAGTAAAGAGATCCTAAAAACTTTGAGGTCAAATTTTAACATGAAAATTCTGTCTGTTACCTTGACCTTGACAAGACCTAGGGTGACTGGGATGGTATTGTGTAAAATTTTAGACCAATATGTATCATCAATCCAAAAATGAATCAAATCAATGATAAGGTTAGGAAATAATAAGGTCTTAAAAACTTTAACATTTAAATCCTAAGTCTGTGACCTCACCACAAGGTCATGGTCAGGAGTGCTGATGGTGTTGATAAAAACTTTTGACCAGTATCTATCATGTTACCAAATAGGAACTAAATCCATCATTTAGTTTAGAAATAATGAGATCCTAAAAGCTTTGACGTAAAATTTTAACACGAAAATTCTAAGTCTATGACCTTGACCTTGACATGACCTAGGGTGGTGGGGATGGTACTGAGCAAAATTTTGGACCAATAGGTATCATCATATCAAAGATGAATCAAATCGGTAATAAGGTTAGGAAATAATGAGGTCCTAAAAACTTTAACGAAAACTTTAACATTTAAATCTTAAGTCTGTAACCCTGACCTCATGGTCATGGTCATGAGTGCTGATGGTGCTAATAAAAACTTTTGACCAGTATCTTTCATGATTGTTTGTTTGTGTTTGTGTTGAGGTCTTATGACCCAGTCAACCCAATGGGGTCATGTCTAGCGCGGTCAGTTTACCTAAGCACACATTTACTGGGCAGGCTTAGTCCTCTAAGCGGTTAACCAGTATTGTCCACATTCTTTCGCCAGAAACTGACAACTGCCCCCAACAGGAACTAAATCCATCATTTTGTTTAGAATTTTTTTTAAATAAAATGTTTACATGAAAATTCTAAGTCTGTGACCATGACCTTGACATGACCTAGGGTTATGGGGATAGTACTGTGCAAAATTTTGGACCAATATGTATCATCACACCAAAGATGAATCAAATTGGTGCTAAGGTTAGGAAATAATGAGGTCTTAAAAACTTTAATGAAAACTTTAACATTTGTAGACACCAACACCAATGTGGACGCCGAGGGTAGTACAATAGCTGTCCGTGAATGTTGTTCAGGCCAGCTAATAATTATATCAGCTTATAACAGATTTTACTGACAACTGGTTTAGGTAGACATTATTTGGCCTGGTAGGAAAATCAATGTTCTGACACATTTTTTAATTGATTGTGTTGGAGTTTAATGACACATCAACCCTCGTGGGTCATTTTGTGAAACTTCAGAGTATTTTGTGTAGACAGCAGATGTACATAGCATACCATATTTACTCTTAAATACTCAGGTAAAAATGCCCAAGAAAACAGTGCAAACCCAGATGAAACTGCTCCTATACAGTTTGGTGAGGGTCTACAGTTTGCTATTTCAGTTAGCCTCTAGACAATTCACCATGCTGTCAAATGGAACTTACTCAATTTTTAGGATAAATGTGATAGGGCTTTATACCTGCTACTGTGACTTGTATTTTGGGTAACTTATAAAATGCTACTGGGACTGGTGTTTAGGTAACTTATAAAATACTACTGGGACTTATATGTTTAGGTAACTTATACATGTAAAATACTACTGGGACTGGTGTTTGGGTAACTTATAAAATACTACTGGGACTGGTGTTTTGGGTAATTTATAAAATACTACTGGGATTGGTGTTTAGGTAACTTATAAAATACTACTGGGACTGGTATTTAGGTAACATAAAATACTACTGGGACTGGTGTTTGGGTAACTTATTAAAATACTTCTGGGACTGGTGTTTAGGTAACTTATAAAACACTACAAGGACTGGTGTTTAGGTAACATAAAATACTACTGGGACTGGTGTTTAGGTAACTTATAAAATACTACTGGGACTGGTGTTTAGGTAACTTATAAAAATACTTCTGGGACTGGTGTTTAGGTAACTTATAAAATACTACTGGGACTGGCGTTTAGGTAACTTATAAAAATACTTCTGGGACTGGTGTTTAGGTAACTTATAAACTACTACTGGGACTGGTGTTTCGGTAACTTATAAAATACTTCTGGGACTGGTGTTTAGGTAACTTATAAAATACTACTGGGACTGGTGTTTAGGTAACTTATAAAAATACTTCTGGGACTGGTGTTTAGGTAACTTATAAAATACTACTGGGACTGGTGTTTCGGCAACTTATAAAATACTTCTGGGACTGGTGTTTAGGTAACTTATAAAATACTACTGGGACTGGTGTTTAGGTAACTTATAAAATACTACTGGGACTGGTGTTTATACTACTGGGACTGGTGTTTAGGTAACTTATAAAATATTACTGGGATTGGTGTTTAGGTAACGTATAAAATGCTACTGGGACCAGATTGGCTCCAGTCTCCAGTGACTAATTTGTTTTCTTATAATCCTCTTTAATAATCCACTAAAATGAAACCAAAAAACATCATGACTATAGAGGTTGGTCACTAGAGACTGGTGAGTTCCACCCAGTCCTTATGTAATGCATAAAATTGGCGTAAGTGCTTTAACAGTTTATCATCATAGAAATGTTGATTTAACCCCAGCAGTGAACTCGTCTGTGAAAACTTAGATTTATATCTTTACAGGAATCAACCTGTGGTCAGCTGTAGTTACATAAGGTCAGCTGATGTGTATTCTTTTATTTCAGAAGGAATGTCTGAAGTGTCTACAGGTCTTTATATACATGAATATGAAAACCTGTAGACCTATGCCTACCTGTGTCTTTGAACAGTCTGGCATATGAAAGCATTTTTCTGGTGACTGAAGACGTTCTAAAAATTACATAATTATTTTAGCAAGTCACTGATAAGGTAATTGGGTGATCTTTGTTTGTGTTGAGGTTTTACGGCCCAGTCAACCCAATGGGGTCATGTCGAGCACGGTCAGTTTACCTAACCACACGTTTACTGGGCAGGCTTAGTCCTCTAAGCGGTTAACCAGTATTGTGCACATTCTTTCGCCAGAAACTGACAACTGCCCTTCTTGAATCAGCGGAAGGGAGAGAATGACCGTAGAAAATATTTCATGATCAATCTCCACGAAAGAATGTTAAATATTATCTCTAGCTATTCAAAAATGATATGTTGAATATTTTCTTAGGATTGTCCAATACTTTGAGTATAAATGGTATTCTACAGTATCCATTTATTAGATGTCAGGTGACTTCTGATCTCGGTCTACACTGTTAGCTCAGGACTGTTTGTCCAATACTTAGGGTTTATACAGTATTCTACGGTATCCAATTATTAGATGTAAGTGGGTGTCTGATCTGAATCTATTTTGTTAGATCAGGACTGTCTGTCCAATACTTTGAGTATAAGGATGAACGGTCTGACATCACAGCCGCCATTGTTTTCCCTACATGGAGGTACCTTCCTGGGTTTTTATCATTGTAGATTAATCATTTATCAAATGACTAAACTTGAAAAATTGACGAGATAGTTTAAAAGCAATTATTTTTGGTAAGAGGAAATAAGCTGTTCTTATACTCATTATTAAAATTTAATGAATCTAAACATATTCTTTTAAATATTCCAGCTAAAAATTGGTATTTGTAGTTGAAGAAAACTAAGATTATCACGCCCATCGAATGAGACAAAATGGCTAATTTCATAACCTTTTAGGATTTCTTTTGCCTGATAAGTTCCATGCCTATCGTCCCTATAAACGATATTCTACAGTATCCATTTATTAGTCGTAAGCTGGCGTCTGATCTGGGTCTACACTGTAAGCTCAGGACCGTCAGTCCAATTCTTAGGGTACATACCTTATTCTACAGTATCCATTTATTAGATGCAAGCTGGTGTCTGATTTGGGTCTACACTGTTAGCTCAGGACTGTCTGTCCAATACTTAGGGTATATATCGTATTCTATAGTATCCATTTATAAGAAGTAAGATGGCATCTGATTTGGGTCTACACTGTTAGCTCAGGACTATCTGTCCAAATCTTAGGGTATACAAGGTATTCTACAGTGTCCATTAATTACATGCAAGATGGCGTCTGATCTAGGTCTACACTGTTAGCTCAGGACTGTCTGTCCAATTTTAGGGTATATATGGTATTCTACAGTATCCATTTTTTAGATGTAAACTGGCATCTGATTTGGGTCTACACTGGTAGCTCAGGACAATCTGTCCAATTCTTAGGGTATATAAGGTATTCTACAGTATCCATTTATTACATGTAAGGATGGCGTCTGATCTAGGTCTGCACTGTAAGCTCAGGACCGTCTGTCAAATTCTTAGGGTATATTCTATAGCACATTGTATCTCTTTTTAAGATGTAAGCTGGCTTCTGATCTGGGTCTGCACTGTTAGCTCTGGACTGTCTGTCCAATTCTTAGGGTATATACAGTATTCTACAGATCCATTTATTAGATATATGCTGGCGTCTGATGTGGGTCTACACTGTTAGCTCAGAACTGTCTGTCAAAGTCTTAGGGTATATAAGGTATTCTACAGTATCCATTTATTAGATGTAAGCCGGCATCTGATCTGGGTCTACACTGTTAACTCAGAATGGTCTATCCAATTCTTAGAATATGATATTCCTTTAAAGTGTACAAAATGGATGAAACCAGCAGTATTTTATCACATAAAGAATCAAGTATGGAAATACATGTATCTACTAACAGTACAATAAACATCGAAACTGACACCACGGATTATTTTAATGGTATTTTCTATCATATAGATTCCATCACCCAACAGCAGGAACATTATGATAGTAAATCTTTGTTTAACAATGTGCTTCAAGTTCTAAGAAATGAATTTTTGACGCCTGAAGACAGGGTGAAATTTGTTCTAACCACTCATGTTGATGGTGGTAAAAGGTGTAATATACATGTTGATGTGCAGCAAATGACATTTTCAGTGACCGGGCCCGGAAATAAAGTTGGCTGGACAAAAATTTCAGAAAAATGGAAATAGCCATGTACAAAAACTTTGTCTCAGACAAAGATTCTTCTCTGTTTCCCATTCAAGACAAAAGAACAAGTATTCCTGCACTTTCAAGCACTGATGACGAGGAATATTTTGACTTTGAAAATACTGATTTGGATCTGTCTGGTGTTATCAGCATGACTGATGAAGCTCAGACTATCAACAAAACCAAACAAATATCGATAATTATGGAACAGATCCTTACCCTCCAGAAGCAGGTTTCAGAATTAACAACACAAGTGAATAAACTAATGCAGGAGACCTCAGTTAGGAATGCAAATAGGGAAACTCCTTCCAAGTCATATAGTGATGTCTTGCAAAAGTCGATTAGACATGTAAGTGTAAGCAGTAATCTGCAAGTTTTTCACAGTACAGTGTGTCAAATCAATAAACTCAGCCGGAGGGAAATATGAAAAAGAAAACGGTAAAGTCTAAGAACAGACATAAACAACAACCCAAGGACAGTCAGTCAAATTCAAATTCAAAGCAATTTCAAAGTGAAACAGCTGCCAAGGGATCAACACAGCCCAAAAGCTCCAGTGACAGAGTAGAGACAAACCTTCAGATACTCTCTTAATCGGCGATTCAGTCTTACATGGAATAAACCCAAAGGGACTAAAATCAAACGTATATAAACAATCCGTCTCAGCAGCAAAAATTGACACAGTCCTCAGTGACATTAAGAGGTTTGATTTGAAGATGTTTTCCTCAATTACTGTATATATTGGTGGCAATGATGTGTCTAGCGGTACTGATCTAGAACTATTTGACCGTCTGTTAAATTATATAAAAAAAGAAAATGAAACTTGTAAGGTTATCATCTGTAACTCCTGCCCTAGGGCAGATGTAGAAGACTCAGATATCTGTGACTTAAATGACATAATTATGAACCTAGCAAAACACTATAACTATACATTGGCAGACATGTACACTGGCTTTCATGAGAAAGATGGGAAATTATGCGAGCGTTTCTATGATTCTATACACATCAATTCGTCTGGAATGAAATGCTTTCTGAGGATTTTAAACGAGTTTATTGTTCGGGACTTTAATCAGTGTAGCTATCCAAAGAAATAGCACTACGGGTCCAACAGACGAGCGAATTATAGAGACCAATGGAAACCGAGAGAACACTCAAAAGGAAATGGATTTAAAAAATGTGACAAATGTGATGAAACGAATCACTCTACAAGATCTTGCAGACATAAGAATCAGCTGAGGTGCTTCGCGTGTCATCTATACGATCATAAGAGCTCTATTTGTGGTAATAATATCTAGGATTTTGGCAAAGATGCCAGTTATGTAGATAATAGTGCCCTAACTTTCAATCGTTTTTCCGTCTTATCGGATATATGCGAAAACTGTGACGCTGATGAAGGCAACTGTTATGGCTGTGACAATTATATTGTGAATGATTCAAAAACGGATTATACCAATTTACATGTGCATGCAAATTCATTCTTTGCTTATGATAGGTCTTCGTTGAGTGCCAAAGATTATGATTCATGTGTTGGTTTCTCCAATATAAATGAATCCATTTTAAATTCACCATCAGATTGTGATAGTTGTGCTTTCTCAGATACAAGTTCCATTTTAACGACAAGCATACAGCACGATTATTCTATTTATAGTTCTAGCCTTGTTTCAAATGATGCATGTAATGCTTTTAATCTTGGCTTGTCCGGTAAAGGCATGTATATTGGACATTTGAATGTTCAGGGTTTAAGTATTAAAATTGACCAGATAAAACTGATGTTAACATCAAAAGCAAATTCTATTCATATTTTTGGTATGAGTGAAAGTAAGCTGAAAGACCATCATTATGAAAATGTGTTTTGTATAGATGGTTATCAGAAGCCTATAAGAAAAGGTAGACTTGAAGGTGGAGGTGGCATCAATGTCTATATTGAAGCGGGGTAATTTTTAAAAGAAGAAATGATTTAGAATTAGATGGACTTGAGTGTGTGTGGACTGAAATATACCCACCAAAATAGTCATTCATTTTTATTATGTTTCATGTATCGTCATCCAAATTCAACAAGAGCATGGAATGAATGTTTTGAAAAATGTCTTGACAAGTCTCTTGAAGAAGAAAAAGAGTTGTATATTTTAGGTGATTTTAACAGGGATCTTTTTAAACAATAACATAGAGAGAAATTGGTTGGATTTTATGACCCCTTAGTCAAATGGTAAGTCAAGCTACAAGACTTACGGCAAGATCCGCAAATTTAATAGACCATATTTACTGTAATATGGAAGAAAATTGTTCTAATGTAAGTGTTCCTAGTTTGGGTTTAAGTGATCATTTTCCAATATTTTTCACACGTAAAATTAATTCTCATGTGCCTAAATCAGAACATTACTCAATTTCATATCATTCATTTAAAGATTTCAATGAAGAAAATTTTATCAATGACCTCCATATTATTCCTTGGGACACCGTCAAGATTTTTGATGATCCAAATGATGCATTAGATACATGGACAGACCTGTTTCTTCAAGTAGTTGACAAACATATTCCTTTAAGACAACATAGAGTAAAACATAAAAAACAACCACAATGGTTGACACCGGAGATAACTGAAGCAATTAAGACTAGAGATAGATACAAGGCTATTGGCGATGACAATCAATTCAAAATTTGGAGAAATAAAGTCACATCATTAATAAGAAAATTCAAAAAGTCTCGTTATGAAGCATTTCTTGAAGAAAATAATAATCCTAATAATATATGGAAGTTGTTTAAAGAAGTTGGTGCAAGTGAAAATTCAAATTCAAATTCTAAGCTTAAAGTTACGGTTGATAATATTTTGTTGGAAGAAGCTGAAGATGTGTCAAATGCGTTCAATAAATTTTTCGTTTAAGTTGCAGAAAACATTAAAGAACCAATAGTTCTTTCCGATCACGAGAAGTTAAGAACATTTTGCAGTAATAGAATTCCACAGGATATAAATAGAGTTTATTCATTCTCCTATTTTAAATATGGGATTTATAAACCGAGGGAGGTAAAAAAAATCTGATAAAGAAACGAGTGCAAAGCAAGAGTTTCTTTATCGGATTTTTTTTACCTCCCGAGGTTTATAAATCCCATATTTAAAATAGGAGAAATGAATAAACTGTATATTACATGCATTTCGCCACAATAGAGTACACCATTTAAGAGGCTTTTGTGGCAAGTCTAGTCTGCCAGTTTGTTTACCCTGTCATTTCTATTTTGGGTCGGCGTAGTAATAAATAATATATTTAGGATAGCTTTTGTTTTTATCCTAAATGATATTGACAGCAGGGTCAAAATCTAGGCTGTTCATATGTAACAAAAAAAAAAAGTAGTTCCGGTTAAAGAGATTTATTTCCCCAGCTAAGAGGAAATATTTCTTCTTAGAAAACAAGGAAAATACCAGTTTTATGTCTGGTAGAAATCATGGTATTTCTTGGTTATGCATGTAATATATTTTAATATTTCCCTGTTAGAAGCTCATAAAGTTGAGGCATTTTTAAAATCAATAGATACGACAAAAGCAACAGGAACAGACAATATTTGACCTCGTCTCATCAAAATTGCAGCAACGGAAATTGCAGACTCAATTACTTTCATTTGCAATTGTTCAATAACTCAATCTTTATTTCCTGATAAATGGAAAGACGCCAAGGTATCTCCACTGCATTAAAATGGTCCGTGCGACAACGTTAATAATTAAAGACCTCTGTTTTGCCTGTTTTGTCTAAAATTCTCGAAAAACATGTCCATTTTTCATTGATAAGTTATCTTAATGAGTATAAGCTTCTTCATCCCACCCAGTCTGGTTTTAGATCCGCCCACTCTTGTGAAACTGCACTAGTAAACATGATTGACAGGTGGCTTCTGTCGTTAGATAATGGTCACCTAGTTGGGGTGGTTCTTGTCGACTTCAAAAAAGCATTTGATTTGGTAGATCATAAAATTCTATTACAGAAACTAAAGATTTATAATATGAGTGACACATCCTTAAACTGGTTTTCATCCTATTTGCTAAATCGCACCCAAAGAGTGTCTGTTAATAAGGTCTTGTCAGAGCATAGATACATATGTTGCGGGGTGCAGCAAGGGTCAATACTTGGTCTGTTCTTGTTTCTAATGTTCATTAAGGATCTTCCCCTTTACACAAATGATGTAACAACTGACTTGTATGCTGATGATACAACTTTGATATTAATAGTTCGAAGATTGTTATCCAGGCCAATCTTCAGAAGGCTCTTATACAATTAGATACGTGGTGTAAATGCAACGGTATGATAATTAATTCTGCCAAAACTAAAGCAATGCTTATAGCAACCACTCAGAAACAAGGTAAATTAAGTGATGATAACTTGGATTTATTGTTCAAGGACGTTACTCTTCAAATGATATCCTATGATAAAATATTAGGCGTATATGTTGATAATAATCTAACATGGTCATTTCATATTAATTTTATCACTTAAAAGATCTCGTCATACCCTTGGCTACTTTCAAGAATTAAAGAATATTTATCCATCGAGAACAGAGTAAAATTCTATAAATCCTACCTTCAGCCTCATCTAGACTTTTGTAATATTATTTGGGGAAATACATCGCAAAAAAATGTGATGAAAATTTACGGACTTCAAAAACAAGCATGCAGAATTATTCTTAATTATGATATTTGTAAAATTAAAATCCTTACAATTTATGAGCGTATTTTCCTAAGGAAGGCCAAATTTATGTTTAAAGTATTTATTCAAAAAGCTCCGTTATATATCAGAGATATGTTTGAGCCGACCATTTTATATAACGAATCTCATATTTTACGGTCCTCTTCAAATAATAATTTTGTAACCCCAAAACCAAACAAAGAATTATTTAAAGATAGTTTGTCATATTCAGGAACACTTATTTGGAACGTTTTACCGGAACATATAAAATTATCAAAGACTATATCAATTTTCCATAAACAATGCATACAATGGATGAAATCTTAATCTTTCTTTCTTTAACACATTTATGCCGGATGGATTCTTCTACCTAAACTCTTTGGACAGGTCCATTTCCTATATCAAAGGTGTCTGGTTGGTTTTTATCATTATCATGTTTTGTAGAAACGTCTGTACTTAATGCAAACAATATATACCCTGATCAGATGCCGCGTTCTGTGGCGTCTGATCTGGGTCTACACTGTTCACCAATGTCCCTTTTATGGAACGCTAGACTTAAATGGGTTAATATATATGTATATAGTACATGCTAATCATGTAGACTTTTGTACATTCAGTCGTGTGAGAGTGGGTGTATATTTATTGTGTAAAGGAAGAGTAGCTTATAGCTAATTGTGTTACCCACTGAAAATAAAGTCTTTATTTTTATTATTATTATGCGGTATTCTACAGTATCCATTTATAAGATGTAAGATGGCGTCTGATCTGGGTCTACACTGTTAACTCAGGACTGTCTGTCCAATTCTTAGGGTATATAAGGTATTCTACAGTATCCATTTATTAGATGTAAGCTGGCGTCTGATCTGGGTCTACACTGGTAGCTCAGGACTGTCTGTCCAATTCTTAGGGTAAATGCTATGCTACAGTATCCATTTATTTGATGCGATGTCTGGTCTAGGTCTACACTGTTAGCTCAGGACTGTTTGTCCAATACTTAAGGTATGTACGATATTCAACAGTATCCATTGATTAGCTGCAAGTGGGCGTCTGATCTGGGTTTACAGTGTCAGCTCAGGACTATCTGTCCAATACTTTGTGTATATACGGTATTCTACAGTATCCATTTATTAGACGTGACGTCTGATCTGTGTCTACACTGTTATCTCAGGACTGTCTGTTCAATACTTGAGGTATATATGATATTCTACACTCTACAGTATCCATTTTTTAGATGTAAGGTGGCATGAAAGCTAACAGACTGTGTGATATTCCACTACCTGCAGGAGAGCAAAAGTTACATTCTGTCCTTTAAATACTTCTTTGGTTCTTTCTGATTACCTCGTATGTTGATGTCCAAATGATAATACCTCTTCCATTACAAAATATCTTAAAAATCTCCATAGGAAAATTTTATAAAATCTGGAACTTTATTTATTTTTTTTTTTTTTTCACTATGCTAAATTATGACAAGTATACATAACACTTAAACCATTAACTGCAGCAGAGGACAGTGTTATTTTTTATTTATTTATTTATTTATTTATTTTTTTATTTTTATTTTTCATAAAACATGTCTTAACATTTCATGTGAAGCAGACGATTTACACGGAATGTCAAGAATTATTTTCTATCGAAAACAAATTTTACTTGGTAAAGTGTAATGTAAATCTCTCACTGGTCAATTCAAGGTTTTTGTTTAAGAAGCACCAAGTTACAAATAAATCAGTGGGATAAATTAATAGCACCTGCCAGCAGTTTGGAGAAATTTGAACTCTGCTAAGAGGTTAAACTGATAAGAATTAGTTATCCCCTGTCAAACACCAACCAGCTAGCAGGTTGGACAAGACTGGAACTCACCAGTCTCTAGTGACCAGCCTTTATAGTCATGATATTTTTTTTTGGTTTTATTTGGGTGGCTTATCAAACAGGATTATGAGAGAAATATTTAGTCACTGGAGACTGGAGCCAGTCTATACTGGGACTGGTGTTTAGGTAACTTATAAAATACCACTAGGACTGGTGTTTAGGTAACTTATAAAATACCACTGGGACTGGTGTTTAGGTAAATGATAAAATGCTACTGGGACTGGTGTTTAGGTCAACTTATAAAATACTACTAGGATTGGTGTTCAGGTAACTTATAAAATACTACTGGGACTTGTGTTTAGGGTAACTGTTGTTAAAGTTATAAAATTGGAGAAAAACCAAAAGCTTATGCCTGTGGAATGTCTAAAGATGCTGAAAAAACTTACCACTAATGAATAAATAACATTTGTATATCTTGTATTCTTGTATACACCATCATATATAACCTGAAAGGAAAACAAAATACGAAGCTGTTTTAAGTTGTCAGCTTTTAAAAACAGAAACAGTTGCCTAGAACAGATGATGATTATTTGGGACTTTTCCAGAAAAAAAAAAAAAAAAACTAGACAAAGTGCCCAGTGGGACACGTATACCCCCGACCAGCGCTACCGCCAGTTTTTAAACAGCACAAAGTATGTAGCTTTGACTCTGGAGATGGCAGTTATATGCTTTATGTGATAACATTAAAAAACTTCAATCACACATAATATGAAGCCCTTGACCTCAAACATCAGTCTTTATAATATAAGCAAAAATGACATTTGTATGAAAAGTCTGTGACCTTGACTTATAAGCCATGCCCCAGCTTGGGGATGGTGCCGAGAAAAACTTTAGACCTATATATACCATCACGCTTAATATTAATGAAACCAACAAAAGGGTCTTCATAATATAGCCATATAAATTTTAATGAAAATTTTAAGGTCACCTGCCTACTCAATGCCCTCTACATATTGGTAAAGTATCACAAAATATCTTTAAGAATTTTTAGAGTTATTGCCCGCACAAGATTTAAATAACCAAGGGAGAAAACTGCAGAATGAAGTCAGAAAGTCATTCTTGAATGTGATATGCCTACTCAATGCCCTATACATACTGATGAAGTGTCATGAAAATATCTTAACATGTTTTAAAGTTATGGTTTGCACAAAATTTTTACAATTCTGGAGACAAGGGGAGATAACTCATGGACCAAGTCAGTTAGAGTTGTCTTTCTTGTACCTGACACCCTTCCAAATGCCCTCTACAACCTGACAGTTTCCTGAAAATAGCTCAAAGGGTAGTTAGGAGTTATGGGATGCACAATAATGCATTTATGGACAGACAGATGGATGGATGGATGAATGGATGAATTCCGAGGATAACGAAATTCAACAAAAGGTCTTGATGGTATAGCTATATAAACTTAGATGCAAATATTTTTACTTTTATATGAAATTTCTAAGTCTGTGACCTTGACCTCAAGGTCATACCCCGGGATGGGGATGATGCTGAGTAAAACTCTAGACCTATATCTACCAACATGTCAAATATAGATGAAATTCCTCAAAGGGTCTTGATGGTATAGCTATATAAACTTAAACACAAAAAACTTTGACTTTTTTATAAAAATTCTAAGTCTGTGACTTGACCCCAAAGTCACCCCCGGGGTGGGGATGGTGCTGATAAAAACTTTAGACCTATATCTACCATCATGAATACATCAAAGGGTCTTCAAAATATGAGGTCATATAAACTTTAATGCAAAAACTTTGACCCAAAGACAAAAATAAAGTATGAACAAATAATGCTTCAATGGATGGACGGACAGACAAACAGATTTCTTGCTGATAGCTATATCTGCTCATCCGTTCAGTTAGGGGATAATGAAATTTAATAAAAGGTCTTGATGATATGGCTATATAAACTTAAACGCAAAAATTTTTACTTTTATATGAAAATTCTAAGTTTGTGACCTTGACCTCGGTCACACCCGTGTGGGGATCATGCGGAGTAAGACACTAGGCCAATATCTACCAACATGTCAAATATAATTGAAATTCCTCAAGGGTCTTGATGATATGGCTATATAAACTTAAACGCAAAAATTTTTACTTTTATATGAAAATTCTAAGTTTGTGACCTTGACCTCGGTCACACCCGTGTGGGGATCATGCGGAGTAAGACACTAGGCCAATATCTAACAACATGTCAAATATAATTGAAATTCCTCAAGGGTCTTGATGATATGGCTATATAAACTTAAACACAAAAAACTTTGACTTTTTTATGAAAATTCTAAGTCCGTGACTTTGGCCCAAGGTCACCCCCGGGGTGGGGATGGTGCTGATAAAAATTTAAGACCTATATCTACCATCATGCCAAATATGAATGAAATCCATCAAAGGGTCTTCAAAATATGAGGTCTTATAAACTTTAACGCAAAAACTTTGACCCAAAGACAAAAATAAAGTATAAACGAATAATACTTCAATGGACTGACGGACAGACAAACAGATTCTTTGCTGATAGCTTTATCAGCTCAACCCTTCAGTTAGGGGATGAAATTTAATAAAAGGTCTTGATGATATGGCTATATAAACTTAAATGCAAAAATTTTTACTTTTATATGAAAATTCTAAGTTTGTGACCTTGACCTCGGTCACATCCAGGGTGGGGATCATGCCGAGTAAGAAGCTAGGCCGATATCTACCAACATGTCAAATATAAATGAAATTCCTCAAGGGTCTTGATGATATAGCTATATAAACTTAAAGTTTTTTTTACTTTTTTCAAGAAAATTCTAAGTCCATGACCTTGACCCCAAGGTCACCCCCGGGGTGGGGATGGTGTCGATAAAAACTTTAGACCTATATCTACCATCATGCCACATATGAATGAAATCCATCAAAGGGTCTTCAAAATATGAGGTCTTATAAACTTTAACACAAAAACTTTGACCCTGTGACTTCTTTTATGAAAATTCTAAGTCAGTGACCTTGACCCCAAGGTCATTCCCGGGGTGGGGATGGTGCTGATAAAACTTTAGACCTATATCTACGATCATGCCAAATATGAATGAAATCCATAAAAGGATCTTCAAAATATGAGGTCTTATAAACTTTAACGCAAAAACTTTGACCCTGTGACGGAAAGACGAACGAACGAATGAACGAACGTACGTACGAACGAACAGATGAACGGAAAAGCGAAAACTATATACCCCCACATACTTCGTATGTCGGGGGTATAATAAGACAATAAGACATTCTATTCTATTTGTTTTGCTATTCAGAGGGCTTAGTTTTTTTTCCCCCATTTTTAATGACAGATATATCTGTCATTCTTAGCTGGCAATAGACATTTTCAAGCTGCATCCGCTTACACTACCATATTGAAATATGTGTCTGCACAAAAACGTAGCCCAGCTTATTTTCAGTATTGGACTTAATTTCAAATCATGTCTATCTGATATTTTTTTAACACTTTCTCGCGCATGTTTGTATTCATGTATTGGTTTATGTTTAAAAATTTCATGAATGATCAGATGACACATGCCTTCAAAAGATGCAAAATAAATATCCATGAAGTTAAACAGCTGAACAAGACTGCTATAAATAAAGCTATTAATATCTTTATAGCGCAGTGCAAATTTTTAAAGCAGAAAACATTCAGAATTTCCCCTTATTTTGCAGAGAAAAAACAGATTAAGCATTTCATATGAATCATCTGCCAGCGCATGAATCACATAAAATTCTCGGATAAAATATAAGGAGAAAAAAAAAAATGTAATTGACAGCTGCTACAGTCGTATTGGCAGTTTAAGGGTTAACATATCAACACACTTGCTTATCAATATGCCTGTGCTGCGACTAAAGACGTGGCGTGAGAAACTAGACCATAGGCTACTGTTACCAGCAATATAAACCCTGTCTAATCAGTTATAACGGTCCAAATTTAATATGGATTTTGAAGATCTTTTAGGCTTGATAAGCCAAAAAAAATGTTAAAAAAAAAGCTGCTCATAATAATGCTGCAAAGTGAGTTGTCTTTGATATTACCTCAGGGCATAAGATAGGTTGTTTGTTAGGTTGATCTGCCCAATTTGTTGTTAGCTATTAATAGAACAGGTGCTGCATCATGATCCACGTGTCAAAAATTAACCTTTATCGCTCTCTGGTCAAATTCAGCAGACGACAAACTGATATTTTTTCCATAAAATATAATTTGACATTTCATGCAAATTGTCTCAGGAGAGGAATCAATTTGCATGAAATGTCAAATGCTGTCTCCTGGGAAAAATTACACCTGTGGACACAAAACTGTACAAACTTTGATGGGCTTCATTTCATTTTACCATCCTGTCAGTCAACTGCTAGCCATGTATAAATGCGAAACATAAGAAGTTGTCCATTTCACGGCAGAGCCTGCCCTGCATCAGCCAATTAAAATACATCTCAACTGTCAAGAACATACATCAGACTTAAAATAGAATCAATACTTGTCAAAATGAATAAGATCAATCAACGTAAATTGTTAGAATTGTCCCTGAAAGACATTTGACTATCAAACAAATATGAAGCAAACAGATTCATTGACAGTTACATGTACTTCATCAGAGTTTGCACAGTTTTGTGTCCACAGGTGTAAGAAAAATATTTCAAAATGTGATCTACTAAAAAATTACACAGAGCAATTGCCCATTTGATTGACGTGTGAAAAATAATCAATACCTGTCAGATTAAAGGGACAGGGCTTAATGACCTGTTCGCTGCTGTTGATTTGTTTAACATTAAAATATCTTATTTGCAGCATTTTAATAAAAGGATGTTTAGGTTTAAAGTGTAAACATAATTGTCAACTAGGTTGCTCAGTTGGATGCGACGTCTGACTGAAGACCAGGAGGTCGCGGGTTCAAACCCCGCCGAGGTCGGCAACATTTCTTTCATGGAGATTGATCATGAAATATTTTCTACGGTCATTCTCTCCCTCCCACTGATTCAAGAAGGGCAGTTGTCAGTTTCTGTCGAAAGAATGTGCACAATACTGGTTAACCACTTAGAGGACTAAGCCTGCCCAGTAAACGTGTGGTTAGGTAAACTGTCCGTGCTCGACATGACCCCATTGGGTTGACTGGGCTGTAAAACCTCAACACAAACAAACAAACAAATAAAAAGAAAAGAGTTGAAAATCTACATTGCTAGCTGCAGCGCAATGCTAACTACTCAAAGCTATTCCGGTTATTTCCCCTTATTGAATGTTCGCTTGAGAAACTGAGCTAAATTTCTGTTTGTAATCATGATAATTATGCACATGTAAGTTCAGCAAGTGTGAGCAATGTTTGTTTGTCATTGCAATGCAGAAATTCTTTAACAAAGATTACGGAAAAAGCCGAAACCTACGCTAGGCAAACTCCTTAAATGTGGCCGAAAAGTACTCAGTAAACTCCGTAAATATGGCCAAAAAGGGCTGGACTAGCTGGCAATTTTCAATTTCTCGAGCCCTGGCTGCATGCATGCAAAATTGGTAAGAAAGGGAAATGGCAAGACGAAATGGCAAATAGTTTGCAATTACTTAATTTACTATTCATATCTTTCTTATTAAATATCTCAAAAACTCATAAATTTTAGCTACATTTGAAACTGCAAATTACAGAAACTGCATTTATGTTTATCATCCAATATAATTTACTAATGCATAATTCTGCAAAATTACCCTTTTGACTAAACATACATACTTTGTATTTCTTTTCAAAACCACCAATTTTGGCTAGTTTACTAAATTATATGATTTTAAAACGTAAACATTTTGAGATAAAGTATTTCTTTTGAAATCTCAAAACATTGAGTGGAACTTAATAGCACTATATATAAACATCTGCAAGCTTTTCATAACTGAATTTGTAGTACTACGTTTTTAAAAGAAATTTGGAACTTTTTATTCAACAGGTTTTTCAAACACCAGTCCTTCAAAATAGCGAAATCCGGGCGAGCGATCGGGCATCGTCTGACAGGTTTACGTTTTGGTTAACCATTTTGAAAACCTGCCCATAATGCTGTTAGGCATTTTCCTTGTAAAGTCTTATATAAGTTCTGATAGAATCTGTCATTTCAGTGCCTTTGGCGCTTTTGATTTATAATGAGACAACTTTTGTAATTTCCTGATTGTTTTCTTGTACAACCCCATCTGAAAAGATTTGCCACCCCTGATAGTGCCTTAATTCCCTTCTATGACTTTCTCAAGTTCTCAATAAAAAAAAAAACAACAAAAAAAAACATGTGGCTACTCATAAGAAGCATCTTGTCTAGACTATTTTACCACACAATAAATGAGCCAAGGCACAGTATTTTCTGTAAGGTATTTGCATCCTGCCAAGACTCAAATCAGCCTGTACATCAACAGGATGAGTCCCCGGGCACTCTATGGCTAGCCAAGGATACAAAAGAGTCCTCAGATGAGACGCTTCTGAGTACCATGTTTTCGTGGAGAAAAAATAATAGTAAAGTATTTACCATATGTATTTGGACAATAAAAAATTACTTCTGTGAGAACGATTTCAGGGTTTGGGATCAAGCAGTTGTCAGGGATGTAAAACTCCACTTGCATCCGCGTATTTGCTAGTAAATTTTAGGCAGGGAGATTTTCAGAACTTTCTTCACATTTCTTCACTTTTAGCGTAAACGAAAAATTTAGACCATAAGGGTGAGCAAGTTTTGAGAGAATTGTACACATCTGGTCGTACTTACATTTTTCTCAGGAGTTGTTCTTTGTCTTCCACCCCCTTGCCTGAAAATTAAATTGCAGAATACCGTATGAACTATAATACCACACAGCTCCAGGTAAGAAGGGGTATCAACATATTAGTTTTCTTATTTCTTCATGAAAACATAAGTTGCATGTACTCAATAGAAATGCCTCAGTGAGCGCATCTAATGAGTATCTACATCTTTGTGGAGAAATAAGGAAAATATCAGTACATGTATTTTTCTGAATATTGAAACTGACCCTATCTGAAGCTACATGTATGCTTCAGTGTTCTGACAGATAACCTAAGTAAATGGTGTAGAACCAGATCAGATACTGCACACTGTCACTAATGCAGCAGTTTTTAGACACTTTAAAGGCTCCATATCCCTCAAAAATAGACACTTTTTTATCCAAGATATGTTTAATAAATTGTTATATAGTATATGGCATCTGACAGCCTATAAAATTTCAGTTAGTCTCTAGTTTTTGACCTGAATCAAAAATGAAATGATTATTTATCGCATCTCTGAATTATAGTTGGCAACATGAATTCAGAGAAACGATAAAAACTCATTTCATTTCAAAAACTAGGAACGCGTCAGTATGACACAGATGCCCCCGCCCAGGGCCATCCTCACCCACACGCAGGTATTTTGCAAAAAATGTTGAAAAAAGAGCCATAACGCTCATAATAATTGGCAGATTTTACCCTAAATCAAACTTGACCATACTTTATGATGATATACCTTGGTATAAAATATGAATCCAATACACAAATCAATCTTTTTTTTTAAAAATTATCGGAAGGAAAACATCTTTTGAAGGTGAAAAAGAGACATAACTCCCATAATAATGGGTCGATTTTACCCTAATTGGAACTTGACCTCTATTTTATGATTATATACCTGTGTGTTAAATATGAATTCAATACACTAATGTTTTCAAAAGATATCAAACTGAAACTATTTTTCAACGTTGAAAAAGGGCTGTAACTCCAAATATAATTGGTGGATTTTACCCTAAATCAAACTTGACCTATATTTTATAATTACATATGCTGGTGTATAAAATATGAATCCAATTCACTAATCTTTTCAAAAATTATGGAACGGAAACCATTTTTCAAAGTTGAAAAAGGGCCATAACTCCAAAAATAATTTGTGGATTTTGCCCTAAATCCAACTTGACATACATTTTATGATTATATACCTGTGTATAAAATTTGAATCCGACACACTAATCTTTTCAAAAAATATCGAACGGAAACCATTTTTCAACTTTTTCAACACTGATAACGGGCTGTAGCTCCAAAAATAATTGGTGGATTTTACCCTAAATCAAACTTGTCTTATATTTTATAATTATATTATAAATCCAATTCACTAATCTTTTCAAATGTTATGGAACGGAAACCATTTTTCAAAGTTGAAAAAGGGCCATACCTCCAAAAATAATATGTATATTTTACCCTAAATCGTACTTGACCTACATTTTATGATTATATACCTGTGTATAAAATTTGAATCCAATACACTAATTTTTTCAAAAGATATCGAACAGAAACCATTTTTCAACTATTTTTCAACATTGATAAAGGGCTGTAACTCCAAAAATAATTGGTGGATTTTACCCTTAATCGAACTTGATCTATATTTTATAATTATATGCTTGTGTATGAAATATGAATCTAATACACTAATCTTTTCAAAAGTTATGGAATGGAAACCATTTTTCAAAGTTGAAAAAGGGCCATAACTCCAAAAATAATTGGTGGATTTTACCCTAAATCGTACTTGACCTACATTTTATGATTATATACCTATGTATAAAATTTGAATCCAATACACTAATCTTATCAAAAGATATCGAACGGCAACCATTTTTCAACATTGATAAAGGGCTGTAACTCCAAAAATAATTGGTGGATTTTACCCTAAATCGAACTTGACCTATATTTTATAATTATATGCTTGTGTATAAAATATGAATCCAATACACCCATCTTTTCAAAAGTTATGGAATGGAAACCATTTTTCAAAGTTGAAAAAGGGCCATATCTCCCAAAATAATAGTACTCTTAATCGAACTTGACCTACATTTTATGATTATATACCTGTGTATAAAATTTCAATCCAATACACCAATCCTTTCAAAAGTTTCAATATTGAAAATTTTTCAAAGTTGAAAAGGGCCATAACTCCCAAAATAATAGGTGGATTTTACCCTAAATCGAACTTGACCTACATTTTATGATTATATACCTGTGTATAAATTTCAATCCAATACACCAATCCCTTCAAAAGATATCGCACGGAAACCATTTGTGTTACGTACGGACGTACGGACAGCGGTGATACTATATGTGCCCCCCCACCATTGAAAAAGGCAGGGGCATAAAAAAAAGCCACTACATCACCCAAATGGCCTGCCAATGTCTTCCCAATACTACATGTCACCCAAGCGGCCAGGGAACATCTTCCCTATACTAAGAGACTTTATGTAGCTGCCTTGGTTGCCCTGGATGCAAAAGAAAAACTCTATCTATAGACTTTTTTTATGTTATTGTTTCATTCGGGCTATTGACCACGTGATTACAATGTTATGCCAAGTAACCAAAAATTATGGATGGCAAAAACATTTCCAGTTCACTTGATACCAAATGATTCAAGGCTTCAGGCCAACTTTTACTTGGATAATAAATTCCTTTTGGGTAATATTTAATTGTAAATTTTATCTAGTGTTTTAAAATACAGCATTAAGAAGCAATCTGACTGCTTTTCCCCGAAAGACAAATACAAATGTTTCAATGATCTTTTTCTGATATCAGCAGGCACATGCATAACTGTAATATTGCTTTATGGTGATCATTTTTACACCTAGTTTTAGCTAGTATATACAGGGCTCGAAATTCACACTCGTCCGCTCATATTTACGAGTAGGTGGTTGGTAAGGATGAGTGGAAATTGTGACTGGCTTGCCCTGCCAGATGAGTAAGTTTTCCTAAATGAAAGTTGTCATGTCATACCATTCAGAAAAAGCACTTTATAAATCTATCAAATGACAGCAAACAGATATTGAATGCAACGCAAAATGCATAAATTCCGAAAATTTCCGCATTTTATGGCCCAAATTGGAAATGGAAACTGTAAATAAATATTGCGCCTGCGCATTATGAACATCAGCCTGAGGAGGATTCTTCCCAATGCAGTTTCGCACAAGTTGTTTTCTCTCTATAACTTGTTTTCTCGCTATAACTACCTGATTACAAATGCACATCCAACTCTATATAGTTGCATAAGACATTATTTTTTTATGTCCTGTCTTGTATAAAGCAGAAGAATAAAAACTACTTTAATGCAGAAATCTCTAGAAATAATACCTACAGGGGCAAAACAGCTCAGTACGAGCTTGAACTGGGACAAAACCTAAACCCACGGAAAGTACCAGAAAAAAACGGCCTCGTGAAAGTGAAAGTAGAATACGACCAAGTGAAAAAAAAAAAAATAAATAAATAAATAAATGAATGGTATTAGACAGCTTTTTAAGCAGGAAGGTGGTGATGCAGAAAAAAGGGAAATTGATCGCCTGCGATTGTTATGTCTTAGTTTTTAGTAGTCCTGTAAGTGTACTGCCTAGTCATTATTTGTCTTATGTTGTTTCTTAGACATTTAAGTTTCATTCAGAATTGTTTCTGTCAATCCACTCCAGCAAAGAAGGACGAGTAGATTTTTGAAAGGACAAGCCCTGATATAATCAAAAGTATACTGTCAGATAAACATCAACGTTCTGCCAACAGGAACGAGGTTAGACGTACTATGGTTAAAGACCACGAGGTTCTGAATAATGTTTAACGTGTGACATAGTGTTTAAGAAGGTCTATACACTGTGAAACCCTCATTTGAGAGTATTACCAGGGATCAAGCTACAGGGCAACTGGGGCGAAATTGTCGCCCTAGAGGGCTATAAATCGCCCTGGGAAGACCAGAGGGCAACAAAAACTTTGTCCTCCTTTTTTTCCAATTTTTGAAAAAGCTAGTACTTGTGCAAAACGAACTTTTTGTTAGGAGAAATCTAGTAAAATTGAGCAAACATGCGAAGGTAAAATTGAAAAAAGTTGTTAGATGTATCAGAAATGCTACAGAACAGAAGTCTGATGTGGTTTAACAAGTTTTGGAGGAAAACTGTTTGCCTGTTAGGTGACCAAAGGATCGTTTTCATCAATGTCATTAGTTTTTGTGGGTGTCTGTTTTTTCATCTATGAATCATTTACATGCTGAAAATTGGTCAGGAACAGCATTAAAAGTGCTAAAAATTATGTTTAAAAGTTGACAGACAGACACTTTTGTTAATATATTTCTTTTTATCATTATTTTATAGCTAACTTATCAAGCCATTGACTGGATCTACTGAGAAGAATTGTCAATTTCAAAAAAAAGATATGAATGAACTTATGGGTCTAGATTTGATGCATTTGTCCTACAATGTCTGTGTTACTGTGGATCATTGGTTTAGAAGTAAAAATGAACAGGTCTACAGTAAAAATTGTTTCCTTTTTTGTTATTTCCCAAGACAATGCTGTAAAGCAAGTCGAGAGTCCTAAATGTCAAGCTTTCAGTAAGGCGAAAGGTTAACCAAGTCTTGACTTCTCCCTCATCCTTTAAAACTTCTCCCTGTTTTGTCTGGAGGGAGAAGTCACGTCTCCCTGAATTTCTGAGTCAGCTTGAACCCTGTGTAGTAGGAGGAGAAATAGACCTATAAAGAAAATATTCCCGTCGAGTGCCCCGACATGGGATCGAACCAGGTACCCCTGGATCTGTAATCGAGCGTCATAACCACGAGGCTAAAAGGTCCGGACCAGTTAGACTGGTCATTTATGCGCCCTATATATTTACATACATACTGATTATTTGTACTTCGCTTTGCCGCGCTACTACACTCCTCCATCCTACAATGAAACATTTGTATCAAATGTTTTTTACTATTCCCAGGCTCTTTTGTGACTCCGTTGCCATTGCATCGCCCTTGGGCTCCGACGGTAGTCATCCTGGCACCAGGCACCAAATGTAGTAGGAGGAGAAATAGACCTGTAAAGAAAATATTCCCGTCGAGTGCCCCGACCGGGGATCGAACCAGGAACCCCTGGATCTCTAATCGAGCGTCATAACCACGAGGCTAAAAGGTCCGGACCAGTTAGACTGGTCATTTATGCGCCCTATATATTTACATACATATTGATTATTGTACTTCGCTTTGCCGCGCTACTACATTTGGTGCCTGGTGCCAGGATGACTACCGTCGGAGCTCAAGGGCGATGCAATGGCAACGGAGTCACAAAAGAGCCTGGGAATAGTAGAAAACATTTGATACAAATGTTTCATTGTAGGATGGAGGAGTGTAGTAGCACGGCAAAGCGAAGTACAAATAATCAATATGTATGTAAATATATAGGGCGCATAAATGACCAGTCTAACTGGTCCGGACCTTTTAGCCTCGTGGTTATGACGCTCGATTAGAGATCCAGGGGTACCTGGTTCGATCCCCGGTCGGGGCACTCGACGGAATATTTTCTTTACAGGTCTATTTCTCCTCCTACTACACCTGATTACTCACAGAAACCAGTACTAAGCAATGTGGATATTAAGTGTTCTGCTGGGGCCAAACCCGCCAACTCTCAATCCTGAATCCAGGCTTTATCACAGCATCACAGTATTAGAATCAACAAGCATTAAACCAAAGATAAATAACTGGGTGTCTGGAATTTTTTTAAAATGCCCCGTGTTGAGTGTAAAGTGGACAAGGCCGTGCTTGGTGACAAGACAGCGGCACCGTGTGCATGCGTAATCCATGAAAGCAAGGCTGTACAAATATATCATGTGTACATAACAACATGGTTCCCACTGTATTTTGAAACTGGGAGTGTATCTTCTCTGTTATTTTATTTTTGTACCCCCAATGTATAGCAGCATAGAGACTCTTCAATTTTGGGGTACAAGAAAAATTTTTGGGGTATACTCTCTGCAGCGCGTAAATGGGAATACTGAACAATTGCTGCTGCCTCTAAAAATCCGCACAATAACAACAACAGACTGGACAGTTGTACTGAACAAATTTGTGTGAATGTGTGTACTATATTCGTCCTCGACTCCCAGCACCGTACCAGAACTTCTTTCCGATGGTTTGGAGTAAAGGACATCGATGATGCAAGATGCAGGTCATATATAAAAATGCAATTGTTGCTTTATGTGAAGATTTAAGTACTCGCATCTAGGGCAAGCTTTATACCTGTCTTGATTGTACATTGTGCGTTTGTCATTTCTGCCACCGGTATTAGCTCGTCCACGGGTACGTTTCATGTTATTCATCATGGTGGTCATCATCGGCGGAAAAATCGTATAAAAATGATTGATCAAAGGCACATAGTGCCTTGATGAGATTTCAGCAACTTGCGAATATAAATGAGTGTATAAAGCTCTGATAAAGTTGAAGAATCTAGATTTTACGCATCAATTATTTGTCAAAACAAATATTTTCTAGTCCAACTTGGCCAGAAAAATTATCAATGGCCACGTGCGGAATAATCTACAAGTGGTCGCTGCCAACCTAAAGGTCGCCAAAACAAATATTTGCGACAAATGCATTTCATAAGACAATCAACACTTTTATATTTGCTTATGAATAATTAAAAATTTTGAACGAGATTAGAAACACCCGAGTTCAATTTGTTAGACTAGAAAACTATATTTTATAGTGGAAGTACTAAAGGAGGTCAGTAGTACGTCTACATCCGCATTATTTTTTTTTATTTTATATATTTATTTAATTTTTAAAAGTTTTATAATGTATCCATAACCAAATATTTATAGCGTATAGGTTTACTTTTTTGTAACTTTTAAGATGTTAAAAAAAAAAAAAAATTAAACAATCATTAAGTTTGGTACATATTAATGCATGCTTCAACACAAAAGTTACGTTCATTATTACCAGCAGGTTTCAAGTACTGAGCAAGCATGTAACAGACTGTAACGGTCATTGTCAGTCAAGTTCAGATAAAGGAAGTTCATCTATATTGATGCGCATAATACTCAGTAATGAGGGTGACGCAGTATCGATAGATAGGTATAGGTGACACTTTTGTAGTGATACCCACGTGTGTGTGTGTGTGGTGGTGGTGGGGGGGGGGGGTATGTAGGGGGTGGGGGGTTGGCGGAGGGGAGGGGTTAACTTCCTATATATGGCATAGTGCGGATGTGCGTGCCGAATAGCCCCCTTTTTCAGCGCTGCCAGGTATATGATTGGCCCCCTTTTTTCGACAAAAAGTATATTACTGGCCCAATTTTTCTTGATTGGTATATGAAAGGCCCCACTTTTTCTGACATCCTGGTATATGCACATCTTTTTCACTCATAGAGTTTTTAGGCTGCTTGTTCTCTTGGTATTCAATGAATTGACTGCATTATTTGTCTAACTACCAGCAATAAATGGGTACAAAAAAATCAAAGGACAGTATATGAATGGGTCATTATTTCAGATGATCTAGTATATGAATGGGTCCGTTTTTTCAAAGGCCAGGTATATGAATGGGGTAGGTTTCAAAATACTGGCTTGCACACCCGTACCAAAATTACCCCGTTACCCCCCCCCCCTTCCCCCCCCCCTCCCCCGCCCCCACCATCCCTCGACATGCTTCATATATTTGGGTATTATCTTTCATATATGCATCACAGTTTGTATATGTGACACATATTTAACATTTGAGACACTGAAAGATATGCAGACAGCAGGATATAGTCAGTTTGCTAGCTATCAAACCTGGCGTTTAATTAAATATTTGCTTAATTGTTTGATTTCTGGGTAATTTGAACTATAAATTTCGCCTGTGCTATTTTATTCCTTATACAGACCTAGATCCAGAGTTTCAGATTTTTTATCTTGTTTCAATCATTCATTTGTCTATTAAATTCCGCTTATAAAGAAATTAAGAATAATAAGACCATAAAGTTTGGTGTGTTAACATTGAATGTAACAGCCAAATTTCTGTCTACATTTTATTTACATCAATCACTTGAGCAGTTAACAATTGTTGCATTTGTATACAGTTACTCATGTACAATAGCAAATAAGTATAATTATATTTCATGCAAACATGTACAAATTAGGATCAATAACAGGAATGCCACAGCAGAGTAAGGAACATATTCACAAAACTGAGGACAGCTGAAGCATCAAGTTTTCTGGGACCAGACTAGCCTGCGCCGGTCAGTTGGGTCCTATCAGTAACCTTTAATATATTTTTTCAATCCCGGAATGGGCTCAATGATCATAATAACCGGAAAATATAAATTACACTATAAAGAGAAGTACAGGGAGACGTTTTACGGTCCAACACAGCACTAAAACCAGCCGTAGTGAAGATAGATTGTTCTAAAAGGAATAACTCTTGAGAGCAATGAACACACTGACAAAAAGTGAAGATACCCAGGAATAGCCAAAGTCACGAACCACAGCCCTGTCAACAAAAGGAGGAGAGATGAGGAACAAATAAGGACAAAACGAATGCCACATATGAAATCACAGACGCACAAACAAAGCGGACTTTACCATAGTGCAGATTATATTTCATTTCCTTTGGGACCATTGGACCCATTGTGGAAGCTTTGAAAATGGAGTTCTGCTCATGTATACGCTAGAGGGCGTAAGCAGTGTTGCAAACTTCATTACTGCTTATGAAGAGTCTCAATAAAACCGAGACTCCCATTTTCTTATATGTAGTGCGTTCTTTGTTTCCAAAGGCAATCTTTTTGATGTTTATTGTAACAGAGCAACCACTTTGGAGCACGAAACCCAAAACAAGCTTAAGTGTCAATTTTTATTGGCCAGACAAGGTATTTTCGGCCAATTAAGCCTCATCGGTGACCCTCATATAAATGTTAAAAATCCCGAAATAAGCTAAATGATCACAAAGGCTCAGACCTTTGTGCTCATTGAGCCCGTTTTGGATTCATCATATATAAATGAAACCTTCCCGAGGTAGTGAAAGAAGAAGAGATGAGAAACAAACAATTGCAAGATATAACGGTACGTTGCAATAACCGACATACAAACAAAGAAAAACTGCAGTAGAAAAACCACCTCGGAACAGCCAGGGGAAACGACTACTACAGGCTGAAACAAAGTCTGTGATGCCCTTGTTTATCTTTTGAATAATATTTTTATTAGATTTGGAACTAAACTTTATAAAACTATTGGTATTCCGATGGGAACTAATTGCGCTCCTCTTGTTGCAGATATGTTTCTTTTTTGTTATGAGAGAGATTTCATGAAGTCAGATATGTTTCTTTTTTGTTATGAGAGAGATTTCATGAAGTCTCTCTCACGTGAAAATCAGGCTGAAATTATTGAGGCTTTCAATTCGACTTCAAGATACCTAGATGGTTTATTAAATATTGACAATATTTACTTTGACCAAATGGTGGACCACATATACCCTACAGAACTCCAATTAAATAGAGCGAATTCTTCCGACACCGAGGCACCCTTTTTTGGATTTGAATCTAAGTATAACTAATGGTACAGTTTCCACCAAAATTTATTATAAACGGGACGAATTTGATTTTGATATAGTCAATTTCCCTTTTCTGGATGGCGATGTCCCCCGGTGTACCTCATATGGGGTATACATATCTCAACTTATTAGATTCGCCAGAGCTTCTTCAAAGCTTAGTGACTAACTGCCGTGATAAAACCCTTACTTCCAAACTTCTTAGGCAGGGCTATCGTTTTTTTTTAAACTTCGTAAGGCGTTTTCGAAATTTTATCGCAGACACAGTGCCTTGGTAGAAAAATATAGCGTCAGTCTGAAAACACTTCTGCAACAAGATATATCAGAACCTGAATTTTACGGGCACTTAGTGTACAGATTTAGAAAAAGTGTATGAAAATCTAACTTTTCGGAGCAATTCAGAAAAACTATTAACCGTTATAAAAGAATTGGCTATAGCCTGGATATTATGCGGCAGACTGCATGCCTAGTTGTCTCTTTAATTGCACGACGGCGGTTCGGAGACTCAATGACGACCTCTTCGTAAAACTTTAACCAGTGGGTTGGGACTTGACGATACGTCTTTGGCTTTGCCCGCGGTGGTTCAACTATGGGTTTTCATTTACTTTGGCATACAGTAGAATTAGCCATGAGTACTCGTCTTTGTTTATTATAGTGATTAATTTGATTTTTGTGTTTTCGCTTTGGTGCATTGACTGAGTTGGGAGCCTTTATGCGAACCGAATTCTTATGTGTTTCTGTATTAAGAGTAGCATCGGGACCCAGGGTGAAGTTGGCTAGCTGTAAAAGTGCTTTAAACCCCACCCACCCCCAGCCCCGCCGCGGTGGTTTACGACTTGGGGCTTGACGATATGTCTTTGGCTTGGCCCGCCGTGGTTCAACTATTGGTTTTCATTTACTCTGGCGTATAGTAAAATTAGCCATGAGTACTCGTCTTTGTTTATTATAGCCATGAGTACTCGTCTTTGTTTATTATAGTGATTAATTTGATTTTTATGTTTCCGCTTTGATGCATGGACTGAGTTGGGAGCCTTTATGCGAACCGAATTTTTTTTATGTATTTCTGTATTAAGAGTAGCATCGGGAGCCAGGGTGGTTGGCTAGCTGTAAAAGTGCTTAAACCCTCCGGTGGTTAACTCTACTGACCGTTCTAAGGCGGTGGTCCCGGTGTTAGTCTTACTCTTTGTTGCTTTGTGGTTTATTCTACGAGGCGATTTGTTGTATGTCTTACCTTGTGCCGTTTTGTTCTTGTGTTTTTCAGTCCTTTTAGCATTGCGATTACCTCGCTTGGGGAAGAGAGAGCTAATCTTAGTGCTTTTCGTGCGTTTGATCGATTTGTGCTTGTTTGGAATTGTCGGTTTTCTCTTCCTCTTGATGTCAAGGAAGGGCTGCGGTTTGTGATTGTGGCACTCCCTGGACTTTTCTCTTACCTTTTTTTTTTACTCTGCTGACCGTTCTAAGGCGGTGGTCCCGGTGTTAGTCTTACGCTTTGTTGCTTTGTGGTTTATTCTACGAGACGATTTTTTTTATGTCTTAACCTTGTGTTATTTTGTTCTTGTGTTTTTCAGTCCTTTTAGCATTGTGATTACCTCGCTTGGGGAATAGAGAGCTAATCTTAGTGCTTTTCGTACGTTTGTTCGATTTGTGCTTGTTTGGATTTGCCGGTTCCTCTTCCTCTTGGTGTCTGGAAAGGACTGCGGTTTGTGATTGTGGCACACCCTGGACTTTTTCTCTTACCTTTTTTATGTTTTTTTTTTTTTTTTTTTTTTTTTTTGCTTGTTTTGTCCTTTTTATGCCCCGCCACCAAAAAAGTGGCGGGTTATTATGTTATACCCTCTAAAATTTTGAGTGTCCGTCCGTCCGTCAGTCAGCGCCCCCACCATTCGTCTGCCCGCAACTCCTCCTACAGTTTTAGGCCAATCCTTTTCAAACTTTACAGGCGCTTTTAGGATGGTCTGAAGATATGCATATTGTTTTTTTCAGAATCCTGAAATTATTTTTTATCACAATTTTCATTTTTAACTTAGACTTTTTTCGAGCCCTAATACTACAGAAATGTATAGGGAGTATGTACCTTCTGCCCGCAACTCCTCCTACACTTTTAGGCCAATCCTTTTCAAACTTTACAGGCGCTTTGAAGATGGTCTGAAGATATATTAATTGTTTTTTTTTTTTTTCAGAATCCTGAAATTATCTTTTATTACATTTTTTTCATTTTTAACTTAGACTTTTTTTCGAGCCCTAATACTTCAGATATGTATAGGGAGTATGTACCTTGTACGTGCAACTCCTCCTACAGTTTTAGGCCAATCCTTTTGAAACTTTACAGGCGCTTTTAGGATGGTCTGAAAATATGCGTATTGTTTTTTCAGAATCCTGAAATTATTTTTTATCACATTTTTTTCACTTTTAACTTAGACTTTTTTCGAGCCCTAATACTACAGAAATGTATAGCCAGTGTGTACCTTGTACGTGCAACTCCTCCTACAGTTTTAGGCTAATCCTTTTGAAAGTTTATAGGCGCTTTTAGGATGGTCTGAAGATATGCATATTGTTTTTTCAGAATCCTGAAATTATTTTTTATTACATTTTTTGCATTTTTAATTTAGACTTTTTTCGAGCCCTAATACTACAGAAATGTATAGGGAGTATATACCTTGTACGCGCAACTCATCCTACATTTTCAGGCCGATCCTTTTGAAATTTTACACACGCTTTTAGGATGGTCTGAAGATATGCATATTGTTGGGTTTTTTTTTCAGAATCATGAAATTATTTTTTATCACTTTTTATTGCATTATTAACTTAGACTTTTGGTGTTTTTTTTTTTTTTTTTTTTTTTTTGAGTTATGAAATAACTGTTTATTGCTTATCTTCATGTTTAACTTAGATTGTTTTCAGCCCTTATACTACAGAAGTGCATAGGGAATATGTCCCTGTGTGGCGGGGCATAGTGCATGGCTTGCAGTTTTATTTTGTTTAATTGTTGTGTTTTGTGTAGAATTAGCCATGAGTACCCGTCTTTGTTTATTATAGTGATTAATTTGATTTTTATGTTTTCGCTTTGATGGATTGACTGAGTTGGGAGCCTTTATGCGAACCGAAGTTTTATGTATTTCTGTATTAAGAGTAGCATCGGGACCCAGGGTGAAGTTAGCTAGCTGTAAAAGTTCTTTAAACCCGCCCCCCCCCCCCCCCGGCCCCCGGTGGTTTGCTCTACCGACCGTTCTAAGGCGGTGGTCCCGGTGTTAGTCTTACTCTTTGTTGCTTTGTGGTTTATTCTACGAGGCGACTTGTTGTATGTCTTTCCTTGTGTCATTTTGTTATTGTGTTTTTCAGTCCTTTTAGTGTTGCGATTGCCTCGCTTGGGGAAGGGAGGGCTGGTCTTGGTGCTTTTCGTACGTTTGTCCGGTTTGTGCTTGTTTAGATTTGTCGGTTTCCTCTTCCTCTTACGGCCTGGGAAGGGCTGCGGTTTGTGATTGTGGCACTCCCTGGACTTTTCTCTTACCTTTTTTTAACGGACCCTGTCTACCATTATTATCACCTTCTGTTTGGAAGAGGGAGCTGGTGGCTTTGTTTTTCTTTGGTTTGTGGCTTGTGTACTGTTTATTTTGGTTTGTTTGATGTCATTGGCAGGTTATGGTCTTTGATTGTGGTTCTTCCTGGACATCTCTATACTAATTTACACGATCACAACCTTAAAATTGATATGAATTTAGGCACTTCCTAGAAACGGGCATGGTGTTATTGGTTTTGTTGATGCAGGACAGGGTCACAATCTGTAACGATGCAGACGGAAAAAAAAAATGCTTTTTTTTTTTATTACGATTCCCGCCGAATGTCACCTTGATTCGTTTTCAATAAGCGTCTTTTTAACGTTGACCAACATTATTGAAGTAGTCAAGAACAAATAATTTATTTTTTTTTTAAACGCTTCTTGTAGCTATGAAATTTCTGCAGTTGCTTCAGATAATGGAAAGGAAGTTAAACGAGTATAGATGAAATGCGTATGGAAATGATTTCCGTAAAACAGTGTCAAAATCCGACTGGTTCTATAACGTTACGATCATCAGTAGACGCTTTGAGTTATAGTATATGATATGCTTCTGAAGAACTGAGATGAAAGCGCCAGGTGAATCATTCAAAATTAGTCGTCATTGTTTTTTTTTTTTTTTCTTCCATTTAAGCATTATGTATTGAAAATAACGTGTATATATTTCTTGCCATTTAAAAACATCTTTGAAGATTCACGAAAAGAAAAAAAAAGTAAGAAAACAACTAGGTTTCTCGTCAGTTTTCAATTCACGAGATTGGTAACTTTGGCACGGATCAGCTGAGAGACATGGACAGGATACAGTGGTGAGTCTCATGCGTGTTAACTATAGGCATGCAGGACAACGTTGCCTGCTGCCGTTAGCGCCGGCTTCCATGCCCGTATAACTACAGGTTCGGCCCGCGTAAGATTCTCTACATCGTCAATAAAACACAAATAATCACAAAACCGCAATGAAACAAAGTAGAGGGATCAATAGCAATCTGAGGCCAATCTAAGCCTCTCCCTCTCCCCTCCCCTCTAGTAGTTGTTTCAGCTGACCGTTGCAAGGTAGTTTCTCTGTTATTGCAACTGTGCACTTGTATCTCCCCACCTCTTCTTCTTTCGTTACCACGGAAAAGATGTGCGCCATGTGCTTGTAGCATCAGTTCCTGGGTAAACAGATTCTAAAAGGAATGACAGTTCAGAGCAATGACAGAATTCACAAACTAAAACCAGCTTAAGTGTCAAGTTTTCTGGGCCATACAAACGAGTTTCGGCAAATTAGGTCTCATCAGTGACCCTCATATTAAAAACAAACCCCGAATGGGCTCGGTGATCACAAATGACCAGAAGATATAAACTACACTATAATGAAGTACGGGGAGACGTTTTACTCATGTGAAGTTAAAATTAAATAAACATCTGAGACGATAACCAACCTCTTCTTCCTTGGATTTATACCTCTCTTACGACAAACGGAATGACTTCAACTTTCCCATAATTAATTTTCCGTTTCTGGGCAGCAATATTCCTTCTGCTCCAATTCGTACGAGGGTCGTGCAAAAGTTCTGTCACTAATAGCTGCGGTTTGTGATTGTGGCACTCCTTGGACTTTTCTCTGATACCTGTTTATTTCGAGCAAATTGCTTTCCAACTGACCGAGTTATTTCAAATTGAAATAGATGCAGTCATATACACTGACCAATTTACTTGTTACATTGGAACATGGACCAGAAGACTGAAATTCGTAGCTATATTAAATGCCGCATTAGGCTTAATATAGATTCAAAACAGATATTTAATGAATTGTGTGGTATATATGGACCTCAGACCATTTCAATGCGCATAGTTTTTAGGTGGATTAAAGCTTTTAAAGCTGGGAAATTTTCTGTTGAAGGTGATACCCGCCCTGGAAGTCCTACAACCTCTGTTACCAAGGCTAACATTTACTGTTTTCCTACTGACCGTTACAAGGCGGTTCCTCTGTTGCAGGTTTTCATTTTTTGTGCGTCTGTGGTTTCATATGTGGTGTTTGTTAAGTCCTTATTTGTTCTTCGTCTTATTTTTGGGTGCCTCGGGAGGGTTGTGCTTCGTGATTGTGCCATTTTGAGTGATTTTCGTACGTTTGTTCGATTTGCACTTGTTTGGTTTTGTCTGTTTCCTCTTCCTCTTGGTGTCTGGTAAGGGCTGCGGCTTGTGATTGTGGCACTTCCTGGACGTTTCTCTTACCTTTGTTTTTCATTTATACTTTTACCAGATCTTTCACATACTGTGTCAAAGTCTTAAATTACAGGTTTTAATTGCAATAATTAAATTCTTAAAGGACGGACCCTTGAGAGCAATGAACACATTAACAAAATGGAAAACAGCTAAAGAGTAAAGTTTTCTGGGCCATACTAGGTAGTTTCGGCAAATTAGGCCTCATCAGCGACCCTCATATAAATTTTGAAAACTCCCGGAATAGGCTCAGTGATCACAAAGGTCCAGAAAATATGCACACGATAAGAACTTTTCTCTTACCTTTTTAAAAATAAGTTTGACAGTTTATTTGTAGTGCATGAACTAGAGTTTGCGATGAAATGTGCTTTATATGGCCTGTTGTGGCGCTTCGGTAACAAATACAACGTGGTAAATTTATTCTGGTTCTCTTACTGCAAACTTGGCAGACTGAATACGATGACTTTTTTCTTTTTGGAAAGTTTGCATATACGTGCTAGTTCTGCGAAGTTCCTGTCAGAATGTAGCTGGTCATAACCTTCATAAATCAGCCACATACTCAACTAACTCCGTAACTGGTATATTACCTCTCTTACATATGAAAAAAAAGGTAAGAGAAAAGTCCGGGGAGTACCACAATCACAAACCACAGCCCTTCCCAGACCTCAAGAGGAAGAGGAAATCGACAAATCTAAACAAGCACAAACCGAACAAACGTACGAAATGCACTAAGATTAGCTCTCTTTTCCCCAAGCGAGGTAATCGCAATACTAAAAGGACTGAAAAACACAAGACCAAAAGGACACACAGAAAGACATACAACAAATCGCCTCGTAGAATAAACTACAAAGCAACAAAGAGTAAGACTAACACCGGGACCACCGCCTTAGAACGGTCGGTAGAGCAAACCACCGGGGGGGGGGTTTAAAGCACTTTTACAGCTAGCTAACTTCACCCTAGGTCCCGATGCTACTCTTAATACAGAAATACATAAAATTCGGTTCGCATAAAGGCTCCCAACTTAGTCAATGCATCAAAGCGAAAACATAAAAATCAAATTAATCACTATAATAAACAAAGACGAGTACTCATGGCTAATTCTACTGTATGCCAGAGTAAATGAAAACCAATAGTTGAACCACGGCGGGCCAAGCCAAAAAAACATCACCCGCAAAATGCCACAAAATAGAAAGGAAGGCAATGATCAGGAATCGATACAATTATCCCACACCTCCGATCAGAGACATCAAAGGGAAAGAAATACAAACACGAAATAACTCGACCCTAATGGAAACATCACTAGCAGAAAGCCAAACGGACAGTTACTTTCCCACAAAGTGGCCGAATGGCTATCCAAAACAAAACGATGTAAGCGACACACACATTCAAAGACGAACTAACTATAACAAAAATAAACCATGACAGAAGAACCGCTCTGGAACGGTCAGTGAAAAGTATTTCACTGGGCGTGGGGGTGGGGGGGGGGGGGGTGCGAGGGGGCGGGGATGGAACTCGATTTTACGTGGCCACAATCCTCGCCCCTTACTTCAGCCGCGGTTTAGACACATAATTTGTTCAGTCCGCGTGAAGGTTTCCTTACTAATCAGTGCAACATCTCCGAGAACACACACACACACACACACACACACACACACACACACACACACACACACACACAAAGAAATACAGAGATGAAACAACGATGGGGACTCGACAGCCCGAAACAACTTAGATGCTAGAGCAAAAGAAAACCAACAGGAAGACTCCGGTGGGCCCGACCAAAGATAGAGCATCAAGTACCAACCAACATTACCCAAAGTTAAATTTCAAGTAAGCCTTTACGCTGGAACCATCATAGAATCTGAGGCCTAACCCACCGGCGTGCAATTAAAGAGGGAAGCAAAGTTATTAACCGTGATTGGGTTAACAACCATGCACGCAGTCTGTCGTATAACATTTATGTTGTACCCAATCTTTTTATATCAAAGAATGATTTTACGAAATTGGGTACTGAAGTCATTGCAAGCATATATTTTTCTGAATTTATATACTAAGTGACCATAAAATTCGGGTTCCGATAGGCCTTGTTGCAGAAGAGATTTAAGTCCAACATTGAATTTAGAAACTAAATCGGAATGACGTCTATAAAACTTGGAAAAGGCTTTACGTAGTTTATGATACCGACAACCCTGATTAAGAAGTTTAGCAGTTAGCAATTTATTACGAGTGTTGGAGTCAGTTGCATGATTAGACACTCTGGCAAATCGAATTAATTGTGAAATATAAACACCCTGTCTTCCAAAAAAGGTAAGAGAAAAGTCCAGGGAGTGCCACAATCACAAACCGCAGCTCTTCCCAGACTCCAAGAGGAAGAGGAAATCGACAAATCTAAACAAGCACAAACCGAACAAACGTACGAAAAGCACTAAGATTAGCTCTCTCTTCCCCAAGCGAGGTAATAGCAATACTAAAAGGACGGAAAAACACAATAACAAAATGACACACGGAAAGACATACAACAAATCGCCTCGTAGAATAAACCACAAAGCAACAAAGAGTAAGACTAACACCGGGACCACCGCCTTAAAACGGTCGGTAGAGCAAACCCGGAGGGGGGGAGGGGGGGCGGTTAAAGCACTTTTACAGCTAGCTAACTTCACCATGGGTCCCGATGCTACTCTAAATACAGAAATGCATAAAAATTCGGTTCGTATAAAGGCTCCCAACTCAGTCAATGCATCAAAGCGAAAACATAAAAATCAAATTAATCACTATAGTAAACAAAGACGAGTACTCATGGCTAATTCTACTCTATGCCAGAGTAAATGAAAACCAATAGTTGAACCACGGCGGGCCAAGTCAAAGACATATCGTCAAGCCCCAACCCACTGGTTAAAGTTTTACGAAGAGGCCGTCATTGAGTCTGAGGCCCGAACCGCCGTCGTGCAATTAAAGAGTGAAGCATAGCCATCAACAATGATTGGGTTGACAACTAGGCATGCAGTCTGCCGCATAATATCCAGGCTATAGCCAATTCTTTTATAACGGTTAATAAGTTTTCTGAATTGCTCCGAAAAGTTAGATTTACCTACAATTTTTCTAAATCTGTACACTAAGTCACCGTAAAATTCGGGTTCCGATATACCTTGTTGCAGAAGTGTTTTCAGACTGACGCTATATTTTTCTAACAAGGAACTGTGTCTGCGATAAAATTTCGAAAACGCCTTACGAAATTTAAAATAACGATAGCCCTGCCTAAGAAGTTTGGCAGTAAGGGCTTTATTACGGTAGTTATAAAGTCATTAAGATTTGAAGAAGCTCTGGCGAATCTTATAAGTTGAGATATGTATACCCCATATGAGGTACGCCGAGGGACATTGCCATCCAGAAAAGGGAAATTGACTATATCAAAATCAAAATCGTCCCGTTTATCATAAATTTTGGTGGAAACTGTACCATTAGATATACATATATCAAAACCTACTGATAGTCTGTTATCTGTTGTAAGATACTGAGAGTCTGTGCAATCTATTCATGAAGAAAATACTGTCTTTTCATGAAGTAATAACACGCCGTGTGAATGTCCTACTCACTCAACTCCGCCTCACTATCTTCAAGAAATTCCCACATAATACATACATCAAGACGTTCTAATATGAACCCAGCACACAGGGCCGAAGAGAGTGGTTAAAACACACACACACACACACACACACACACACACACACACACACACACACACACACAATGTTATTATTTCTTCTTTGTATCCTGTACGTATCCCCTTGAGGGTCTGACAGGGACAAAGCGAAACAAGATTTCTCTTACCTTTTTTTTATGGTAGTCAGTTCGTCTTTAGTCTGTGTGTGTTGGGGGGGGGGGGAGAGAGGGGGGGGGGTGGCCGGGTGGGGAGGGGGTGTAGGGAGGATCGCCAGGTTAGGTCCTGAAGCCTGGCGGTTACGCTTGAGGTTTATCGGTAGTTCATCTAGCTACTAGCCACTGTACTGATTCTAATTTATTGATGTCAGTTGCAGTGTTTGGGGACCACACAGTTGAAGCATATTCCAACTGGGTTCGGACATTTTGTTTGCGGTGGATTTAATGTCCTTGTTATGGACCCTTATGTTTCGTTTTAAGAAGCCTAGTGTTTGGTTTACTTTTTTAGATATGTTAATTGTTCATGTGTGTACTCCAGCTGAGGTCATCAAAGATAGTGACTCCAAGGTATTTTGCTGCAGACACTCTCTAGAGTGGTGCCGTGTACATGTAGTATATTGGAGTTTTAGACCTAGTTATATGCAGGACCTGACATGTTATGTCAATTTTTAGGTTTATGGAGATCATCCTGTAAGAGACGGGCTTCAGACAGGGAGCTGGCGACTTGATACATAGCAGTCTCGTCAGCAAAGAGTGACTTTGGATTTGACCTGCTCTAGAGGCGGGGGTGGAGTCATCTCTTGGTTTACAGAACTTTGTGTGGTGTATTGTACTTTCTTTCTTTCTTCCGTTACTGTGTTCGGTCAATTCTGACCATGATAACAGGTTTGGACTGTGGCACATAAGTTTCAACAACAACAACAAAAAAAAGTTTTGTGACACAGCCACCAGCAGATTAAAAACTATTTACAAGAAGTCATCAGGGAAAGGAATCCATACCTATCCCCTGCCCAACCTAGGATATTATGTTTTGGCCTTAAACCCATCAACTGTCTCAGCAGAGACAGCTTCGGTTGTAAGGCCATTCCAAGACAATATTTTTGACGTTTATTGTAATTGTCCTTGGGAAAAAAGAGCTCTTCAGACCACTACAAAGTTGTTGAGCCAGGGATACCAAACAAACCAAACTGGTAGCAACACTTAAGAAGTTCTATGGGAGACATCATGATCTAGCCTATCCCTACAATGTGGCAGTTTCCAGAATTGTTTCTGATGTTTTTGCCAGTGACGCGCCATAAGTAGACTTCCCAAATCCCGGACACTCGCTTCTACCGATATTTCCTTCGTTCAGGCCTATGGGCATGGTGGGCGAAGCTTGCTAACCAAGTAATGCTTACTATCCGCGGACGCCTGATTACACCCTTTGTTCTGGGGTCCATGTCTGTTAGTCTGAACATTCTGATTCGTCATTCGTTTATGGATTTATGAGTTTATGATGCCCTTGTTTATCTTTTGGATAATATTTTTATTAGATTTGGAACTAAACTTTATAGACAAACTATTGGTATTCCGATGGGAACTAATTGTGCTCCTCTTGTTGCAGATTTGTTTCTTTTTTGTTATGAGAGATATTTCATGAAGTCTCTCTCACGTGAAAATCAGCTGACATTATTGAGGCTTTTAATTCAACTTCAAGATACCTTGACGATTTATTAAATATTGACAATATTTACTTTGACCAAATGGTGGACCGGATATACCCTACAGAACTCCAATTAAATAGAGCAAATTCTACCGATACCGAGGCACCTTTTTTGGATTTGAATCTATGTATATCTAATGGTACAGTTTCCAATTTGATATAGTCAATTTCCCTTTTCTGGATGGCGATGTCCCCCGGCGTACCTCATATGGGGATACATATCTAAACTTATAAGATTCGCCAGAGCTTCTTCAAATCTTAATGACTTTAACTACCGTAATAAAGCCCTTACTGCCAAACTTCTTAGGCGGGGCTATCGTTATTTCAAACTTCGTAAGGCGTTTTCGAAATTTTACCGCAGACACAGTTCCTTGTTAGAAAAATATAGCATCAGTCTGAAAACACTTCTGCAACAAGGTATATCGGAACCCGAATTTTACGGTGACTTAGTGTACAGATTTAGAAAAATTGTAGGTAAATCTAACTTTTCGGAGCAATTCAGAAAACTTATTAACCGTTATAAAAGAATTAGCTATAGCCTGGATATTATGCAGCAGACTGCATGCCTAGTTGTCAACCCAATCATTGTTGATGGCTATGCTTCACTCTTTAATTGCACGACGGCGGTTCGGGCCTTAGACTCAATGACGGCCTCTTCATAAAACTTTAACCAGTGGGTTGGGGCTTGACGATATGTCTTTGGCTTGGCCCGCCGTGGCTCGACTACTGGTTTTCATTTACTATGGCATACAGTAGAATTAGCCATGAGTACTCGTCTTTGTTTATTATAGTGATTAATTTGATTTTTATGTTTTCGCTTTGATGCATTGACTGAGTTGGGAGCCTTTATGCGAATCGAATTTTTATGTATTTATGTATTAAGAGTAGCATCGGGACCCAGGGTGAAGTTAGCTAGCTGTAAACGTGCTTTAAACCCCCCGGTAGTTTTGTTCTACTGACCGATCTAAGGCGGTGGTCCTGGTGTTGTTCTTATTCGTTGTAGCTCTTTTTGTTTGTTTGTTTTTCTGTATGTGTTGTGATGCTGGCATTGTGGTCACCGTCTTCAATAGCTGCCCACTTTGCTTTCTGTTTTACCAGTTGTTTTGTAATGCTAGCATTTTGGTCACCATCAACAGCTGCCCATTTTGCTTTCTGTTTTAATTGTTGTGATTAAGAGTAGTATCGGGACCCATGGTGAAGTTAGCTAGCTGTAAAAGTGCTTTAACCCCCCCCCCCGCCCCCCCGGTGGTTTGCTCTACCGACTGTTCTAATGCAGTGGTCCCGGTGTTAGTCTTACTCCTTGTTGCTTTGTGGTTTATTCTACGAGGCGATTTGTTGTATGTCTTTCCATGTGTCATTTTGTTCTTGTGTTTTTCAGTCCTTTTTAGTATTGCGATTACCTCGCTTGGGGAAGAGAGAGCTAATCTTAGTGCTTTTCGTACGTTTGTTCGGTTTGTGCTTGTTTAGATTTGTTGGTTTCCTCTTCCTCTTGGGGTCTGGGAAGGGCTGCGGTTTGTGATTGAGTCAGAGAAGCCTGCTGTCGCCTTTCCTGCAGAGTTGGCCATTGGAGCTCGTCTAACATTTCTCCAACGTGACTTTGATTGCGCCAACGTCTACAAGTCCATCGAGCAGCAGTCCTCTGAACTTTTTTTCTATTCTGTCAATTTCCTTTTAATGATGGGGCATCCAAACAGGTGCTGCATATTCAAGTGTAAGCCGGATCAGAATTTTATATGCAGCAGCCTTGGTTTCCTTCGGTGCAAAAGCCATATTTCTACGAAGGAAACCTAGGTAGTGTCTCAGTAGCCTTACTAGTGATTTCATTGATATGTTGACCCCACTCGAGGTCATCAGTTATTTGAACTCCTAAATATTTAGCAGAGGAAACGTTCTCTAAAACTTGGTTATGTAATTTATAACCATGGACAATCTGTTTATGAGGGAGTGCCTTGTCACTCTCATAGAGTGACATTTGGCGACATTGAATTTGGTGAGCCATGCTTCCTCCCAGAGAGCCATTTTTTTCCAAATCATCTTGAAGTAACTGTTGGTCTTCAGACCCTCTTATATTTCTATACAGAAGACAGTCATCTGCAAAAAGGCGGACTGTTGAATTTATGTTGTCTGGAAGGTTATTTATAAAAATCAGGAATAGTATAGGCCCACCACGGAACCCTGTGGAACACCAGACTACACGGGGGCGGGGTCTGAGCAAACACCGTCAAGCACGACTTTTTTTGTTCGTCCAGATAACTAAGCAGAGATCCACTGGAGGGTATCATTTCGGATACCATAGTACTCCAGTTTCTAGAGCAGTCTTCTGTGGGGAATCTTATCGAAAGCCTTGGCGGTCCATAATAATTAGGTCTGTTTGCTTGTGACCCCTATTATGAGCCCCGTCTAGGATTTCCTGGAGATTCCTGAATGAATTGGACAAGCTGGGTCTCACATGACCTACCGCTTCTGAATCCATGTTGAGACTCAACAAGGATCTTATGCTCTGAAAGATGTTGCATGATTTTGCTCACGATGATGTGTTCCAGAGACTTACAACAGATACAGGTCAGTGACACCGGCCTATAATGGGCAGGGTCATACTTTCCCCCCTTCTTATAAATGGGAGCCACATTGGCTTGCAGCCAATCTTCTGGTACCCTACCCTGGGCCAAGGACTGGTTGAAGATGCGGGCAAGGACTGGAGCAATTTCAGCATTGCATTCCTTCAACACACGTGCGCTTAGGTCATCAGGACCTGAAGATTTGTGGGGGTTAAGACGGTCTAATAGTTTTCTGACCCCATTTGGGTGAATGAATAAATCACCTATGTCTGGGTAGGGGCTTGGACCTTTTGATAGAGGGTCACCTGCTTGTTCCCGGGTGTAAACAGACTCAAACTGTCTATTGAATATATCAGCCTTGTCTTTGACACCAGTTTTCAAAATACCAGTTTCTCTTAAACAAGCTACACCCGTGGAATCTTTTCTCAAGTTTTTCATAAAGAACCAAAATTTTTTGAGCCGATCGTTTTGGTTACAGTTTTCTATATTAGTGTCTATATCCAAGGGGTTGAAGATATTGGAGACATACCTCCAATATGCATCACGTATTTCCTTTTGAAGGAAAGCTCTGAGTCTCTTATTACGGCTTTGGTACCATGACCGGAACTACTTATAGCGACTCTTCAGGGCGTCATTATCTGTCCTGCGAGCCTTGTAGTACAATTTTTCCCTTTTTCCTAATTAATGCCCTAATGTGGGCATTTATCCATGGATATCCAAGTTTACCTTTTCGTCATTTTGGACGGGATAAACTTGTTTACAGCATTATGTAAGACCGTCTTAAACTCACTCCCCATCTCCCTGGACTTTTCTCTTACCTTTTTTCTGCACGACCAGTTGGTGGCATTCCCTTAACTCTTACTACTTGAGTGGGATTGTTGGTAAGAAGGATGTCTAGGGTCCGTCCTTGTCTTGTAGGGATATCGACAACCTGGGAGAGGCAATGTTCCTTAACAATGTCAATCAACTGGTTCTGTACCTGTCTTTTGGGCATTCCCAAAGGTACAAAAAGCTTATTCCAGTCTATGTCCCCACAATTGAAGTCGCCTCCAAGGAGGACATGGGAGTTTTTGCAAGACATGATTTGTTTTAGAGAACTGTTGAATTGATCCAAGTTATCTGGATCAGAAATATCTGGAGGCCGGTAGAAGGAGCCGAGATACAAAGTTTTACAGCCAGTAATTTGAAGTTTGACCCAAACAAGTTCACACTCTTTCTCAAGTTCCGTTGCCTCGGTACAAATCAAATCCTTGAAGCATACAAAAACTCCCCCATGGGCATCACCAACCCGGTCCTTCCAAATGGCATCATATACATCAGGAAATATTTCCGAGTTTGCAATGTCCGGAGAGAGCCGGGATTCACAACCCAAGATAATGTCAGGATTCGCTGTATTGACAATGGTCTGGAGTTCAGGCTTCTTGTTTTTGATCGATTGACAATTCATAATCAGGATCCGAAGAGGGTGATTTAAGATAGACTTTTTGCCTGTCTTAGCTCTTGAATGCTGAACTCCAACAGGAGAAGAATGTGCAGTTGGCGTGCCTAAGTCAGTAGGGATTAGACTGTCAGGGATTGACAGGGAATCAAAACGATTGCTCGTCTCAATCAGGCCTATTGTGTCGAAAAAGGAGGTTGAGAAGTTTGGCATGCCACAGTTCAGGTATTCCCATGCCAAGCTCCTATCTAAAGACTGATTATAAATGGAATATATATTGGAATCCATACCCTGACAGTCAATGTGGTACCATTTGTTGCATGAATCACAGACTATAGCCCGGTCATCCCAACCAACACCGACCTCACAAGCTCATTCAATTTCTGTTTGATTGAGGTCCACTTAATTAGCGTTTGTTTTAAGCCAAAAAAAATATAATCATAACCTGATCTGCAATTGCATGTGTTTTATTTGGGCAGCTTCCCAGTTAATCTTCGGGGAGATTGAAATGACCTATCCAGTAAACACACAACGTTGCCAGAACATCGTATCGACGTCGCCGCAACGTCATGACATTCTGGCGACGTTGTATGTTTTCTTGGCTAAGGCCCAAATAAGATGGTGTTATTTGCCTTTGGCTTATAAAAGGAGCATAAATAGCTAGACATATTGAAGCATGGCCTAGATTATTTCTGAGTCAGAATCCAAATCAGCTTCAGCAACGCCGTTTATTATTATTATTATTATTATAACAATATATATTCTGAATGTTTGTTCACGTCTGAAATTATAGTTTTAGCGTGGACTTTTGTTGTCAACGTTTGATGAAACAACTGGACTTTTGTAATATAGTTTCGTGCTATCATTTACAATATGTCATGTCACATTTGTATACTTCCGGGTTATTATTTATGTTCTGAGTGGAAATATATGCGATGATATTTGTCTTTTTGGAGGAATAATACACAATTAAACGTTGTGAAATGAGCAGAGTTAAACTTACAAAACTCTAAATATATGTTTATGTTGAAGAGACACATGGTTTGCATGCTTAATTGATTGGCAAACAAGAAAAAAATGTGGGTGGTTTTGGTAAGGAATGTTGCAAAAATATTTTCTTCTTTTTAATTTCCCATTAATGTCAACAGTAACAGATAGGTAAGTTCTCATTACCCTATCCTGAGAATGGAAAATTTGTTGTCTTATAATTATTATAAACTAAGATAAATTCCTACTCAAAGACTTAGCATGGCAAAAGCACTGTCTAGTCCCTCATATGAGAAGGAAGTGAATCATTTTGAACTGGACTATAACAGTGATGAGGATAGTGAAGCTGAGGAAGAGGAGGTGATGGAAGACTCTGTTCATTCTCGGTCACCAAAATCTCATTCGTCAGGAGGGCGATCGCCAAACAAAGAAATACATTCCAGAGACACACCAGACAGTCAGCAGAATGGTACTGTTATGATGCAGTTTGACAGATATGGATTTGTTGGTGGAAAAGAATTCACTAATCCAGATGAGTGAGTATATTTTGTTATTCACATGAGGTGTTAATCTTTTTAAAGAAGGTGAGAAATTTCTCTAGTTGTAAATCAAAATATTGGCAATATACTGTTGGCTATGAACACATTGTGCTGCAAAAACTACTAGCCTCTGTGGACCAACTCTCGAACAATTTTTTTGCTATGATTAATCAAACATTAACATTAAAGAAATGCTGAAAATTTATTTTAACTGCATTTTGTAGAGGCGAACTCTGAAAGGTCACCTACAATTTTTTCTGTATGTCACGTTTACCTCTAGGGATCCTCCAATGTAAAGTTTGACTTAATGGTACCACTCTCGCACCTACTGTTTGAAAGTACATTTACTGTTTGAAAGTACATTTATGTGTTGTATGAAGAAATAATGATAGAAAATCATAGAACATTTATTAAACAAACATTTTAGTACAAATTTGTTCATATAACATGTAGGAACCTGAGTATACAGTACAGCTCGGGTAAAAGAACCAAAATCTCTTTATTCCGAATATTGGCGTTTTCGCGAACTTCCCAAAAACACTTGGAATCAAACTGAGTAAACGTTATACTCGGCGGACACCACTCGCAAGTCCACCGAAAGTATGTGTTATGTGAAGTTACTCGGAATGGTCATATTGTACCTGGAGGCAACTTTTCTCGCGAAGTGATGCGAAATTCCTCGGAGTAATTTGACTAAATACCTGTCTGATTTTTATATATTTATTTATTTAATAAATAAACCATCTGTAAATAATGTCATTGCATTTCTTACTAAGTTGCATCAACAAGGTGTAGGATACAGTGCTTTAAATACTGCGAAATCAGTAGTGTTGTTAATTTAATCAGTAATTATCAAATAGGTACTCATCCCTTAGTGAAACAGTTTATGAAAGGTGTGTTTCACAAGAATCCCTCTTTACCGCAGAATCTGTTTACTTGGGATGTTAGCAGGGTATTAGTATATTTGAGATCTTTATGGCCTCCCTCTACTCTGTCGCTTAAATTACTATCATACAAACTTGTTATGTTACTTGCTCTAACAACTGGGCAGAGGATTCAAACTTTACACCTAATTGATATTAGGAACATAGAATATTCACAGGAATATATGAAAATCAGAGTTGGGGATTTACTTAAACAAACACGTAGTGGGAGTCATTTATCAGAGTTGTATATAGAATCGTTTAAACCAGGTCATAGATTATGTGTAGTTCAGGTTCTTTCTGATTATATGAATAGATCTGATGAATTACGTGGCAATGAGACACAATTATTTATAAGTTTACAGAAACCTCATAAGCCAGTAACAAAGAGTACAATCGGACACTGGGTGAAGAATGTTCTGATTTCTGCAGGGATTAATATGACTTTGTTTACCCCACATAGCACAAGATCAGCTTCAACTAGTGCGGCATCTAATAAGGTTTCAGTTGAAACAGTTTTAAAATCAGCCGGCTGGAAGAAAGACTGTGTATTTAGGAAATATTACAAACGTTCAGTCAGCAATAACAGTGATTTTAGTAATGCTGTGTTATCTGAATGTACTGCTATGACTTAACAAGATTGTGACAAAATCTTGTTTAAACGTTGGGGAACTTAATGTGAGCACGACATATACATGTAAGCATCTGTATTACAGTAACTTTTAGCACTACAAAAAATTGAAGCTTGGAGACAACATTTGGTTATATTGTACAGGTAATTTATATACATATAGCATGTGATTACTCTTAGTACCTTAGCAAAAATAGCATGTGATTACTCTTAGTGCCATAGAAAAAATGTTTTAAATTTCTGAGTTATCTGTATCTCGGAATGATTCATGTAACTTGGACTCTGAAAACTCAAGTGATTCTGTAGGTAGATAGGGGACTAACAAAATTGACAAATTAAACGAGACTTACTTAGTTTGATGTTAATTTTGTTAGTCCCTATCTACCAAGAATCACATGCCCACCCAGGATTTTGTGCCCTACCCTTGATTGCATTTTGTGGGTTTCCAAGTTCCATGAATTGGTTTCACATATGCTCTAAAAGTCTGAATTCAGTCACGTGATCGTCCTCGCTCACTCATGTGATTCTTGGTAGATAGGAACTAACAAAATTAACATCAAACTTCAACTTAGGTAAGTCTCGTTTAATTTGTCAAATAAAATTATTTTGATATTTCTTTAATAAATATGTTTTTATTTATTTGTATCTTTATTTTTCCATCATATAGAACAGTCTGCGTGAAGATTATATCGTCCATGAGCACGTAACATGGGCCTCAACAAAGCTCCATATGAAAAAGTACCGGATTCTTTGGCTTAGTCTAGTCCGGCCAAACAAGTGGGTCCCACATGGTCATTTTTATTTAATGTGCCTTAGAAAACAAAACAAACATACAAAAATCACAAAGAGAATCAAACATCTGCCCCCAATCGACGAATTACGTATTTATATTTGGTATTCCTGTAACGAACTTTTCCCATGCAACAACCGCACACGCTCAATATAAATGACGTACTGCGTTAAAAGAACGGGAAATTCTCACTCGCGTGCAGCAACCGCACATGTAAATATGAATTTACTTAAAGGGGCGCTTCTGCTATCAAAGAGGCATTGAATCAACAAGACAGCATATGTGAAAAGAGTGTCTGTCACACAAAAACACACTTTACGCACACGAGGCTAATGACAATTCAAACGAGTGAGTGAGTTTATTACGTCCTACTAACAGCAAGGTCATACGGAGATGTGGACCTTGGTTTAAAGTCCAGTATGAAAGGCTTGAGAAGCCTGGGATCGAACTCATGACCCCTGGGTGACAAGACGAGAAGCTTCACACTACACCACCGAGGCACAATTTCTCAATATTTCATACTGTTAAATATCTAATAAAAGGGCTGCAGACATTTCACCATGCCCCACCACTGCACTTACATCAAGCAAGTGCCATGACTCTGTTAATAAACAAAAAAAGTTTCAAGAAAATATCTCGGATAGTTTTCAAGTTACAGAGCGGACAAAAAAAAAGAAAGAAAGAAAGAAAAGAAAAGAAATATTACAGAAACCACTAAAAAAGTTTCGGTTTTCAAAGGGCCATAACTCCAAAAGTAAGCTCTATCGTCAAAAGTATATGAAAGAAAAGAAGGGCAGTTGTCAGTTTCTGCTGAAATGATTAATAGCTTATGAATAAGCCCACCTTAGAAAGGTGTGCGTGCTCGACAAGACCGAAATAGTATACATGTAGACTGGGCCGTTTAACTGCAGTTCAAACCAAAATTACGTTGGTTCAAAGTTTTCATGTCTGAAGTATAATTTACAATGTACGTTCACTGAATCGGACAAAACGTACAATACTACAATGTACGTGCGACCAGCAAAGACTCGGGTCAGTCTCTGCATCGACCCACTAGATAAAGCAAGCTTCTTGGATAGTCCGGAGTCCAAAGAAGGTGCATACTGTACGATCAGCGAAGGGTCTGATCAGAATGTGCTGTTGCAGTCGCACTGTTTATCCCGCTTTGGATAGCTATCGAAGGTAAATACGATCAGCGAATGCTTCTATCAGAATGTGCAGTTGGCAGGTTGACACAAGTCTTCGCTCGTCGCACAAGACGTTTTGTTAAACCCAGAGATTGTAGGAGGTACATACGATTAGCGAAGGCTCTGATCAGACTACTAATGTGCAGAGTCAGAGCGTGCAGGCTGATCCGTCCCTTCGTACAAGTTTTATTGTAGGTTTTGCCATGCACAGACCAATGCGGGATTTGTTTGTGCAAACCATAATGCCTAACACCCTGGGCAAATTTTCAACAGACGACATTTTGAAATATTTTTCTCATTCTTCCAAGAAAACAGGATTTGCATTTCATGCAAACTGTCCCCATTGCATAAATGTCAAACCCTGTTTTCTTGGTAATAAAAAAAAAAGTAAATAACGATTTTTTTTTTTTTTTTTTTTTTTTTTGTCGTCTGCTGAATTAGCCCAGATAGTGGTACATGTGTGTAATTCGATACCCGCGAGCACCAAGTATTATAACTTAGTATTGGTTTCTAACCGGGAAGACTCTACCTAGAATGTCCGCGAGGGCATATGACAGTATTATGGACAAATGTCATTTTGAAGATTATTTCCCGCCGATGCTAGGTTTATACATGCGTCTCTTTTACTCGTTTAATAAATTACGGTCTTGGTTTTGCATATCGCATGTTGAAGACACAAAAACAGAACACTTTACATGGAAACGAAAGTTTTGAAGATTGCTCTATAAACCAGTAAAGATAATGTTATTAATGTATATACTATAAGAGAATAACATAATATTCATTGTGCCCTGATAAATGCAGGGTTACGTCCTCACACCGCAGGTTTTTACTCTTTTAAGGGAGCTAACTGCAACTGACTATCAGAAGGGAGTTAACTGCAATTGCTTTACGAGTATGGCCCATGCGAAATAGGATTGGGAACAGCATTTTTTTATGAATAGCGCCAGTAAAGACGGGGGTGGGGGGTGGGGTGGGGGGGGTGGCGGGTGCATGCTTATACAATAAGCGGTTAATCAGTACACTGAACCCCATTCCGCCAGAAACTTGTCACTGCCAATCTTGGAGCAGTGGAAGGAGCGAATGACCTTAGCAAATACATGTGTTTCATGATAAGTGGGGATCCAATCGCGTTCGATTCCCGCAGGTGCGATATCATTTTTCCAATAAGGTCAGTGCAAACAACTTCTGCCTCGAAAGGAGACGTCATATTTGCATGAGGGTAAAAAGAAAGAGCTTTCCAGAGAGAGAAAGAGAGAGAGAGAGTTTGCAAAACTTGTAAGATTCTGGCTCGTCCATTTTAGGTACATCAGGCTATGAGATTTAGATATTCCTAGAGAAAAATGGCTAAACTGTTTTTGGAAACAGTGAATACCCTGACCAGACGCCGTGTTCTATCATCTCAATATGACAAATATTTTCTTTTCTTTTATTTTATTTTTTGTTATTGTTGAAAGAGACATAAGACACCAAGTCACTGTCATCATTTAGTGGTGATTTGAATGGACAGTCCTAACCCCGGTCCACTCATCAACCATCCAGGCCTCGATCCAAGCAGTGTAGATACATTCCAGCATGTCCGTTTCTGTCTCCCTTGTCAAATGAAATGTATCCTTACTTTAACCCTCGAAGCACTTAGCATATTCAGCAGACGGCTTTTCATTTTCTTTTTCTTCTTATTTTCCTGTGTAAATTAAGCGTGGCGTAACATGTGAATCGTCTGCCTAGCAACTGACTATCATGAAATGTTCAGCCTTATTTTCACTGTAAAATACTAAAACAGTTAGATCGACATCTCCTCTAGAATTTTCAGCAGTGCTTCGGGGGTTCAAACTATTTTCTTGGCAGCCGCAGCACGTGCAAAGTGACATGGGAAAAATGGGCCAGCCTGGTTACAAGTGCTTGACACATGAAAACGAATGTACGAAGACTCAGGCGACTACCGCCCTTAATCCAAAACTAAAACTGGGCGATTAGAAATCATCCGAGGCTTTGGGCCAAATACGTCGCCGGTCTTGCGCATTGGGGCTACCAGCTGTTGTTCGGCTATACCCTTTGATACTCGCAGCTGAAACATAAAAAATCAGTCGCAGAGTTGGTTGTCGGAAGCAAAACTATTTATGTAAGTGGGTACATTTTGCAGTCTGATCCTGCTGCCGCCAGCACTAGTTAAGAGGGTAATTATTGTATTCGCAGTTGTAACAATTTTTGTTTGATTATCCTCGTGTGAGAGAATGATCTGAGTGGTCAAACTTACCTGTACAGAATAATCTATCGCCACTCGCAAATACTCGCAAACACTCCGAATATCATGGGTACACTGAGGTCCGCTGAATGTCCTCGGAATATCGAGCGCATAACTTCGAGTAAAACTTTTTCACTCGGAGTGGTTTACTCCAAACTACTCGCCGAAAAATCGTGCATTGTAAAATTGGTCCGCGAAATAAAAAAAAAAATCGGTTCTTTTACCTGAGCCGTACTGTACTTGTCAGAAACAGACAAGCTTGTAAATTCACTCTTCAGTACAATATTATCATTTTTTTTAAGTAGTGATGGTAGTAGTGGTAGTAGCCTAGTAGCAGTAGTAGACAGACAGACAAACAGCCATACACCCACACATGCACAGCACACTACCATTACCCCTGACCCCCATGTAAGGTTGTCCCACCAAAGGAGGTTGTTTCACATTTAAAAATACAGTGAATTACAATGATAGCTCCCCGTCATGCACCATTGACTTTGATGGCGTTTTGGAAATTCCGTGGCTGGATTATTTTTGTTTATTCGTGTGCAGACAATGTTTTATTTATTTGTTTTGGATTACAAATCATAAAGGTAGGATTTTTTTAAGTATTTACATTAACAATAATTTTGAAAACGAACCTATCAATGAAAAATTCGTCCTTTTAAACAAGTTTGTGTTGCTTTCTTCTTCTTTATGTTTTTTCTATCTGTCGTCTGCATAGATTACAGCCAGAGGCAAGGTCTTGGAGCTTCGCCAGAAAAATCGCGTGCCAATTGACAGACATGTTAGATATAGATATAGTTGGCATTGATTTTGTTTTTGTATATAAGTTTTTAGGGCAAAAGTAATATTTGGTTCAAGAGTTGGTTACGGTCGAGAATTGGTTCCTTGAGGCTAAGTATTTCACACAAAGTGCTTTAACACATGAGGCCTAAAAGATAAATATTCTATTTCCGAATTCATCACCAATTCACCATAGGTTGCCAAAGCATTGGTAGGCAGGCAACTTTTTTTTCTCTCCTTTTTTTTTCCTCAAATTAGGGTCTGCAAATCATATTTTTTTTTTTTAATGGAACCTTTAAATATTTTGACTTCTCTTACCGAACATGTGATTATTTTTGAATACTGATGATAAAGGGGCGCTGTGTTAAACAGCTTTTATTTGGGTCATACGAATCACCGAAATACCGGAATACTACTGAAATACCGGAATACCCCTGAAAAATATAGGTATACCTGGGAAAGATACCTACAGTGTATTAAAGACACCAATGTTGGTTTTAATTAATTAATTAAGTAATACAGTACAAGTTTCGCGAAGGTTATATCGTTCACGCTCCACGATAAAAAATTTTGCTCATTAGCGGGAAACAAGCGTGGGATGAGCGTGGGTTTAGTGCGGGTTTTGCGTGGGTTTTGCGCGGAGCGTGAAGAATAGAACGCGAGGTTACGTAATCGTAGCGCGAAGCGTATTACTGGCTAGAGCGTGACAAGCGTGGAAAGGATTAACGACAGCAGTAAAATATTTCTGTCACAGGTTAGCCTGTGTATAAAGATCGATTCACGGTACTTTTGCAGTAGATTTTGATCCAGACGTTCTCACTCTGTTGACATAAAACCAAGGCACAATAAATAAAATTGCACATTATCTACATGTATGTGTGGACTTGCCCAACCTGAGCCGAGTCTTCCTTGTTTTATACCTTTCTTGTCGCAAAGGTCTCATTGTACCAAATGAGTTTTCCCAATCGCCGCACTCTGTGTCCCCAAAAATTATTTCCCTTGTTCATTCCCTTGTTCTCTTAAAATATTTACCAAAGTTGCAATGATACGCCACCAGGCGACGACACACAATTCTGGGACATTCGCATTTCCAGTATAGATTACAAAAATACAAGTGGAGATACTCAGAAGGTGCAACAGTCACATTCCCTTGTCCCGCAACAGTCACATTCCCTTGTCCCGCATGAAGAAACCGTGTGCTCGTAACGGTAACGTCACGAGAAATCGAGGCGGATACCGCATAGAGAAAAACACACTTATGTTCGTTAAATTATAGAAACAGGCATGTATTAAAAGTAGAACCTAAGTATTGGGACAGATAGGCCTATGCAAACTGTAGACACAGATCAGATGCCGCAGAGAAAAGGGGAATGGAACTAGTGGAGGGGAACAGGGAACATGGAAATTTGGAAACACTTTTAGGACATAAGACGTGCGACCAGTGAAGACTCAGATCATCTTCTGATGCAAGGGCGGTCAGATTTTGCCGGTTGTGGTGACAAACAGGCATGTAAACTTCAGTTCTTGAAGAGATTACAAATCTCTGGTTAAATACATCACCGTTTCAGTGAAGGTTTAAATGCGTTCTGTGGCGTCTGATCTGGGTCTACATTGTTTGCTCAGGCATGTCTGTCCGAATACGTAGAGTAAGTACGGAAATTTGATCAAATCGAATCCCTACAGAAATCATCCTGAATCTGCCCCTGATTCATAAAAAAAATGCTGTGTTCGACTCATAAAGTTCTTTATTAAGGCATATGCAATTAGCTCCCTTTAAACAGTAAAACCTAGAGTGAGGGCCTTACCCCGCATTTACCAGGGTATAACTTAATATTGGCATTGTTATTCTTTTACATCATCTATATATTGAGAACATTAGGATTATTAAAATACCCAGAAAATGCAACAGTCACAAAGTAACATTCTTTCCCTTTCCCCGCATGAAGAAACCATGTGCTCGCAGCGGTGACGTCACGTGAAATCGTGGCGGGAAACCGCTTCGGGAGAAAAACACAATTTAATTTAGCCTTTTCTCGTCAGAAATGCACACAAAACTGGCACGTATTAAAAATATAAAGAACCTAAGTATTGGAACAGATAGACCTATGCAAACAGTGCAGACCCAGATTAAACGCCGAAGAGAACAAGGGAATGAAACTAATTTGGGGGAACAGGAATCATGACACTTTGGAAAAAACATTTTAGGCCGATGAGACCTGTGCGACCAGTGAATACTAAGATCAACCTGCGAATCAGTCTTCGCTGTTTGTATGAGCTTCTTTGGTCCCTGGGCTTTTCAAGATCATCCTCCGAGTGTATGCTTTTCTTAATTAAAGCCAATAGTGGTGTCTTCAGAATGTGTCTTTCACCTTCAAGCTAATGACAGTTCAAATGAGTGAGTCAGTGTTTTACGTCCAACTAACAGTTAGGTCATGGAGAGATGGGGGCCTTGGTTTAAAGTCTCATATGAAAGACTGAAGAAGCTCATGACCCCTGCATGGGTTATACAAGGCGAGCAGCTTTACCATTACACCACCGAGGCATCCTTTCCTAATATGTCATACTGTTAAATATTTAATAAATGGGTCGCAGACATTGCACCATGCCCTGCCACTGTACTAACATCAAGCAAGCGTCATAAGTCTGTTAATAAATTAATAAAGTTTCAAGAAAATATCTTGAATTGTTTTCAAGTAACAGAGCGAACTCAAATATATTACAGAAATCACTATGATATTCTCGATGTTCAAAGGGCCATGACTCCAAAAGTAGGCTCACTTGTCAACGTATATGAAAGAAAAGAAGGGCAGTTGTCAGTTTTTGCTGAAATGATTAACAGCTGATGTCTGCCTGCCCGGAAATGTGTGCGGGCTCAACAAGACCGAAATAGTTTTGACTGGGCCGTCTACGTCGGCACAAGGTTATCATGCCTGAAGTATAATTTACAATGTATACGTACATTGAATATGAGCCCATGCCAGACAAAACCTACAATACTACAATGTATGTACGACCAGCAAAGACTCAGGTTAGTCTGTGCATCGACCCACTATATAAAACAAGCTTCTTGGATAGCCCTGAGTCCACAGGAGGTGCATACTGTATGATCATCGAAGGGTCTGATTAGAATGTGCTATTGCAGTTGCACTGTTGATCCCGCTTTGGACAGTCCGGCTATCGAAGGTAAATACGATCAGCGAATGCTCTGATCAGAATGTGCAGTTGCGCAGACTCACCCGAGTATTCGCTTGTCGTACAAGAGGTTTTGTTACATCCAGAGATTACATGAGGTACATCTGATTAGCGAAGGCTCTGATCAGACTACTGATGTGCAGGTTCAGTGTGCAGGTTGACCTGACTCTCCGTACAAATTTTATTGTTGGTTTTGCCATACATACACTCACGCGCGTATTGTTTGTGCAATCCTTAACGCAGCACTCTTGAGTAAAATTTTCAACAGGCTTTTTGAAATATTTTTCTCATTCTTCAATTTGACATTTCATGCAAATTGTCTCCATTGCATGAAATGTCAAATCCTGTTTTCTATTGCATGAAATGTCAAATCTGCTGTTTTCTGGGAAATAAAAAAATAACCGTTTATTTGTCGTCTATTGAATTAGTGGTAATCCAGAAGTTTCGCGTTCAATACCCTGGAGCACCAAGTGTTTTGTCCTTGAGCAAGACACTTTATCTTCATAACTTAGTATTGGTTTCTACCCAGGAAGACTCTCCCTAGAATGTCCGCAAGGGTGTATAATATATATCATTTTGAAGACGCTTCCCCGCCGATGTTAGGTTTATATGTGCATCTGTTTTATTCGTTAAATAAATTGAGGTCTTGGTTTTGCATATTGGATGCTGAAGACACAAAAACAACACTTTACATGAGAACGAAAGTTCTGAAGAGTACTCTGTAAGCCTTTAACTATAATGTTCTAAATGTATATACTGTAAGCAAATAACATTACATAATATTTATTTGTACCCTGGTAAATGCCGGGCAAAGTCCTCACACCGCAGACTTTACTGTTTTAAGGGAGCTAACTGCAATTGACTAAAGGGAGCGGGAGCTAACTGCAATTGCTTTACGAGTCGGGGCCCATGCGAAATGGGATGAAGAGGGGGCATTTGCTTATTACATTAGCAGTTAACCAGTACACTGAACACCCTTCCGTCAGAAACGTGTAACTGCCAATCTTGAAGCAGTAGAAGGAGCGAATGACCGTAGCAAATACATGTGTGTTTACTAATAAATTGTTACAATCTGTAGGGATCAAGGATCAAATCCGCAATCAGGTCTCGCGTTCCATTCCCGTCGGTGCGATAACATTCTTTCCAATAAAGTCAGTGCTAACAACTTATAGTTCGAAAGGAGGCATATATTTGCGAGAGATAGAGAGAGAGAGAGTGGAGGCATATCATATTTGCGAGAGAGAGAGAGAGAGAGAGAGTTTGCAAACTTTACAAGATTCTTGTCCATCCATTTTAGGTGCATCCGGCTATTAGATTTAGGTATTGCTAGAGAAAAATGGCTAAACTGTTTTGTTTGTGTGTTTTTTTGCAAATATTGAAGACCCCGATCAGACGCCGCATTCTGTAATCTCGGTATGACTTAAATAATTTATGTTGAAAGAGACATAAGACACCAAATCACCAGCATCATTAAGTGGTGATTTAAATGGACAGCCCTAACCCTGGTCCAGTCACCATGAGAAACCGCCAAGGCCTCGATCCGAGAAGTGTAGATACCTTTCAGCCTGTCTGTCTCTGCCTCCCATGTCAATTGAAATGTATCCATACTTCTTAAGGCCTGTCTTAATCCTTGAAGCGCTCAGCACATTCAGCAGACGGCATTTTCATATTTTTTTCTTTATTTTCCAGTGCAAATAACAGGGCAAATAAGGCGTGACATTACATATGGACCATTTGCTGGGCAGACAATTCACATGAAAAGTTCAGCCTTTTTGCTGTAAAATACTGAAAACAGATCAGCATCTGCTCTAAAATTTTCAGCAGCGCTCCAGAGGTTCAAGCAGTTTTCTTGGCAGCAGCAGCACATGCTAACCTTGAAAATAATGAGTGAAAGGCGGGAATTTCCGACTTAGGAAGAGAAGCATGATAAATTGGTAAAAAAAAAAACAAGATGGTTTGAACTGCTAAAGTGACACGGGGAAAAATGAGCCAGCCTGAATATAGAATTTTTCAGGTTTAGGGGAAAACATGATTGTCGGCATCTGTACATTCTGCTAAGATTTTTCTAGGGTCCCTGGGACCGTGTAGAATACGTAAGGCGAACAACGGAGACCCTGACCAGATTGTGCAGATTGTTTTGGGTTTTTCGCTGTTGAGAAGAATAAAATTACAACTAAAACACAACAAAATCACACATTACTTTGTAGTTTATTTGTGTTCTGACTAACCATAATAAGTCAATTATAAATCATTATTCTATTTTGTTGTACTTGTATGTTAGGAGAAATGTGCACATACTTTTTTATATTCAAAATTTTACGTTCAGATAACTCAAGCATTTTTTACCTGAGCTTGCATAAGGTGAGCCTGGATAAGAGTGGAAGTTAGCGCGAGCGTGATCGTTTTCACGCTACATGATATCCCAGTGTGAGCTGAGCGCGGGTTTAGCGTGGGATAAGCGCAGGAATAGCGTGGGATTTAATCTTTTTCGCGATCGCGCATGATATAACGATATAACCTTCGTGATACCTGTACTGTACACTTCAAACGAAAATTACATACAGTACAGCTCAGGTAAAAGAACTCTGTACCCCGAATATCGGCGTTTTGCGGACTTCCCAAAAACACTGGGAATCAAACCGAGTAAACGTAATATTCAGCTGACAACATTCGCAAGTCGCGCAAAGTATGTGTTATGCAAAGTTGTGCGAAGTTACTCGGAATCGTAATATTGTACCCGGAGACAATATTTCTCGCAAAGTTATGTGAAATTCCTAGGCGTAATTTGACTAAATACCTGTCCTTTTTATCGCACCTGCTTGTAGCAGGGTGCGATATAGGCGTCCGATTTTCTGTCCGTCAGTCCGTCCGTCAGTCCGTCCGTCTGTCAACATTTATGTCGACGTTCGACATTTATGTCAAAGTAAGTATTCTAATCAACTACAAGACTAAACAACCATCAAACCTTGCATGAAACATCTCCCTGACCTCCTGACTTTGCAACATAGGCGTCCGCTTTTCCGTATGTCTGTCCATTCGTCCGTCTGTCTGTCAACATTTATGTCGAAGTTCGACATTTATGTCAAAGTTAGTATTTTAATCAACTACAAGACTAAACAATCATCAAACCTTGCATGAAACATCTCCCTGACCTCCCGACTTTGCGACATAGGTGCCCACTTTTCCATTCGTCTGTCTGTTCATCTGTCCGTCTGTCCATCTCTTAACAGTTCTGTTATGTCGAAGTTCGACATTTATGTCAAAGTTAGTATTCTAATCAACTACAAGACTAAACAACCATCAAACCTTATATGAAATATCTCCCTGACCTCCTGACTTTGTGACATAGGTGCCCACTTTTCCATTTGTCTGTCCGTTCATCCGTCCGTCTGTCTCTTAACAGTTCTGTTATGTCGAAGTTCGACATTTACGTCAAAGTTAGTATTCTAATCAACTACAATTCTACAACAACCATCATTCCTTGCATGACACATCTCCCTGACCTCCTGACTTGGCAGATATGTTAACCCAGTGACCTTGACCTGTATTTTGCGCTCCATTGACTTTGACACAATTTACGTTGACGTTCCAGATCTTCTCAACTATAAGGCGTACAACTACCAAACCTTGCATAGTGCTTCTTCTAGATGTACAGACTTGGCAGGTACCTTGACCCGGTGACCTTGACCTATATTTTGCACTCCAGTGGCTTTGACATATTTTGCGTCGACGTTCGATATCTCCTCAACTATAAGGCCTACAACCATCAAACCTTGCAAAGTGCTTCTCCTCAGTGTACTGACTTAGCAGATACCTTGACCTGGTGACCTTGACCTATATTTTGGCTGCAGTGACTTTGACATAATTTACATTAACGTTCCAAATCTCCTCAAGTGTAAGACCTCTAGCCACCAAACCTTGCATAGTGCTTCTCCTATATGTACTGACTTGGCAGGTATCTTGACCCGGTGACCTTGACCTGTATTTTGCGCTCCAGTGCCTTTTACACATTTTTCGTCAACGTTCAATATCTCCTCAACTATAAGGCCTACAACCATCAAACCTTGCATAGTGCTTCTCCTCAATGTACGGACTCTGCAGGTACCTTGACTGGGTGACCTTGACCTATATTTCACGCTCCATTGACTTTTACACCTTTTAGGTCACCCTTCCATATGTCTTCAACTGTAAGGCCTTCAACCACCAAACCTTATATAGCACTTCTTCTAGATGTACTGACTCGACAGGTACCTTGACCTGGTGACCTTGACCTATATTGTGCACTCCAGTGACTGACACATTTTATATTGCTGTTTGGTATCTCCTCAAATATAAGACCTACAACCACTAAACCTTGCATAGTGCTTCACCTCATTGCCCTGGCTTGGCAGGTACCTTGACCCAGTGACCTTGACCTATATTTGACACATTTTACGTTGATGTTTGTAACTCCTCAACTATAAGGCCTACAACCACCATACCTTGCATTGTACTTCTCCTTGATGTACTGAATTAGCAGATACCTTGACCCTTGACCTTGACCTATATTTCATGCTCCAGTGACTTTTACACATTTTACGTCAACGTTCCATTATCATTGGGCTGTATGATACGAAAAGTCAGTGCTGAAGATATAGCCATTAGAGGGAATGGGACTGGCCTGGAATATATGTACCCCACTAGGCACTTTGTCTGCATTTTTTTCAACCCAGTTTTCCAAGTAAGCACTGCTAAGAATGACATAAACTTATTTAATAACCACATTCTGATTGTGGCTCCTGTGACTTTTGCGCCAGCAGGTGCGATGACGCCTTCCGCGGAATTCTTGTTTTATTTATTTAATAAATAAATTTATTTAGATATATCTTTAATAAATATATTTAATTAATTTATATATTTATTTTTCTACCATATAGTACTGTCTGCGCAAAGGATATATCGTCCATGCCCATGAGGATGCGCAGGTTGATCTGAATCTGCGCTGGTAGCAACGGTCTTATTATCCCAAAAGTGTTTTCCAAATTTCCGCATTCCGATCCACCTAAATTAGGTTAATTCCCTTGTTTTCTTAAAATATTAACCAAAACTGCCTTGTTCCCTGAATATATTTGGGTACTCTCTAGGCCCAAAGAAAACCCCGGTAGCCCCTTTCACTGTTCGAGCACGTAACATGTGCCTCAACAAAGCTCCATATGAAAAAGTACCGGATTCTTTGGCTTAGTCTACTCCGGCCACATAAGTGGGTCTGGCATGGTCAGTTTTTACTTAATATGCCGTAGAAAACAAAACAAACACATGAAAATCACAAAAACCACAAAGAGAATCAAACATCTGCCCCCAATCGACGAAATACGTAATTATAGTTAGTATTCCTGTAACTGCCTTCTCCCATGCAAAAACCGCACGCGCTCAATATAAATGACGTACTATAGTAAAAGACCGGGAAAGTTTCACTCGCGTGCAGCAACTGCACGTGTCAGTATAAATTTACTTAAAGGGGCACTTCTGCTATCAAAGAGGCACTGAATCAATAAGACAGCCCGTGTGAAAAGGGTGTCTGTCACACAAAAACACACTTTACGCACACAAGGCTAATGACAATTCAAATGAGTGAGTGAGTTTTTACGTCCCAGTTACAGCAAGGTCATAGAGAAATGTGGACCTTTGTTTAAAGTCCCATATGAAAGGTTTGATGAACCGGACAACAAAACATACTATAGTACAATGTACGTGCGACCAGCAAAGACTCAGGTCAGTCTGTGCATCGACCCACTATATAAAGCAAGCTTCTCGGATAGCCCGGAGTCCGAAGAAGGTGCATACTGTATGATCAGCGAAGGCTCTGATCCTGGTTTGGACAGTCTGGCTGTCGAAGTTAAATACGATCCTCAGAGATACGATCAGTGAATGCTCCGATCAGAATATGCAGTTGCGCAGATTGACCCGAGTCTTCACTCGTCACACAAGGTGTTTTTATTAAACCCATAGATTGTAGGAGGTACCTACAATTAGCGAAGGCTCTGATCAGACTACTGATGTGCAGGCTCAGAGTGTGCAGGCTGATTCGTCTCTTCGTACAAGTTTTATTGTAGGTTTTGCCATGCACAGACTCATGCGCGAATTGTTTGTACAGACAATAACGCTTAACATTCTGGGTAAAGTTTTCAACAGACGACATTTTGAAATATTTTTCCATTCTTCCAAGAAAACAGGATTTGCATTTCAGGCAAATTGTCCCCATTGCATGAAATGTCAAATCCTGTTTTCTTGGTAATAAAACAAATAATGATTTTTTTTTCTTTTTTGTCGTCTGCTGAATTAGCCCAGCTAGTGGTAATTCGATACCCACAAGCACCAAGTGTTGTGTCTTTGAGCAAGACACTTTATCCGTGTATCTTAATATTGGTTTCTACCAGGAAGGCTCTCCCTAGAATGTCCGCGAGGGCATATGACGATATGGCCAAATAGCATTTTGCAGATGCTTTCCCGCCGATGCTGGTTTTATACATGCGTGTATTTTACTCGTTAAATAAATTACGGTCATGGTTTTGCATATCGAATGTTAAAGACACAAAAATAGAACACTTTACATGAAAACGAAAGTTTTGAAGATTGATCTATAAGCAAATAAAGATAATGTTATTAATAGATATATTGTAAGAGAATAACATAACAATATTCATTTGTACGCTGGTAAATGTGGGGTAACGTCCTCACACTGCAGGGTTTTACTCTTTTAAGGGAGCTAACTTCAGAAACTTGTAACTGCCAATCTTGAAGCAGTGGAAGAAGTGAATGACCGTAGCAAATACATGTGTTTCATGGTAAGTGGGGATTGAATCGCGTTCGATTCCCGCCTTTCCAATAAAGTCAGTGCAAACAACTTATAGCTCGAAAGGAGACGTGCCATATTTTATATGAGGGTAAAATGAGAGAGAGAGAGAGAGAGAGTTTGCAAAACTTGTAAAATTCCATGAAAAAAAAAAAAAAAAAAAAAAAACTTTAAAGAGAATTTGCAAATTATTTGAGGTTAAAATATATTCCCTTTTCCATTAGGTTGACATACCCCGGTAATATGAATTACTTAATATATATATATTGCAGTGCAAAAGCTACTCACATTTTTTCAGCAAAAAATATCAGAATATTGTTTATTGAATCCGCTAAAACAGTTAACGAAAGGACCCTTAACGAGCTCGTTAAGCGAACGACGCTTTGAACAACTGGGCCCTGACTACTACTGCTGCTACTGCTCAGTCATTTGTGTCTGTTATGGTTTCATACCCTGGGACCCCCTGCACCTAAGAGGCCTAACAGAAACAACAACAACTCAGTAATTCTGTTAACTTGTGTTCTCAGATACATGTAAGAAATAATTAAATCAAAAGTTCAAATGAAGCTAGAAGACCCTATATGGAACCTGGGAGATGAAAAAAAGACAAGTGTTAGGTGCAAGGACTGAAACATAAATGTCAGTGCTAAGGTTCTGAGATTGAAGACACTCCAAAAGAAATGTCCTGGACTTAATAAGAATAATTAAAAACCTAAACAGATGCCTCATGAACAAATTACAGAATCTACCCAGCCACACTCATTTTAATGACAAAAAAAAAGAAAAAAAAAGAAAAAAAACCCTTCCAATCTGACCAAATATTAGATCAGTTGACCACTAAATGTTTCAATTGACCAGTCTTGACCGCACTAGATGAATATTGACTAGGGCAGTTTTAACCATTTAAAACAAAGGGAGATTTAACCAACCAGCCTTGTGATATGGTGTTATCCCTCTTACTCTATAGCCTGCACAGACACTGATATCCATGAAATTTTCTGTGACTTACATGTATAGTAAACCACAGTATAGGTCCATAGCTCCCGATAAGGTGCATTTTTCAAACAAAACATATTGATATTTTTCCATCAAAGCATGTTATGACTACTCATTAGAAAGGCAGATACATGTATAACGAGTACCCACAACATACATTTTCATGGAGAAATAAGAACAATATTCAACTTTTCACAGTTGGACACCAGCCAGACAAATGATTAAAATGTACTTAAAATTCTGATTTTTTTTTGGATTTTTTTTTTTTTTGCTGTACTGAACAAATTTTTGTCTGACATGTTCAGTGGTCCTGCGGATTTCATGTAGACGGCTGGAGCTAGGATAGGACTACCGGTAAGTTCAGTGGTTGAACCCTTACAGTTATTGGCATAATACTCCCAGTGATTACTAGTTTAATTGTGTACTATAGACCCATTTTTGAAAGTGTTGGAGTTGCTTCCCTTTGAAATCTTGTCCCCCGTTCTGGAGTACATATTTACATTGCAACAATAGCGAAAATCTAAGTACATCATACAGCTCTTCAAGCATTTTGTTTAAAAATCAACAATTACATGTACTGCTTCTTTCTGTGATTTTCTCCATGTACATGTACTGTATTATAAGCCTGTACTCCAGAATGGAGGACAAAATTTCAAAGGGAGATAACTGCAAGATGTCCAAAAACGGGTCAGTAGCTACCACTTACTGTGAGATTTTAAACTTTGGGCCTATATTTAACACCATGAAAACGCAAGGTTTAAAGAAAATCAACAAGTCCGATACTGCCACAATGTTCTGTAATTTAAAGGAAAACATTCACAAAATACCAGATGGTTATGAAAATATTTATTGATTCTTGCAATACATGTATACATGTAATAATATTAAGGTTTGTGTAACACACACACACACACACAAACACACACAGAGTTATTCAGGCAAATCAAATGAGTACCAACAAAATAAGCTTTTTTTAAAGAAAATCAGAAAAAAGAATGGCATGATAAGCATATCTTTCTTTAAAGGGGAATGCAACCTTAAAAGGTATTGTGCTTTGAAGTAAAGAACTTTACAAACAATGAATTTTGACACAAATTTGATCAAAATCGAGGGAAAATTAAGTAAGTTATAGACAATTGAATATTTTAACATTAACATTGGTGGAATGGGCGCCGCCATTTTGAATATTTAATGAGGTTTCATGAAAATTAAAATCCATTTCATAAAGGTAGTTATTCTCATAAAGTTGATTTATTTTCTCTAGAATTAAACACAAAGCCTACAATATTGCGGCGTCCATGACAGCCATTTTAAATATATTCAAATCACCATAACTTTCTTATTTCTAGGCCGATTTTGAAAACTCTTGCATTAAAATAAATGGCTTGTTAAGCCCTTAACTCCAAGATATACTTACAACTTATATTGTGTTCCCCTTTAAAGTATGACCCCTGCTGGTACTCATAATCACCTCTTTATGGCATTTTGCCTATACATTTGTATGTCTTAAGTGTATATTTTACTACAGGTTTTTCCAGTAATTTTGAAAAACCAAAACTACAGTGTAGTAATAATATCAAGTATATCTTGCGTACATGTATATTGTAGTAGACCATATATATTATATAATTGCAAATGTTTTTCAGTTTAATAGTATTTTGTTGTCCATAGTTCTACGTTTTTGGTTTAATCAGAATAAAAAATAGTTGTCTGGATACCTATTTATATGTGTATTTTTAGCTCACCTGAGCAAAGCTCAGTGTGAGCTATTGTGATCACCCTCTGTTGGTCGTCCGTCGTTAACAATTAGTTTTTAGTTTGTTAACACTCTAGAGGCCACAGTTTTTACCCAATCTTGGTGAAACTTGCTCAGAATGTTTGCCCCGATGAATTCTAGGTCAGGTTCATAACTGGGTCACTTAGGGTCAAAAACTAGGTCACAGGTCAAATCAAAGAAAAATATTGTTAACACTCTAAGAGGTCACATTTTTCAAGCAATAATCATGAGTCTTGCTCAAAATGTTGGTCTTGACGATTTCTAGGTCAAGTTCAAAACTGGGCCACTTGGGGTCAAAAACTAAGTCACCAGGCCAAATCAAATGAAATCCTTGTTAACACTCCAGTGGTCACATTTTTGAAGCAGTCATCATGAGTCTTGCTCAAAATGTTTGTCTTGATGAGTTCTAGGTCAAGTTCAAAACTGGGCCACTTGGGGCAAAAACTGGGCCAAATCAAAGGAAGATCTTCTAACCACTCTTGAGGTCAGATTTTTGAATCAATCATCATGAATCTTGCTCAAAATGTTTGTCTTGATGGGTTCTAGGTCAAATTCGAAACTGGGTCACTTGTAAAAAACTAGGACACCTGGCCAAATCAAAGGAAGACCTTGTCAACACTCTAGAAGTCACATTTTTGAAGCAATCATCACGAATCTTGCCCAAAATGTTTGTCTTGATGAATTCTAGGTCCAGTTTGAAACTGGGTCACTTTGGGTCAAAAGCTACAATGTAGGTCACCGTGCCAAAAACCTTGTTAACACTCCTGAGGTCACATTCTTTAAATAATCATCATGAATATCGCTCAAAATGTTCGTCTTGATGATTTCTAGGTCTAGTTCAAAACTGGGTCACTTGGAGTCAGAAACTAGTTCACCAGGGCAAGTCAAAGAAAAACCTTCTTGACACTCTAGAGGTCACATTTTTTAAGTGATCATCATGAATCTTGCTCAGAATGTTTGTCTTGATGATTTCTAGGTGAAGTTTGGAACTTGTTTGCTTATGACTTATATTTCACGGTCCAGTGACTTTCTTAAGTTTTTTCATTTAGGTCAGTTTCTGAGTAACTGTTCGTCCTACAGAGTGATATTTGGCACTTGTGAAGTGTTTGTGTTTAGGTCAGTTTCTTAGTAACTATTGCTCCTACAGCCAGTGATACTTAGCATATGCATACATCTCAGCATGGCCTCTTGAGTGCAATCATCCATGTTTGACCTTGACCTCTATTTCACAGTCCATTAGACATGCTACATTGTCTTACTTTATGAATTTTAGTCAGAATGTTTGCACTGATCAGTTCTGGGTCAGATTCTCTACTCAGGTGAGCATTACAGGGCCATCATGGCCCTCTTGTTTCAGATGTTAGTAACTTAGTTACTCTTGTTCCAAAGTATTGAAATCAATATTTTTAGCTTGCCTGAACAAAAGTACAGGAAGAACTATTGAACGACCCCCGGTTTTTACAAAAATGTTGAAGTTTTACATGAAAGTTTTTAAGACCTTGTATTTTCTAAATCCTCATTTGGATTATAGATGTTGGGCCAGAATTTAATTGAGCACTATCCACACCCTGCTCATGACCTAGAGGTCAAGGTCAAAGACTTAGAAATTTTATGTTAAAGTTTTGCAGCAAAGTTTTTAAGATCTGATAGACAAGTGCAATTCCAGACGAGCTGTCCTGTCTAGCGATAGGCCTTGTGTTCATTTTTGTAAACTGGAACATTCTGGAAGAATGCAGAGTATTCTAGGTTATTGAAAATAATTAAGGACCAAATGATTAAGCCAGGCTACAATGTACATGTATATTGCATAGTCCAGTGACTCTCTTCAGTTTTTAGCTCACCTGAGCTGAAAGCTCAAGGTGAGCTTTTGTGATCACTCACCGTCTCGTCGATGTCGTCCATATGTCTGTCCGTCCGTCCGTCCACAATCTTTAAACAACATCTCCTCCTAAACCACTGATTGGATTTTGACCAAACTTCACAGGAATGATCCTTGGTTGGTCCTCTTTCAAAGTTGTTCAAATGGTTCCGGTCCATTGAATATCTAGGTCACAGGAGCTAAAAATAGATTTTTTAACTAAAAACTTAAAAAATCTTCTTGTCAGAAACCACTGGACAGATTTCAATATAATTATGCAGAAATGTTCCTTTGGTGATCCTCTACCTAGATTGTTCAAGCCATTCGGATTCGTCAAAAAACATGGCCACCAGGGGCGGGGCTTATTTTCCCTATGTATCTATATAGAAAACTTTAAAAATCTTCTTGTCAGAAACCACTGGACCGATTTCAATGTAATTTTGCAGAAATGTTCCTTTGGTGATCCTCTACCAAGATTGTTCAAGCCATTTGGATTTGTCAAAAATAATGGCCGCCAGGGGGCGGGGCTTATTTTCCCTATGTATCTATATAGAAAACTTTAAAAATCTTCTTGTCAGAAACCACTGGACCGATTTCAATGTAATTTTGCAGAAATGTTCCTTTGGTGATCCTCTACCAAGATTGTTCAAGCCATTTGGATTCATCAAAAAACATGGCCGCTAGGGGGCGGGGCTTATTTTCCCTATATATCTATAAAGAAAACTTTAAAAATCTTCTTGTCAAAAACCGCAGGACTGATTTCCATATAATTTTGCAAAAATGTTCCTTTGGTGATCCTCTTTCAAGATTGTTCAGGCCATTTGGATTCGTCAAAAAACATGGCCGCCAGGGGGCGGGGCTTATTTTCCCTATATATCTATATAGAAAACTTTAAAAAATCTTCTTGTCAGAAACCACTGGACCGATATCCATATAATTTTGCAGAAATGTTCCTTTGGTGATCCTCTACCAAGATTGTTCAAGCCATTTGGATTTGTCAAAAAACATGGCCACCAGAGGGCAGGGCTTATTTTCCCTATATATCTATATAGAAAACTTTAAAAATCTTCTTGTCCTAAACCACTGGACCGACTTCAATATAATTTTGCAAATATGTTCCTTTGGTGATCCTCTACCAAGATTGTTCAAGCCATTTGGATTCGTCAAAAAACATGGCTGCCAGGGGGTGGGGCTTATTTTCCCTATATATCTATATAGAAAACTTTAAAAATCTTCTTGTCAGAAACCACTGGACCGATTTCAATATAATTTTGCAAAAATGTTCCTTTAGTGATCCTCTACCAAGATTGTTCAAGCCATTTGGATTCGTCAAAAAACATGGCCGCCAGGGGGCGGGGCTTAATTTCCCTATATATCTATATAGAAAACTTTAACAATGTTCTTGTCAGAAACCACTGGACCGATTTCCATATAATTTTGCAGGAATGTTTCTTTGGTGATCCTCTACCAAGATTGTTCGAGCCATTTCGATTAGTCAAAAAACATGGCAGCCAGGGGGCGGGGCTTATTTTCCCTATATATCTATATTGAAAAATGTAAAAATCTTCTTGTCCGAAACCACTGGACCGATATCCATATAATTTTGCAGAAATGTTCCTTTGGTGATCCCCTACCAAGATTGTTCAAGCCATTTGGATTTGTCAAAAAACATGGCCACCAGAGGGCAGGGCTTATTTTCCCTATATATCTATATAGAAAACTTTAAAAATCTTCTTGTCCGAAACCACTGGACCGACTTCAATATAATTTTGCAAAAATGTTCCTTTGGTGATCCTCTACCAAGATTGTTCGAGCCATTTGGATTCGTCAAAAAACATGCTGCCAGGGGGTGGGGCTTATTTTCCCTATATATCTATATAGAAAACTTTAAAAATCTTCTTGTCAGAACCACTGGACTGATTTCCATATAATTTTGTAGAAATGTTCCTTTAGTGATCCTCTACCAAGATTGTTCGAGTCATTTGGATTTGTCAAAAAACATGGCCGCCAGGGGGCAGGGCTTATTTTCCCTATATATAGAAAAATGTAAAAATCATCTTGTCCCAAACCACTGGACTGATTTCCATATAATTTTGCAGAAATGTTCTTTTGATGATCCTCTACCAAGATTGTTCAAGCCGTTTGAATTTGTCAAAAAACATGGCCACTAGGGGGCAGGGCTTATTTTCCCTATATATGTATCTATATAGAAAACTTTAAAAATCTTCTTGGCAGAAACCAATGGACCAATTTCAATATAACTTGGAAGGAATGTGTCTTTGGTCACCCTCTTCCAAGATTGTTCAAGCCATCATGATTCATCAAAAAATATGGCTGCAAGGGGGTGGGGCTTATTTTCCCTATATATCTATATAGGAAACTTGAAAAAAAATCTTCTTGTTTTCCCTATATATCTAAATAGAAAACTTTAAAAATCTTCTTCTCAGAAACCACTGAACAGATTTCAATATAACTTGGCAGGAATGTTCCTTTGGTGACCCTCTACCAAGTTTGTTCAAGCTGTCATGATTCGTCAAAAAAATGGCCATTAGGGCGTAGGGCTTTATAGCTACATTTGTATATAAAACTTTTTAAACCACTGGAACAATTTCAATATAACTTGGCAGAAATGTTCCTTTGGTGACCCTCTTTTAAGATTCAGTTCAAGTTGTCAAGATTTGTAAAAAAACATGGCCGGGGGTGTGGTGGAGGGGGGTGGGGGTGGTTAGTGCTATAAAGTTTATACAAAAATCCTAGAGCAGTGAACTTGGCTGAAACTTCAACAGTAAATATGCAAATCTGTTTGGTCAGGTGAGCGATATAGGACCATCATGGTCCTCTTGTTTTAGTTTATGTCAGTTTCTCAGTAACTCTTGATCCTACAGCAGTTTACTTGGCACTTGCATAAATCTTAGCAAGGCCTCTTGAATGCAGTCAGCCATATTTGACCTTGAGCTATATTTCACGGTCCATTAGCCATGCTAAATTGTCTTGTTAATATAATCATTATGAATCTTGGTCAGAATGTTTGCCTTGATCATTTATAGGTCCATTTCTCTCTGATACTCAGGTGAGCGATACAGGGCCATCATGGCCCTCTTGTTTACAGTATTGGGACTTTTTAACTCCTTACCAAACTTGTCTTAAAATTTGAACAAGTCCATTATATCTGTTAGTGCTGGCTGAGTGGCAAACAGTTTGGACCTGGATTTGATTGACGTTGCAGCATCTGATCAGGGTCTACACTGTTAGTTAGTTCCAGCCTGTAGAGTAAATATGGTAATTTTTGCACCATAACATTTCTTGTGTCGATTCCAGTGGGTACCTACAAGATCTGTTTGGATTAAGTACATGTACGAAGTAAAATTTTGAGCAGACAACTTGAAGTATTTTTTTTTCTTATTTTTTACCAGAAAACAAGATTTGACATTTCATGCAAATTGTCTCCATTGGAGACAGTTTGTATGAAATGTCAAAACTTGTTTTCTGGGAAAATAAGAAAAATATCAATTTGTCATCTACTGAATTAGCCCAGGGAGTGATTATGGTTAAAAAAATAGTTTGAATTCTTGAATTATCAACTTAGTTTTCACCACATCATTGCTTCAGATAAGGCACTTTTGTAATGCTTAGCATGCTGGGTAAAAATTTTAGCAGGCAGCATTTTGAAATATTTTTCTTATTTTTCCCACAAAATAAGCTTTGACACTACATGTATGCAAATTGTATCCTCAGGAGTCAAATATTTCTTTGGGAAAAATAAGAAAATTATCATATCAGTGGTCATCTGCTGAATTAGCCGAGAGAGTGGTAAAGGCCAGCGGAAAGTTATTGATATTTTTCTTATCTCTCAAGAAAACATGTTGTCCTGTGAGTACTCATTAGAATCACTTTGCTGAGTACACAGAACATATATGTTATAATGGAGAAATTAGAAAAATAATTCAATACTCAGGGGTCATCCTAGAGGGCGGTTTGGGAGAAAAAGTCTCTCTAAGCTGGCTGACCTCCCTACCTTGAGCTGAGGGAGAAGTGAAAATGTATAGAATGTACAGGGAAATCCAAAATTTGGACCAAAACTTGTCCCTGAAATCCTGAAATTGTCACAAAACTTCTCCCTATTTGAAAGCTCTAGGATGACCCCTGAATACCTGGGTGCCGTTGAACCTCAATAGCTCGAACACCGATGGCTCGTTTACCATGGCTAACTCAAACTCATTTTTGAGTCCCTACAAAATTCTTCTGATAGGTCAAGAAAACAAATATTTAGGGAAATTTTCTTATTATGCCCCCAACTTCAAAGAAGTTGGAGGGGCATATTGCTTCTGGGTTGTTCGTCCGTCCGTCCGTCCTTCAGTCCATCCGTTCGTCACGCTTTTTGATGCATAGCATAACTTTAAAACCGTGAATGCTACTGTTTTGAAATTTCATATATGGATTCCTCATGAAAAAATAGCTGACACGTATTTTTTTTCTTGACAGGATTATGCCCCTTTTCTGAGTAATGGCCCTTTGAAAAAATATGGATGCAATCTTGTCAGCAAAATATCTCAAAAACTATTAAAGCTAGAGCCTTGAAACTTGATGAATAGACTGGTAGTGATGAGTAGACAGTCTGTTTAACTTTTGAAGAAATTTTGAAAAATACTTCTTGAGTTATGGCCCTTTGTAATTTTGGGCAATTTTACCTTGTCAGCAAAATATCTCAAAAACTGTTAGAGCTAGAGCCTTGAAACTTAGTAAATGGATTTGTAGTGATGAGTAGATGACCTGATAAACTTTTGAAGAAATTCTGAAAAATACTTCATGAGTTATGGCCCTTTGTAATTTTGGGCATTTTTATCTTGTCAGCAAAATATCTCAAAAACCATTGGAGCTAGAGCCTTGAAACTTAATGAATAGGCTGGTAGTGATGAGTAGACAACCTGATTAACTTTTGAAGAAATTTTGAAAAATGCCTTTTGAGTTATGGCCCTTTGTAATTTTGGGCATTTTTACCTTGTCAGCAAAATATCTCAAAAACTGTTAGAGCTTGAGCCTTGAAACTTAGTAAATGGATTTGTAGTGATGTGTAGATGACCTGATTAACTTTTGAAGAAATTCTGAAAAACACTTCATGAGTTATGGCCCTTTGTAATTTAGGGCATTTTTAACTTGTCAGCAAAATATCTCAAAAACTATTGAAGCTAGAGCCTTGAAACTTGATGAATAGACTGGTAGTGATGAGTAGACAACCTGATAAACTTTTGAAGAAATTTTGAAAAATTCTTCTTGAGTTATGCCCCTTTGTAATTTTAGGCATTTTTATCTTGTCAGCAAAATATCTCAAAAATGGTTAGAGCTAGAGCCTTGAAACTTAGTAAATGGATTTGTAGTGATGAGTAGATGACCTGATTAATTTTTTAAGAAATTCTGAAAAATACTTCATGAGTTATGGCCCTTTGTAATTTTGGGCAATTTTACCTTGTCAGCAAAATATCTCAAAAACTGTTGGAACTAGAGCCTTGACACTTGATGAATAGACTGGTAGTGATGAGTAGACAACCTGATTAACTTTTGAAGAAATTTTGAAATATACTTCTTGAGTTATGCCCCTTTGTTATTTTGGGCATTTTTATCTTGTCAGCAAAATATCTCAAAAACTATTAGAGCTAGAGACTTGAAACTTGGTGAATTGATTGGTAATGATGAGTAGAAGACCTGATTAATTTTTTTGTAAATTCTGAAAAATATTTCATAAGTAATGGCCCTTTGTAAATTTGGGCATGTTTCAATTGTGAACAAAATATCTCAAAAACTATTGAAGCTGGAGCCTTGAAACTTGATGAATAGATTGGTAGCGATGAGTAGATGACCTGATTATGCCCCCAGTTTCGAATGAAATTGATGGGGCATATTATTTTGCTTTCATTTGTCCATCCGACTGTTTGTCCGTTCATCAAGCTTTTTTGTGCATGCCATATCTTAAGAACCCTGCACGCTAGGGTTTTGAAATTTTATATTTGGGTTCCCAATGAAAAAATAGCCGACCCGTATTTTGTTTCTTGTCTAGCATGTTTATTTAAAGTTATGCCCCTTTGAAAAAAATCAGAATTAAAGCTTGTGAGCAAGATATCTTGAAAAGTATTTAAGCTGGGTTCTTGAAATTCGATACAGTGAGTGGGAATAATGTGTACATTACCCGATTATATTTTGAGAGAATTCCATGAAAATATTGATAAAGTTACGGCCCTTTGCAGTTCTGCTCATTTTGACCTTGTCAGCAAGATTTCTCCAAAAGCACTTAAGCTAGGGTCTTGAAATATTATATGCTGATTGGGGATGATGTGGAGATTACCTGGTTTGTTTTTTAAGGGAATTCCATGAAAAATTGATGTAGTTATGGCCCTTTGTAGTTCTAGGCATTTTGACTTTTTCAGCAAGATATCTCAAAAAGTATTTAAGCTAGAGCCATGATATTTGGTATACTGATTGGGATTGAGGAGGAGATCACCTGAATAAATTTTGAACCAATTAAATGAAATGTTGGAGTTATGGCCCTTCGCAATTTCGGGCCATTTAATGTCGTTGCTTTATTGTGTATAGCATAAGTTTAGAACCATGTATGCTAATGTTTTGAAATTTCATGTTTTGATTCCTCATGAAAAAATAGGTGATCCGTATTTTTTTCTTATCCCAATCATCTCCTATTTTAGAGTTATTTCCCTTTGATAAAATAACATTGAAATCATATATTTGTACTGTTGTTACCGTCATGGCTAAGCAGTGTTGGAGTCAAACAGTGTTAGAGTCAGGCAGTTGGGGGCATAGTGTTTTACAAACACCAGCTCTAGTTTTGTCATGAAATTGTATGTTATGTGTACTCATTAGAATCACCTCATCAAATCAAAAAGATTTCCCTAAATTATCGCTATTTGCTTCCTGACTTGGCGCCATGATTAACCCTCAGTGGCTCGAATTACCGATATCTTGAACAAAGTTCCATGGTCCCAAAGATGTTCAAGCCATTGAAGTTTGACTGTATTTCATTTTTGAAAGGAAGGGAAGCAATTCCTGGCTGCAAAAGCTGGGTCCCTTTGATAAGTGGCAGCAAAATCTCTAGATGCATCCATTCATCTTAAGGGCAATCAATATACTTTCAAGGGAGACCAGGGAATTAGCTACATGTAAAGGGCAGCTAGAGAGAAATAGTCTCCTTCTGTCAAACTTCTCCCTATTTTCAGCTGAGGGAGAAGTCAAAATATACAGAATGTATAGGAAAATCAGAAATTCAGCCAAAATCTCCTCCCTATTTTTTTCTAGAAAGAGAGGAAACTTCTCCCTAAATTTCAAGTGTAGCTTGAACCCTGGAGACAGCTGTCAAAGTATCTTTGCTCCCTTCTAAAAAAAGGTCCTTGGGAACAAATTCTTTCCTTTTAGAATAGAGCCCTTTTCAGAAGGGTATTGGTGTACAGGAAAGTTAATAGGAAGTTATGAGAGTTGTCTCCCCTGACAAAAATGGCAGTAAAACCATGAGGTCACTGTGTATGCATTCACTATTATATTAAAAAACCATTACCAGTCTCTGGGCAAATTCAGCCGACAACAAATTTTTTTATCTTATTTATTTTTCCAGAAAATAGGTTTTGACATTTCATGCAAATTATCTCTAAGGAGACAATTTGCATGAACTGTCAAATCCTATTTTCTTGGAAAAAGTTAAATATTTCTAAACATCATCAGCTTAAATTTTTACTCAGCATACTATTTAACCCTTTCACCCCCCCCCCCACCCCCCCCCCCCCCCCCACCCCGAGTTTCTTCCATCTTTGAATATTGTCAGAACCATTGGTGTTTCAGTCAAAAATCAAAACAGAATGCCAAATAGTGTAAGTAGTATAGGGTGGAGTCCCCAGAGTGCAACCCTATGCTACTAGAGCCATCTCATCTGGTTCTACAATGTTTGCAAAGGTATATATTTTGGTCTGCAGGGATAAAAGAATTAAAGCGTTGATGAACTGATTACTGATTCTGAATATGTGGTTAGAGCTAGAGTAACACCAAAGTGCCTATTTATCTGTTTGTATGTCAGTCTTGTTGATAAAAAAAAGATGATAAGAAAATTGTTTCTGATTATTATGATCATTTTTTACACTTATGCCTATCTGTTTCATTGTCTGTGGTTGTACCTAGTACCCTCACTGTCAGCTCTTATTAACCACTCTCCAGGCTAATTCAGCAGAAGGCAAATGATCACAAATTGGTGATATTTTTCTTATTTTCCCCAGAAAACAGAATTTGACATTTCATGCAAATGGTCTCCAATAGAGACCATTTGCATTACATGTCAGATCCTGTTTTCTGGGAAAAATAAGAAAACATATTTCAAAATGTTGTCTGCTAAAGATATATTGCTCCAGATAATGCCAAAAAATACTTATATTTCTCTTATTTTTCCACAAAAACATATGTTGTGTTCATTGAGAAGTAAGAGAAATATTTATGTGCTTACGTCTGCTTATCAGGAGCTATATTATACCGTTGACTGACAGGCCAGTGCATTCAATGTAGACCTAGATCAGATGTTATGGAAATCAGCATCTGATCAGGGTCTACACGATTTGTCACTCATCCAGTGGCTTTTACACACTTCAGCTACATTTGTAGTAAAATTAAGTTGCTCAAATTTTAGGACAGATATGGTAATGAGTTAAAAGGGAATGCAACATAAGTTGTAAGTAATCTTGGAGTAAAATGCTTAACAAGCCATTTATTTTAATGTAAGAGTTTTTAAAATCAGCCTAGAAATAAGGAAGTTATGGTTGTTTGAATATATTTAACCCTTGTCCTGCTGAATAAATTAAGATGCCATGCCCACTTCTAATTTTCAGCCAATCAGATTCCTTGATCCAGTTTTTTGTTATAAATTTGCATACTTGATGGCAAACAGTGCAGATCTAGATCAGTTGGCTTCTTCAGAAGCCAACTGATCTGGATCTACACTGTTTGCAAAACATGGTATATCCGGGCTCAGCAGGACAAGGGTTAAAATGGGTGTCATGGATGCCGCCATATTGTAGGCTTTGTGACCTCATACAGCCCAAATTAAATATGCAAAACCAATTACCGGTATACAAGGTTTTTAAGAATAATTTTGCTGTAGTTTTTTCTATAATATTTTAATACTAGTGACAAGCAATCATTTCCCCCAAAAATAAATCAGCTTTATGAGAATAACTGCATTTATGAAATTAATTTTAATTTTTATGAAACCTCATTAAATATTCAAAATGGAGGCGCCCATTCCACCAATGTTAAAATATTCAGTTGTGTATAACTTACTTAATTTTCCACTGATTTTGATCAAATTTTTGTCAAAATTCATTGTTTGTAAAGTTCTTTACTTTAAAGCTCAACACCTTTTAAGGTTGCGTTCCCTTTTAAGATGTCTCGATATTTAGGTTAAATATGATAATGCTGGTAAACTCATAGAAGGGTATCGTGAAAAGAATATTTCTAGTATTTCTCCATGAAGGTATGTGTTTGGGTACTCAATAGAAGCTCTTTGGTGAGGTACTTCTAAACAACATATCAATTTAACCCCTGTCCTGCTGAACCCGGATATACCCTACCTTTGCAAACAGTGTAGATCCAGATCAGTTGGCTTCTGAAGAAGCCAACTGATCTGGATCTGTACTGTTTACCAATCAGTATGTGAATTTATATCAACAATCGAGATCAAGTAATCTGATTGGCTGAACATTTGAAAAGGGCGTGTGACAATTTAATTTATTCAGCAGGACAAGGGTTAATTAAAACACCTCTGGATGTTTGGCAAATGGTGCCATGTTCAGTGCTGTCTAATCTGGGTCTATACTGTTTGCTCAGGCCTGTCTGTCCCAGTACTTAGGGTGAAAATGGTAATTCCAGAATGCTTCTGATTCAAGAAGGGCAGTTGTTAGTTATGGTGAAAGTAGGTGCACAAAGGACTTGTTCACCATACCGCTGAGTGGACTAAGTCTGCCCAGGAAAAGTATGTTAACTGACCAGCTCAACATGACCAAAATAGTGTTGACTGGGCCACAAAATTTCAAATCAAATCAAAAAAAAAAAGAATATGTGCCACTTTGGGGAAACAAGAAAATTATAGCTATTTACCACCTAAATCAAATTTTAGCTGTTTAGCTGTAGTCTTTAGTGACATGCATTCTGAGATTTAGACTGAAAATGACATGGCCACCTATGGGGAGAGATTTGAATATTATTTAAATTTGTTAAGAACTCTTCAGGGGAGGCAGCTCTGTTAAAATTGTTTACCTTCTGTAAAGGACACTATTCTTAAAGGAAAGTATTTACTCCCAGTATATTCTTCCCTTTTAGAGTAGATCCCTTGTTAGAAAGGGCTTGGTATACAGAAAGGCAAACAGAAGTCACCGTAGTTATCTCCCTTGTATAAGATGGCTAAATAACAAGCAAGTGTATCTAGTCTCCCTAAAAATAAGTTTATCTTGTCCCTTATCACAAATGAATCTTTTGTCAAATGTTTATTTTTTAAAAGATACTAGTTTGTCTCAATTTATAACTTTACCTATGTAAAGAATTTACATCTGTTGATCGTAATTTTAGTAGTTTTCACGCAGAGTTGGTTAATGCTACAGAGTATTATATAATGATTGATTCAAGGGAACTCGATACAGTTGTTAGATTTTCTGCCATTTTTTAAAAAAAAGGAAGATAACTTGTGACTTCCAGTTTGCTTTCCTGTACACCAATTCCCATCTGAAAAGAGGTCTACTCTAAAAAGAAAGAACTTGCTCCCACAAGGAGCAAATTCTTTCCTTTTAGAGTAAACACCTTTTCAGAAGGGAGGCAAAAACAACTTTGGCAGAGTTACTCCCCTTTGAAAGTGTATCCAGTCCCCTTAATATATTGGCATGCTGGAATGAACATGGGCCACAGCTTGAGAAAACGGCCATTATGTGCAAACACCAAAGATACAGATCAGCCTGTGGACCCGCACAGTCTATATAGGATTGTCCATGTTTGTCAGTATATATACTACAGTATCCAGTGCTTAGGTAAGTAGCCAAGGAAGGCCAGACCTAACTGTGCAAATGCTCAAGTTGATACGGGCCTTTGTTACCCCAATACCAGATGAGGGCCCATTTCTCATGTTGCAGTTCATATGTTTACACGAAAATTAATGTGCATTATTGTTCAGTGTGAGGCGCGTGGGCTGGCATTACTAATGTGCTCTTAAACCTTAAGTTTGCTGCAGTAGAAAATGTGTTTTTGTTGCATTTTGGCACACCTGCATAAGCAGGAGGTGAAATATAAGCCTCTAATTTTCCATCTGTCTGTTCGTCTGTCCATCAAGATTTGCATCCACGTAGTATCACGCAAGTCCATTTCTGAACAAATTCCTGTAATCATCTTGCTTGGCATACACTTTCTCACTAACAAGGACTTCAACAATGCAGCATCATTTTATGAACATGACCTATTTTTTAGTGGTCTAACAGCTTTGCCATTTTTGGGCCGGTTGTTTACAATAGACCCGTAGTATACAAATGCCAAAATTTTCTTAACCCTTGTCAAGCTGAATAAATTGGCACACCCATTTTTAAATTTCAGCCAATCAAATTACATGATCCAGATTGTTGATATAAATTCAAATAATGACAAACAGTGCAGATCCAGATCAGTTGGCTTCTTCAGAAGCCAACTGATCTGGATCTACACTGTTTGCTAAGACAGGGCATGTACCGACCTCGGTGGCTCAGTTGGATGAGCCGTCAGACTGGAGACCAGGAGGTTGCAGGTTCAACCCCTGTCGAGGTTGGCAACATTCTTTCGTGGAGATTGATCATGAAATATATTCTACGGTCATTCTCTCCCTTCCACTGATTCAAGAAAGGCAGTTGTCAGATTCTGGTGAAAGAATGTGCACAATACTGGTTAACTGCTTAGTGGACTAAGCCTGCCCAGTAAACGTGTGACTAGGTAAACTGACCGCACTCGACATGACCCCATTGGGTTGACTGAGCCGTAAAACCTCAAAACAAACAAAAGACAGGGCATGTTGTGTTCAGCAGAAGAAGGGTTAAGGTAGTTGTACACATGGTTAGCATTGACCTCTCTAATCAAACCACCTGTTAGAAGAAATCCAGGTAACGATTATTTATAGCCATGCTATTCTTGTCGCTGTGACATCAGAATACTGTTGATAGAGGGTTATCTGTAAAACCTGGGGACATTTGGGACATTGGCAAACAGTGTCGCCCAAGATCAGATGCTGCAGAACGTGGTGTCTGATCAGGGTCTGCACTATTTGCTTAAATTAGAGGAAGTTAAGGATTAAATGACACAGTCTTAAGTCCCCAGTTCAGGACCATTTTCCAGCCTACACTCGGAGACAATCGACCCACCATTACTGCAAAGCTTTGATTTACATTTAACTCCATTTCTGATCAATAGTAACACTGACTGTCATCTAACATGACGTGTTTTTTCCCTTACATGCAAAGATTAATCCTTTTAAGGTGAAGCGAGATATTTGCAAAAAACTTCTTTGTAGATTTCTTGCCCCTTGAGAAGGATTTCCCTGTATGCAACCCATGGTCGATATGGATTCATGTTAAAAGGATTAACCTTTGCATAAAGAAGTACCCATGCGAGATTGGTGCGACAGATAGAATTATCTCACACCGGATCTCACAGAACCACATGACTCTGTCTGGTAGGCAAGAAAAGTATTAGAACTGTAGAACAAGATGGGGTGCTATGATATGTGACAATCTCAGAATGAAATTCAGTACTCAAACATTACATACATTTGTATGAGGTTCTGGGGTGGTTGGTTATTAAGACTGATAATGCGGGTCGAGTAGGTGGGGTATTTCATGGGAGTTCTAAACCTACGCACATTACGCTTGTACACATCCCAGATAAAATGTGCTCTGCACACTCTGTCGTGGTCTTTAGGCTCCCATAATTCATTTGATCTAGAATTTTTCTGTCCCGATATTGGCACATGATTGATCTACTTTACCCATCTGTCGTATTTGTCCTTGTTCGAAGTGGACGACAGAAATCAAAACATTTTCACTACGTTTCCTTTCTGATTTAGGTGGTTTGTGCAGTGTAGGGCAAAACATGATGATAGCATTTTATGTCAATTGCAATTAAACACAATCCGATAAAATTATGACAGATTGCAGTGTTCGTAAACAAATTATGACACAAATAGCCTCACGGGTCACTGGTTTTTAACAATGGCGTAGTATTTATTGCCCTACGTACTTTGCCCATTTGCGAGAACACTGCATTATGGGTGCTTTTCCTTAGCAACACAGTGTTTATAACCATCTATAGACCCCTTCTCAGAAGGGGTTTGCTGTGCTGGAAAGCAAACAGGAAGTCACAAAAGTTGTCTCCCTCTCAAAAAGTGTAGACAATCTACCATGTGTATCCAGTTATCTTGAACTGAGCCAGAGAAGGGAGAGTAACAGTGCTCTGTTATTTCATGTCAGATTTTATAAATATAAATCACTGAAACTGCACATACAAAAGGGTCCAGTCTGATCAAAATATATGTTTTCATGGAGAAATCATACTCCAGATAAGGTTTTTCTTACAACCAAAATGTATTGATATTTTTCTTATTTCTCCACAAAAGCATTGGTTGTGGGTACTCATTAGAAGTGACTCACCGAGGTACTTCTGCTGAGTACCCACAACATGTTTTCATTGAGAAATGAGAAAAATATTTACTCCATATCCTATCTAGAGCTATGGAGATCAGAAGACTATGTCTCATACCTAGAGCTATGTATGTAGGTGTAAGTCAATTCATAATACTGTCTGCTTTGATACTTTGTATTTCTTTAAGTCTTTCCCCGGTAGTGGTGACTTGTGTTGTCTGCTGATAACCTTTGCAAACAGTTTGGACCCAGATAAGGCCCGACAAAATGTTGGGCCTGATCTGGCATCAAACTGTTTGAAACTCTAATGGTATTCCTGAAAGATTTTTTGGAAAGTTAATTTTAAAAAAAAATCCACAGATGACAAAAAAGCATGAGAAATTACCCAGCATGCAAAGAGTTAATTTATACATTCACTGTTTACTGTTTGCATGCTGAGAGAGTATTTGTTGGCCTACATCAAATGAATGATTGCTTTTCCTTTTTTTTTTTTGAAAATAAGGCAAGTTTTTTTTTTTGTTTTTTTTTTTTATATGACTTGGTTTCCTCTGTTGTCTACATTCACATGAAAATCTCAGGCTTTTTTTCTGGAAAAAAAATATTTTTAAGTGTCATCTGCTAATATTTTAATACAGTCTATAAAAAAATGATAGATATTTGATTTAATGAGTTGCAAAGTGGTAAAACCTACCGTATTCTGTAATGTTGTTATGCACGTCTGCATACAGGTCTGGGTTAGCCTATTTCCTATTTTGCATCACATTAGTTTTGACATAAAATTTTAACCCTTGTCATACTGAATAAATTAAGATGCCACGCCCACTTCTAATTTCCAGCCAATCAGATTACTTGATCCGGGTTTTTGATAGAAATTCACATATTTAATGACAAACAGTGCAGATCCAGATCAGTTGGCTTCAGAAGCCAACTGATCTTGATCTATACTGTTTGCTAAAACAGGGCATGTCGTGCTCAGCAAGAGAAGGGTTAATGCATAGCATACTAGGAAAAAAATTCAGCAGACGATTCAAATAAGCTTTGACATTACATACAAAATTGTCTCCTAAGGAGACATTGTGCATGAAATGTCAGTCTATTTACTGGGAAAATAAGAAAAAAATCATAAATTTGTTGTTGTGTGGCCTGCGTAGCATGGCAGACACATAGAGATCATGTTGTCCGTCCACGCCGTCATAGGCGGCGGCGGTAGCGTCGGTGTCGTCATCACATTTTTCGTTTCCATTCAATAACTTTTGAAGGGATGTATTGATTTCATTAAAATTTTGCAGAACTTTATATCACTATAAAATACAGGTCAAATTCGTTATTGGTAATTTTGGCTGAGATATGGCCCTTTTTCAACTTAATTTTTGTTGTTCGTTTCTGCTCAATAACTTTTGAAGGAATGCATTGATTTCATTCAAACTTTGTAGAACTTTATATCTCTGTAAAATACAGGTCAAGTTCGATATTGGTAATCATCCGCCAAATTTTGGCTGAGTTATGGCCCTTTTAGGACTTAGTTTTTGCTAGTGTGTTGATATTGGTTTCAGATCAATAACTTTTGCAGGGATGCATTGATTTTATTGAAAGTTTGCAGAAGGATATATCATTGTAAAATACAGGTCAAGTTGGATATTGGTAATCATCTGCAAAATTTTGGCCAAGTTATGGCCCTTTTTCGACTTAGTTTTTGTTGTTGGGGTAAAATACAAGGTAAAGATATTGTTTCCTCTCAATAACTTTTGAAGGGATACATTGATTTCATTCGAAGTTTGCATAATGGTATATCATGATAGCATAGAGGTCAAGTTTGATTTTTGTAATCATCAAAAAAATTTCGGTCAAATTGTAGCCCTTTATTTACTTGATTAATAAAATTTAGACAAAGTAGTGAGGGGTTGCCTTTAGGGATAGGAGTGATTATAAGGACCAGTATTTTTTTTCCTTTTTCATATAAAATGGTTGGCGCTTTAAGCAGGCAACACATCCGATTCTCGGAATTCTAGTCTGCTGAATCTGCCCACAGCCCAGAAAGTGGTAAGGGTAAACCCTTAAAGCAACAATCACAACAGCAGCAGATGACATTTAAAAATATTTATGTCCCCCTCAACCTATTATTCTCGTATTGTTTTTGGTGCAGATCCCATTGGTGTTGGTGTGACGGAATTGAGGTTGGTGTTGGCATGACACTTTCTTGACTGCACAATATCTTGTGAACCAGTGGTTCCGTTCTTACAAATTTTCATGGACATATAATTATGACATAACAAAGAAATGATTAGATTTTGGTGACCTTGACCTAATTTTCATGGTCACAGCAGTAGAAAAACTTAAAATTCGGTGAAGGGGTGGGTTGGGGGGGGGGGTACATCTGTTTTCTCTAAAAACACTGTTACTAGTTTTTTTATCCACATGCTTTAAAAAATGCAATTGGGATATTGTTAACACCTCTGTCCATCAGTCTGTCATGCTACATGTATCTTGCCAAAACCACTGGGAGGAATTCGACCAAACCTGCTATATGACTTCCACACTTGGTAAGGGTATGTGAGAGCAACATTATTTTTCACTTCTCTCTGCTTAGTAGCGAAAGCGTGGGGATTTGCAATGGCGTGCCATCAACTGAAGGATCTAGTTTTAGTTTTCAGAGAATTTCAGATGATCCACATGAAATGACAAGACATTATTTTCTCTGAAAACACACAAAAAAAAGAATTAGAATGTCCTCTGCTACAAATTTTGCTTTTAAAGGTTAATACATAGGGAACATTGATTTGTACAGTTGCTGTACCCAATGATATGTTTAGATAATGTAAATGACATAACTGACCTAAATGTGCAGAGGTCACATCTCCTCACAATACTTGTCCTAAAATTTGAACAACCTGGTGATGTATTTAAAAAGTGCTGGCTGAATGGAAAACAGTGCAGACCCTTATCAAACAGCTTATTAACCCTTATCATGCTGAATAACATAAGATGCCACGCCCACTTCTATTTTTCAGCCAATCAGTTTTCTTGATCCGGGTTATTGATACAAATTCAAATTATGAATGGCAAACTGTGCAGATCCAGATCAGTTGGCTTCTTCAGTAGCCAACTGATCTGGATCTACACTGCTTGCCAAGGCAGGACATATCCGGGATCAGCAGGACTAGGGTTAATCGGAGCAGTTATATCTGGATCTAGATTATTGTCTTAAGCATGTCTGTCTGTATGGTAATGAAGACCCAGACTAATGTACAATGGGCATATTTTGTATGCTGGATATTTACCTGATGCATCATAGTTCCAGATAAAGCATTTTTATGCACCCCCCCACCCCCCCACCACCCCTGCCATTTTCAATGTGGAGGCATATAGTATCAACACTGTTCGTACATATATGTATGTCCCGTATAACGAAAAATGGTTTCCGCTCAATACGTTCTGAAAAGATTAGTGTATTGGATTCATATTTTATACACAGGTATAATAAAATATAGGTCAAATTTGATTTAGGGTAAAATCCACCTATTGTTATGGGAGTTATGGCCCTATTTCAACTTAGAAAAACAGTTTCTGTTTGATATCTTATGAAAAGATTTGTGTTTTGGATTCATATTATATACACAGGTACATGTATATAATCATAAAATATAGGTCAAGTTCGAATTCGGGTAAAATCCACTAATTATTATGGGAGTTATGGCCCTTTTTCAACTTTGAAAAACTGTTTCCATTTGATATGTTTTGAAAAGATTAGTGTATTGGATTCGTATTTTATAATCATAAAATATAGGTCAAGTTCGATTAAGGGACTTATTATGGCCCTTTTTCAATTTCTTTTTTTGCAAAATGCTTGTTTCCTGGTGAGGATGATTCCTGGACGGGGGCACCTGCATTGTATTGACACAGTTCTTGTCTCAACCATAAATTGTGGATATTTTTCTTATTTCTCCATGAAAACATTTGTTGTGGGAACTATTAGAAGTGTCTCACTGAGGCACTTCTAATGAGTCCCAACAGCAATAATGTTTTTGTGGAGAAGTCTGCTTTTTGACCTGGAGGTTGCGGATACAATCCAGGGCCGAGTCATACCAAAGACTTTAAAAATGGCACTAGCTGATCTTTCTCGGCAGTCAGCATTAAGAAAGTATAGCTAGGAACCAGAGCTGGTCAGCTCAGTGTCGGTATAATGTTATTATTTGTTTTGATTATGTTGAGATTTCTATGGCCCATTCAACCCAATGGGGTCATGTCGAGCACAATCAGTTTACCTAACCACACTTTTATTGGAAGTAGTCCTCTAAGCAGTTAACCAGAATTGTGCACATTCTTTTGCCAGAAACTGACAACTGCCCTTCTTGAATCAGCAGAAGGGAGAGAGTGACCGTAGAAAATATTTCATGATCAAATCTTCACGAAAGAATGTTACCGACCCAGTGGGGGTCGAACCCACAACCTCCTGATCACCAGTTGGAGTCAGTATAATGTATCTGGATCGAATATCATATCAAGTATCTGGGGCATATGATATTCAGTGAGGCAGCTCTCTTAAAAGTGAGCATTGAGCTCCCTGCCAAATCCTAACACCATTGTGATATGACTGAAAGATTGTTGAAAGTCACGTAAAGCCTGAATAAAATAGATCTTTAATACAGATCTTTTGACTGCTGCTGACCAAAGGTCAAGGCCACAGTTTATGAAGTTTTTCTGTAGTCGAGGCAATAGATCCATACTTGGTTACACTTGATCCTTGCTCACTTGCTGTAGCTTGACTTGTCACAGACATGTTAAATTCTAAAAATAGAGTGACATTTCTTTGAGTTTTTTTGAGATATTCAAATGAAAACGAGAAATTATTATCATAAAGTTGTCAACTTAACTGTTTGGAATATTCTTAAACCTATAACACTCTCTGGGCTAATTCAGCAGACGACAAATTGATGATATTTTTCTTATTTTGTCCAGAAAGTAGGCTTTGTCATTTCATGCAAATTGTCTCCTCAGGAAAAATGTTCCAAAATGTTGTCTGCTGAACATGCAAAGCGTTAATAGAAGAAACTGAAATGTAAACATTGACTTGAAAAATGTTTCAAAATGTTGTCTGCTGAACATGCAAAGCATTAATAGAAGAACCTGAAATGTAAACATTGGCTTGAATGGTTAAACCAAAACTATAGTTGTTTTTAATTTCAATAATTCTAACACATCCAGTTTCTGTCAGTAAATTTCTTAAACAATGAAATCTCTTATCTGAAGTAATTAGGATAATTCATTTTTAATCTAATTAGCTGATAAGCTTTGTTACTAACTAAAGAAACCATTCAGCATATATATATACAGTTGGTTCTTGGTTTTATCCAAACTTTATGTATATGCAGTCTTAATTTAACCATTTTCACTCTCAGGACAAATTCAGCACAGACGACAAATTTGTGATATATTTCCCAGAAGATAGGCTTTGACATTTCATGCAAATTGTTTCCAGAGGAGACAATTTGCATGAAATGTCAAGCCTTATTGTCTTAGAAAAACAAGAAAACTATTTCCAAAAAATTATCTGCTGAATTTTTTACCCAGAATGCTAAGAGTTAAACACTTGAAGTTCTGAGAGTCTCAGTCTGCAAGGAACTACTGGGTGTATAAGTACTTATTGGGGGCAGTTGTCAAATGCACCAGTTTCAACATACCACATTTCCACAATCCGTTTTCCTGTTGATACCAATCTAATAAGCATTAACCTTTAAAGCCCCAATCACAACAATTGTTGTTTGCTTTGTCTTCTGCTGGTTACTTTTAAAAGTCATTGTTGCAAACAGTGTGGACCCAGATCAGACTGCTCCTCTAGGAGCAGTCTGATCTGGGTCCACACCATTTGCCTATATGCAAAAAGCATGTTTGAAAAGTTTGCAAGAAGATGCAGCAGACGACATAAACAGACGACATTTTCAGATGCAGGTTTTCTTGGCATTTTAAGGGTTAACTAACAAATAGCTTCCTGCTAACGCTTATGTAATACGCTAAATTCTGCATTTAAACATATTAGCCTGATACACTCTTATGCTTATAAATAGCGAATGAATAAACAAAACCAAAGGAATCTTCAAATATTTGAAGAAATAAGATTTTAATCAGCTCATGTACAGTGTCATTAAAAATGAATACTCCAGTAAAATGCTCCAAATCTACAACTTTGGATAAAATGTGTAACCCGATCCATGGTCCTATTAAACACCAAAAAGGACCTTTTCCACTAAAAAAGCGCAGACTACAACAAGTCTCCAAATCAACAAAATGTTAAAAAAGGTCAATGGCTCATTCCTGGCTTTCTGCTCACAGATTACATTTTACAAATAAAGTTTTGTATTATTTGTGTGTGGCTTTTTTTTTTTTTTTTTTAATTTCACTATCAATTCAAGTTCAAGATGCCTATAAAATTTCAGGCAACCAACCCATCAGCACTCTCAGTGCTTTGATTTTTCCCTGTACCTTACATGTTTTAATCTCCTTGTGTTATCTGATACCTTATCTGCAGCTGGGCAGGGTTAATGCTAAGCATTGCATGCTGGATAAAAATCTTGGTAGATGACTACTCACTTGCTTCGGATAGAGCGATGGGGTTTCTCAAGGGGACCTTCAGTTTCATACCTTATATCTACTGGGATACGACGCAGTCATTTGGAATAGAATACTATGAGAAACAAACTTATGGTTTAGAGTTAATTTTATAATACTGCTTCTGGTTCTGCTATTCATAGCCAACTAGTGCAGATTTTTCCATGTGATACAACACTAGTAGTAGCAGATTTCATTCAGCTCATTACTGTACAGCACTTTGTTGCACAGACTTTCATTATCACCCTGCATTGGCTTGATAAAACATAATGTTGAAAGATATATAAAACACCTAATCATCATTTGTCATTTCTGGAAAAAAATATGCATCACATAAAAGTTTGTGATAATTTACAAATATGCACCATAACCTCTTAACCCATTGTAAACTGAATGAACTCACCCACACCATATATTGGAAGAGTCCAATTTCAAGTTTAGATAGTTCAGGCTATGAGATTTAGATATTCCTAGAGAGAAAAATGGCTAAACTATTTGCTAACAGTGAAGACCCTGATCAGATGCTGCATTTTGCATCGTCTGATCTGGGTCTGCACTGTTTGCCAATTACCCTTTTAGGGGTCTTCCCGACTACAATGGGTTAATAACATGATTGCTGGGATCCAAAGTGAAAACCGAGTTATTTAAACAACAGTGTTATATCCATTAAAAATGACTAGATTATATAGACATATATGTTTTATATTATTTACAGCACTTTTAGGGCCCGCCTTTAAACAGTCTTATATCCGAACAATCTTATAATGAATCATATTATGTTTATTAGAATAGATAGGGTATGTTAGATTACATGTATCAGTATATTTCAGTGAATGGAAAAAAGCAGTTAAACAGTGTGGGGAATCCACATGACCAAATGACTAAGTGCACAGAGTTTGTTACTATTTTTAGCTCCACATCAGGTAGGATTTTTCAGAATATCTTGATTTATACCAGATGGAAGTTGTTCAAATAAAGCGCAGAGTACGCCAAAAATCAAGCTCTTTCTGGTGGTGTAAGCACTATTCTGCAATCTGGTCTGATTCTAGAGAACATTCGGAGAATTTTTTCATCAAACTTCATGTACATTGTCCCGGTAGCCCAAATGTACAGCAAAAACATTCTTCGAATGTTCTCAAGAATTAGACCAGATCACAGAATAACACTTACACCACAAAAAAAAGAGCTTGATTTTATGCACTCTGCGCTTTATTTGAACAAATTTCATCGGTATGAATAGAGATATTCTAAAAAAATCTACCTTATGCGAAGCTAAAAATAGTAACAAACTCCGTGTACCTAGTCAGTTTGGTCACGTGGATTCCCCACGCTGTTAAAGCTCATACTAAATACACCTATGTAGGTTCTGTGGTAAATGACCAAATATGTGAAAAAGTGTTGAGAAAGTGTCATTTAGTAATTGTGTATGACAAGTTTTAAAATATGCTGATTGGAGATGATGTATAGATTACCTGATTAGAGTTTGAGAGAATTCCATGTAAACTTGACATAGTTACAGCCCTTTGCAGTTCTGGGCATTTTGACCTTAGCAAGAGATCTCAAAAAATATTTCTGCTAGGATCTTGAATTTCAATATGCTGATCAGAGATGATGTGTAGATTACCTGATTAAATTTTAAGGTAATTCCATATCATCATAATCGGATTTTTGATTAACGTGCAGGTACAGGGGCAACATCCATATCAGTGGGTCCCCTTCCAGATAGCTGGCTTGCTGCATGCATGGCAGATCTCACACCAGATCTCCAGGTACGTCTATCATGAGGGTTGATAGCCGAGAGCTTCCACTCTCTGCAATCCCTCTCTGTCAGCTGCTTCCATGTCATTTTGGGCCTCCTAGGCCCACGCTTTCCATCAACCTGTATGTCAAAGGCTGTCTTGACTGCACCATTGGAGCGTTCCACATGTCCATACCATCGGAGTCTTTTCTCCTTCAGAATGAGGTCCAGATCCTCAATGCCAAGCTGCACAAGTAGCTCATTGGACCTGGTGGTGACAGTGTCTTGTGGCCTGACATTGTATCATCTCTCTGATCATTGCCCTGTCATTTCGCTGCAGACGCTGGAGGTTCAACTTTGTCAATGGCCAAGTTTCGCTGGCATGGAGCATTGCGCTCCGCACACAAGAGCTGTACACACGGCCACGTGTTTTGAAAGAGAAGTGGCGTGAAGAGAGAACTGGTAGCAGATCCTTGAACTTCTTCCAGGCTGTTTTCACACATGTTGTGGTTGAGAGTTCACAGTCACCTGCTGCTGAGAGCATGTCTCCTAGGTAGCAAAAGGAAGCTACCACCTCAAGCTTGTCAGGTCCGACCTGGACTTCCTTCTGTGGTCTGCCATCCAAGGGGTGTGCAGTTCCCTGGCACCGTGTACATCTGTAGTCAGGGTCATTTTTCAAGCGCTTGAGCCCACTGCATTTCTTGTGCACCCAGTGCTTGCAGCCATTGCAGAAGATGCTGTTGCTGCCCACTCCAGTGCAACAGACGGGGCATGGAAACTTGCCTGAACTCTGCAGGAGGTCCAGTCCCGTACTGCAGATCATGATCTTTGTCTTTCCTGCTTTTACTCTCAGTCCTTTCTTCTCCATTGCTTCTTTCCAAGTCAAGAGCCTCCTGACACATTTCTCAAGCGATTCAGCCATGATAACAAGGTCATCGGCATAGAGGTCCTCCCAGGGGACCCCAGAGCGGAACTCTCATGATAAGGCTTCAAGCACAATGATAAAGAGCAGCGGGCTGAGTACTGATCCTTGGTGAACACCAACCTTCACTTCAAACTCTTCACTTTACCCCTCACCAACACGGACACAGCTGCGGCCTCGGTGGCTCAGTTGGATGCGCCGTCCGACTGGAGACCAGGAGGTTGCGGGTTCTACCCCCGCCGAGGTCGGCAGCACTCTTTTGTGGAGATTGATCATGAAATATTTTCTACGGTCATTCTCTCCCTTCCGCTGATTCAAGAAGGGCAGTTGTCAGTTTCTGGCGAAAGAATGTGCACAATACTGGTTAACCGCTTAGAGGATAAAGCCTGCCCAGTAAACGTGTGGTTAGGTAAACTGGCCACGCTCGACATGACCCCATTGGGTTGACTGGGCCGTAAAACCTCAACACAAAATAAACAAACAGACACAGCTCCGCACATTTGCATACATCCCCTGCACCAGTCGCATAATCCACTCCTCCACACCAAGTTTTCTCAGTGCCCACCAGATGACCTTCCGAGGTACTCGATCAAAGGCCTTCTCCAGGTCTACGAAAGCCATGTAGAGTCTCTTATTGGCAGCTAGATACTTCTCTTGCAACTGCCTGACAACAAAGATTGCGTCTGTAGTGCCTCTGCCTGGGATGAAGCCAAACTGGGAATTGTCGATTGACACCAGCTGTCTGGTGAGGCTGTCCACAGTCCTCTCCAGGATTTTCATAACCTGCTCTGTCAGCTTGAGACCGCGGTAGTTTCCTCTTTCCAATGTGTCCCCTTTTCCCTTGTAGAGGCAGACAGTGAAACTCAGTGCTTCCAGTCAGAGGGTACCTTGCCATCATGAATGATTGCAACTGTGAGGTCATGGATCATGGAGGCGCCCATGTCACCGCCCATGTAAAATTAATAGAATGATGGCCCTTTGAAGTTCTGACCTTGTCAGCAAGATATCTCAAAAAGTGTTAAAGCTAGGGCTGTGAAATTTAGTATGCGGATCTGGGGATGATGAGTAAATAACTTAATTAAATTTTAAGTCTGGTACATGTATATAAATTTTAGATGGAGTTGGATTTTCAATGGAGTAGAACAGAACATAAAGTTTATTATTAACAACCTTGTGATCAAAATGTCTAGAGAACTGTTATAGCCTGACTGAATTTATGCCCCTTTTCTACTTAGTTATTAGTGTTATAAACAACCATGTGAACAATTGATGGGTGTGGGAGCTTTATATATTTTATTATGATAAGGAAGTTTGCAAAGGGTATGGATGTGTCATTATACCAACTTAGTACTGTAATAAGGTGGTGTGCAAATCCATATTAGGAAGTGCCCTTTGTCCCCATGAAGCGTTATAAATTCAGCTGTTGGTAGCTCCCCATCTGTGCACTAGGACCTGACCCACAATGCCCAAAAAGTGCCCAGATAGTAGCATACAAGTTAGCACTGTATTACTATTTGGGAATATTTCTGACGGTGTATAGCTTCTGATGTCAGCTGAACCTTAGGTGTAATGAAAAGAAATGAACATAAGGATAAGGAGTTGGAATTTCAACACAATATGATAAGATTCACTTAAGTAGGGGATGCTTGTCACACCTTTAGGGGCAAGCATGTATGACTGGGGGCATAGTGTTTAACAAACACACATATCTAGTCTTGTATGATATTACTTTTGTAGACCTGCACTTTCTGTATGTCTTGGTTTAAAAAAAAGATGTTATGTATTTACTGCGAGGATAACAAGTCCATTTTACTACCTATTGATATGTCTGAAAACTGCTGGATGAGTAGGGAACATTGTAGACCCTGATTGACTGCTGCTTTATGTTTGGTCAGGGCCAGGCCTGTCTGTCTGAATACTTAGGGTAAATACAGTCATAGTGCCAGATAAGAAGGTATCCAGATATTTTTCTACAAAAACATATATTATGGGCACTCATTAGAAGCACCTCGGTGCCACAACATAATTATGATTTCAAGGAGAAATAAAAATACATGTATCAGTACTTTTCGGTTGAAAAGAGCACCTTATCTTGAGCTATGTAACAGTATTATGAAAGTGTAATGTGATAATCCATGTCTGTTCTGTATTTCAGAGAAAGGCGGATACCCATAGAAGTTATCAGAAAACGAGAGATAAAATGGCTGGACATGTTTCAAAACTGGGAGAAGTGGATGAGCAAAAGATTCAGAAAGGTACTTGTGTCTGCTTATTTCATGAAGTGTTTGTTTTATCTATTGTCAAGTTCTCTTGTCCAAAAATGAGGTGTTAGTGATTTTTTAGTATGCAGCAGCTTTAGAAGATGTGGTTTTGATCAAACAACATCTTAATATTGACATATATTTTACATAGAAAATATTGTTTCACCAGTTGTCTTTAGTCATTTAGGCATAGGGTTTTTATACTTGGAGCACAGCTGCATGGGGCGTGGGCTGGAGGTGGGGAGCCTGTGGGGAGAGGAGGATGGGGAAAGTAGTTGAAACCCATGATCAGTATATGACCATGACCAATAGCTTATTATGTATGACTTGCCATGACCTTCTCTCAGGCTTACCGTACTGATTTTTTTAATTTTAATTTTCTGTTCATTCAGTTTTTAGGTCAGTTTCTCTGTAATTAGCTCACCTTGAGCACTTCGTAGGAAGCATCTGGGGGACTTGTATATCAAAAATAGTTAAAATTGTTCCAATCGGAAATCCAAGATGGCTGCCAAGGCTGCCATCTTTAAAATCTATTTTTCGTTTCTTCTCCTGAACTGAAAGGCCATTTGTTTGAAACTTGGTAGGAAGCATCAGGGTGTTTGGATGAGCAGAAATAACTAAAATCATTCCGATCCGAAATCCAAGATGGCCACCATGGCCATCATCTTGAAACCCAGTTTTTTTGCTTCTTCTCCTGAAATGAAAGGCCAATTGACATGAAACTTTGTACGAAGCATCAGGGTGAATTGCAGATCAAAAATAGCTTCATTTGTTCCGATGGGAATTCCAAGATGGCTGCCATGGCTGCCATCTAGAAAATGTATTTTTCGCTTCTCCTGAAAAAAAAAAAAAAGGCAGATTTTCTTGAAACTTGATAGGAAGCATTGGGGTGATGAGTAAATCAAAATACCCGGTAGCTAAAGTCATTCTGATTGGAAATCCAAGATGGCCACCATGGCTGCCATCTTGAAAATCTATTTTTTGCTTCTTCTGCTGAACTGAAAGGCCAATTGACTTGAAACTTTGTAGGAAGCATCAGGGTGACTGGTAGCTTAAAAATAGCTAAAATTGTTCCAATCCAAAATCCAAGATGGCCGCCATGGCAGCCATCTTGAAAATCTATTTTTGGCTTCTTCTCCTGAACCGAAAGGCCTATTGGCTTGAGACTTGGTAGGAAGTATCAGCAAGGTTCGCACTAGGATATTTTTTTTCTTTCGCCACCATTTTAGCCAATTTGATTTTTTGTGTGCCATTTTCTTAAACTTTGAGCCAGATTTTGAGCTAAATTTTGGCCATTTTTCGCCAAAGAATTATCTTGTCAGAAAAAAATTTGTTCATTTACTGATTCCTTTACTTGAGGCAGCAGATTCAAGAATCAGTATAGTGTGAAATGTGTGGGGGGCTTGAAATTAATTCTCACACTGATTTTTTAAACGTCTGCTATATTTAATTAATTACAATGTCATGAATTAATAATAAGTCTTTGTTTTGCATATCGAATTTTGAAGACACAAAAATAGAACACTTTACATGGAAACGAAAGTTCTGAAAAGTGCTATGTAAGCCAATAAATATAATGTTATTAATGTATTATACTTTAAGAGAATAACGTAACAATATTCATTTGTACCCTGATAAATGCGGGGTAAGTTTCTTACACAGCAGGTTTTACTGTTTTAAGGGAGCTAACTGCAACTGACTTAAAAGGGAGTTTACTGCCATTGCATTACGAGTCGGGTCAATGCGAAATGGAATGGGGAACAGCATTTTTTATGAATCGCGCCAATAAAAAAGAAGGGGCATGCTTATACAATAAGCGATTAACCAGTACATTGAACACCCTTCCGCAAGAAACTAGTAACTGCCAATCTTGAAGCAGTGGAAGGAGCGAATGACCGTAGCAAATACATGTGTTTCATGATAAATCACTACAATCTGTGGGGATGGAATGCGCGATCTGCACCATTGGAGACTAATGTGTCCGCTTCCGAGGTATTATTCGTGTTTTTTTTTTTTTCCGGGACAACGTTCGTAGATTGCCAAATAAAATTAAGGCTCATAAGAAGGTACTGAAACATGCTTAATTAAAGTCGGCACTGTCAAAGTGTACTTACTGCTTTAATAAGCCGAACAGATTAATGACAATAATATTTTCGTGTAATCAATTTGTTTTCCATCTTTGTGTTTGACACAGGGTTCCACGTGATTACATTCTGACTAAATTTCCGTGACATAGGCGATGCGACTCTGACATTAATTCCTGATTGGTAGTTTCGGCAGAGCGTCATGAATATTGAGGACGAAAGGCGTGGAAAGTGGGCGGTGCTACTGTCAAACTGCACATCACGGCACGTGACCTTATATCGCTTTTATCAAATTCAGGCTAATTTGATCAGCTACTGTTTTCTGATCGATAATTGAGTTGTTAATTGGCGAGTTATACAATCAAGGAAGGTGCGATAAACACGCGCGACAATTGTATGGCTCAGTAGCGGGTAATTCAGCCGCAGGGCTCGGGAAAACCGGAAAAATAGCCGGTCTGGACCGAAATTAAGAATTCTGGACCGATTTCAAACACTCCAAAACGCTAATAAATCGGTCGAACATTTCCCAAACCAACCAATTTTCACAAATCAATGATGTCTAAAAAATCACAAACGGTCAAGTCTTTCCAAACTGACAACGTCCGCGCACCTTTTAAATGCGTTATTATGGTAGTTAAAAGGCTCTAAACGGTCATTTGATATGTATATTGGAGAGACAGCTGAATAACGGCAACCTACCCGCAGCACAAATTAATTACGTCATTATCCAAACATTGTCAAAAAATCAACACTTCACTGACCTTTGTGCGGTAAACAAGCGATTAACACGAATCATCAGTAACGGTAGTCTGATAATTAATCCGTTTGTGTGACACGTGTGAATACACTGAGACTGCAAAACATCCAGGTGCAGTCGGCATGTCCAAAAGATCAAAGGTCGCTTTACTGAGAGTGATAAAAGAATGCACCGCTTGAACGCACCCGTTTTCTTCCTCTTCTTTTTTGTTTTGATCAACACGGTTTGTCGGTCCCAGATTCGATAAATGAATTCCCAAACCGTGTATGTCCTGATCAGATGTCGCATACAACGGCGTCTGATCTGGGTATAATTGATTGCTTCTTTTTTTTATTTATTTATTTATTTTTTTTTGTTGATTGCCGTATCACGCGAGTATTATTCAAGGTAGATTTCACAGTAAAAATAAGTAATGCACCACTTGCGCTAGGCAAGATTGGTCAGTGCTTAAAATTTAAGCAGTCTGATTAAATCTTGAAACACTGAAAACTGCAAAACCGCCCGTGGCGCAGGCCTTTTTTATTAGACCTAATTAGGTCCATGAAAGTCGTTTCGTTCCGTCTCTCCTGTTTCCCGCCGTCTTCGCGCTTATACAAGACGGGAATCTGTTGTTTATAAACAGTTTAGGAAAACCCTGCGGAGGTGGAAATAACAACAAAACCGGTTTTTTTTTTTGTTTTTTTTTCTTTCTTTTTACATACCTGACTGTATTTATTGATGACGCCAGCTTTGATCATGCTTGTTGTACCCGGACTTCCGTCATATAACGGAGTTGAGGTGTATTATTTAAAAGGAGTTATAGGACTGCCAATTGTCATTAGTTTTCGTGACAGGTGATATACACATATTTTTTGTTTGGAAATGGGCTCATTGATGACGTCATCGTCATCGGCTGGACCGATTCAGATTTCAAAATTTCCAGAGCCCTGTTCAGCCGATATTTTTTTCGCCACTTGTTTTCGCCAATTTATGATTTTTTGTGCCAAATTTTATTTTTCTGCGCAAATGGCGACAATGGCGATCGGTAACACGAACCCTGATCAGGTTGAGTGGTAGATAACATTCTGATAGCCAAGGCTGCCATCCTGAAAATCTGTTTTTTGCTTCTTCTCCTGAACCGAAAGGCCAATTGACTCGAAACTGGGTAGGAAGCATCAGGGTGACTTGTAGATCAAAAATAGTTTAAATTGTTCCGAACTGAAATCCAAGATGGCCCCAATGGCCGGCATCTTGAAAATCTGTTTTTCCCTTTTTCTCCTGAACCGAAAGGCCAATTGACTTGAAACTTGGTAGGAAGCATAGGGTTGACTTGTTCATCCAAAAAAAAAAAAAAAGCTAAAATCTATTTTTCACTTCTTCTTCTGAACCAAAAGGCCAATCGACTTGAAACTTGGTAGGAAGCATCGGGGTGACTTGTTGATAAAAAAAAAAAAGCCAAAATCATTCGGATCTGAAATCCATCTTGAAAATCTGTTTTTCACTTCTTCTCCTGCACCAAAAGGCCAATTGACTTGAAACTTTGTAGGAAGCATCAGGGTGACTAGTAGCTTAAAAATAGCTAAAATTGTTCCAATCCAAAATCCAAGATGGCCGCCATGGTAGCCTCTTGAAAATCTATTTTTGGCTTCTTCTGAACCGAAAGGCCAATTGGCTTGAAACTTGGTAGGAAGTATCAGGTTGAGTGGTAGATCAAAAGTAGCGAAAATCATTCTGATTGGAAATCCAAGATGGCCACCATGGCTGCCATCCTGGAAATCTGTTTTTTGCTTCTTCTCCTGAACCGAAAGGCCATTTGTCTCGTAACTGGGTAGGAAGCATCCGGGTGACTTGTAGATCAAATATAGCTTAAATAATTCCGATTGGAAATCCAAGATGGCCGTCATGACGGTCATCTTGAAAATCTATTTTTCACTTTTTCTCCGGAACCGAAAGGCCAATTGACTCGAAACTGGGTAGGAAGCATCAAGGTGACTTGTAGATCAAAAATAGTTTAAATTGTTCCGATCCAAAATCCAAGATGGCCACATTGGCCGGCATTTTGAAAATCTGTTTTTCCCTTTTTCTCCTGAACCGAAAGGCCAATTGACTTGAAACTTGGTAGGAAGCATAGGGGTGACTTGTTCATCCAAAAAAAAAAAAAAAAAAGCTAAAATCATTATAATCTGAAATTCAAAATGGCAGCCATGGCTGATATCTTAAAAATCTATTTTTCACTTCTTCTTCTGAACCAAAAGGCCAATTGACTTGAAACTTGGTAGAAAGCATCGGGGTGACTTATTGGTAAAAAAAAAAAAAAAAAGCTAAAATCATTCGAGTCTGAACTCCATCTTGAAAATCTGTTTTTCACTTCTTCTCCTGCACCAAAAGGCCAGTTGACTTGAAACTTTGTAGGAAACATCGGGATGACTTGTAGATCAAAAATAGCTAAAACCATTACAATAGGAAATCAGAGATGGCCGCCTTGGCCGCCATCTTGAAAATCTATTTTTTACTTCTTCTCCTAAACCGAAAGGGCAACTGACTTGAAACTTGGTAGGAAGCATCAGGGTGACTTGTACATCAAATACAGCTAATTTTCTGATTTGGCTGCCATGGCGGCCATCTTGAAACTCTTTTATTCGCCTCTTCTCCTTAACTGAAAGGCAAATTGACTTGAAACTTGGTAGGAAGCATCGGGGTTACTTGTGGATAAAAATAGCTCAAATTATTCTTGTCTAAAATCCAAGATGGCCTCCATGGCTGATATTTTGGAAATCAATTTTGTGCTTCTTCTGAACAGAAAGGCCAATTGACTCAAAACTTGGTAAATAGCATCAGGATGACTTGTATATCAAAAATAGCTGAAATCAGTAGGATCAGAAACACAAGATGGCCATCACAGTTGCCATCTTGAAAATCTATTTTGAACTGAACAGAAAGGTCCTTTAACTTGAAACGATAGGAAGTATCAGGGTGACTTGTAGATCAAAAATAGCTAAAATCATTCTGCTCAGAAATCCAAGATGGTCGCCCTAGCAGCTTTGTTGAAAATCTATTTTGAACAGTTTCTCCTGAACCAAAAGGGCAGTTGACTCGAAATTTCATTGGAAGTATCGAGGTGACTTGTAGATCAAAAGTTGCTAAAATCATTGGAAATCCAAGATGGCTGCCATTTTGAAAATCTATATTGAACTTCTTCTCTTGAACCGAAAGGCCAATTCACTCAAACTTGTCTAGTAATCAAGTGATCAATACAGGGCCATCTTGGCCCTCTTGCCTGATAATCAGGTGAGGATACAAGGTCATCTTGGCCCTTTTGTTGTAAGGGCTAATAGGGACTTGTCGTTTGAACCACAGTTGCATACGTCGGAATAAAGCTAAAGCCCACCATCAATATGGCCTTTCATTGACTTTATCTATATTCTTTTCACTCTTTATGTTTTGATCAGTTTCTCAGTAAAAGCTAAGAACTCATTACTTGGTCCACAGTTGCATTTTGGTGTAGAGCAGCTGAAGCCACCATAAGTGTATTTTGTTTGACTACCTAGCAGACAATTCACATGAAATGTCAGGCATTATTTTCTCTGAAAAATACAAAACAAAAAGAAGAAAAAAATAAAATCTTTTGCACTAGATATTAGCACTTTAAGGGTTAAATTAGATGCTGGGAATCCCTGCTTTTACTGACTGTTGAGAGATACAAATCAGAGACTTTTGTCTGGTATTCATTATCTCTGTTTATGACAGGTGAAAGAGAGATGTCGGAAAGGTATACCACCGTCAGTGCGGTCAAGAGCCTGGCAGTACCTTTGTGGCAGCAAATTCCTCATGGACCACAATCAAGGGAAATTTGAAGTAAGAGAATATGCTCTGTTTTCTGTACACCATACTTGTAATAAACTATTGCTCAAGAATAAAGGGTACCTTAGGGAAAAATAAGAAAAATATTTTAGAAATGGCCATTGAAGTTTTTATCCACTATGCTAAGCATTAACACTTACCATAGCAGCTATAGGCAGATTCAGCAGATGACAAATTGGTATTTTTCTTATTTTTTTCCAGAAAATACAATCAAACATTTTATGCAAATTGTCTCCTAAGGAGTCAGTTTGCATTAAATACATGTAGCAAATCCTATTTTCTGGAAAAAATATTTCAAACTGTCCTCTGCTGAAATGTTTTACTGACATGCGTAGAATTAAACATGGGACCAAGTAATCCTTTAGCATGCTATTTGCAACTCAGGCTGACAAATAAATGTGTGATGTTTTTCTTATATTTTCTTAAAAATGGGGCTTGATATTTTATTAACCCTTCTCTTGCTGAGCACGACATGCCCTGTCTTAGCAAACAGTGTAGATCCAAATCAGTTGGCTTCTTCAGAAGCCAACTGATCTGGATCTGCACTGTTTGTCATTAAATATGTGAAATTCTGTCAAAAACCCGGATCAAGTAATCTGATTGGCTGGAAATTAGAAGTGGGTGTGGCATCTTAATTTATTCAGCATGAGAAGGGTTAAAATTATCTTTATAACATTTTATTCAAATTGTATCCACTGAATTGCAATATTGTGCACCAAATACCAGATCTCAATGCAATCCTTAGCTGTTTTCATGATGACAACTAATCAGTTTATCATCACAATATCAAAGAAGCAGCCGCCTTTTAAAACTTGATTACCAGTCAAACAATCCTTGAAATTGACTTGTGTGGCATAGCTCCAGATAAGAGAGGCTCTCCACAAGAATATTTTTCTTATTTCTCTGTGATAGTATATGTTGTTGGTACTCATTAAAACTGCCTCAGCGATGCACTTCTATTGAGCACCTGCAATATGCATTTTTGTAGGGAAGTAAGAAAAATATCAGTACTTCTCAGTTGAAAAGACTGCCTTGTCTTGGGCCATGTTACCATAATAACCCTAAGTATTGGGAGAGAAAGGCCTGAGCAAATAGTGTAGGCCCAGATCACATCACAGAATGCAGTATCTGATCTGGTTCTACTCTTTTAACCATTCATTTCTGACTATCAGCCAATCAGATTACATCATATAATGTTTTCATTCAAATTCACAAACTGAATGACAAACAGTGTAGATCCTGATCAAATGGCTTCTTCAGAAGCCATCTGATCTGGAGCTACACTGTTTGCAAAGGTAGGGGTTGTCATGAACAGCAGGATAAGGGTTAACTATTATACACTTTTAGGCTTGAAAAAGACTTTAAAAAGGGTTTGATACAGGTCCCTGTGATTTGCCTGTCTTTTCTGGCCACAAATGTTTTAAGGTATATTATCTCGCATTGTGGCACAAATAACTTGATTATCGTAAAATCATTTCTACAGGAGTATCTTAGACACCAAGGGGACCCAAAATGGATAGATGATATCAAGAAAGACTTACATCGACAGTTTCCATTGCATGAAATGTTCATGGCCAGAGGTGGCTACGGGTAGGTGAATCATTACATTATCTGTGGCATCTCTTTGAAACAAAACAGAAACACAGCTGCTTTTGTTTAAAAATGAAAGAAACTTAAGTGCTTTGAAAGAAACATTATTCTGCAAAAATCATTGTCATTTATTTCTTGGGCTTAAGAAGTATTTACCAGGGAATAGTTACACTTTCAAGGGGGCATCGGTGGCTCAGTTGGATGCGCCATCCGACTGGAGACCAGGAGGTCGCGGGTTCAACCCCCGCCGAGGTCGGCAACATTCTTTCGTGGAGGTTGATCATGAAATATTTTCTACAGTCATTCTCTCCCTTCTGCTGATTCAAGAAGGGCAGTTGTCAGTTTCTGGCGAAAGAATGTGCACAATACTGGTTAACCGCTTAGAGGACTAAGCCTGCCCAGTAAACGTGTGGTTAGGTAAACTGACCGTGCTCGACATGACCCCATTGGGTTGACTGGGCCGTAAAACCTCAACACAGACAAATACACTTTCAAGGGAGGCAACTCTTTCAGAATTGTTTCTGTTTCTTTCCGTCTGAAAAGGGGTGTACTCTCAACCCTTGTCCTGCTGAATAAATTAAGATGCCACACTCACTTCTAATTTTCAGCCAGTTGGATTACTTGATCTAGGTTGTTGATATAAATTCACATACTTAATAACAAACAGTGCAGATTCAGAAGCCAACAGATCTGGATCTGCACTGTTTGCAAAGGCACGGCATATCCGGGTTCAGCAGGACAAAAAAAAAAAAGAAAAATTGGGCCCTGTGGGAGCAAATTCTTTACTTTTAGAGAAAACTCCTTTTAAGAAGGGGCTTTGTGTGCAGGGAAGCAACCAGGAAGTCACAAAAAGTTACCTCCCTTGTAAGAAATGTCAGAAAATCTACCAGGTATATATAGTCCCATTTATCCTTAGTGTGTTTATCACAAAATTAGCTGTCAACAGATTAATGTTTTTTGTCATTTTTTTTTAAGAAAATAAAACTTGACATTTCATATGAATTGTCCCTTAAGGAAAAATGTTCTGCAGATGTGCAGTGGTAGTTTCACTTAGTTGAGCAAGTTGTGGGCCATGCGCCTCTTGTTTAACTGTAGAGTGTGGACATTTTATCTTAGTTCTCCACAAAAAAAACAACAAAAAAACATATTCTGCGTACACATTAGAAGCACCTCACTGAGGCACTTATAATGATTACCTACAAATAATTATCTTGTTTGATGATTCTTTGTGCCAGTATAACAGCCACTAGGTACTTTTTCCACTTTAACCCACTGTAGACTGAATGAATTCTCCCACACTATTTTAGATGTCAGGCTATGTGATTTAGATATTCCCAGAGAAAAATGGTTGAACTAATTGCAAACAGTGGAGACTCTGATCAGATGTCACAGAACTGCCACGTTCTGTGACATCTGATCTGGGTCTCCACTGTTTGCCAATTATCCTTTTAGGGGTCTCCAGACTACAATGGGTTAAGAGTAAAAGGCATCAAGCAAATTCTTTAGAATGTTCCAAAAAGGTTTGATTTTCATCTATCCACGTAAACTTGAAATAGAGGAAACAACCGTGACTGCAGCCTCCTCCTCATACTTGGATTGTTATCTGTACATTGACAATGGAAAGCTTACTACTAGGCTTTACGACAAACGGAATGTTCAGTTTTCCCATTGTTAACTTGCCATTCCTGAGCAGTAATATCCCTTCTGCACCAGCATACGGCGTTTACGTATCACAGTTAATCCGTTATGCCAGAGCCTGTTCAAGTTATCAGGACTTCATGGAGTGTGGGAAAGTACTCTCTACGAAGTTGTTGAGCCAGGGGTATCAAAAAACCAAACTGGTAGAAACAATTAAGAAGTTCTATGGGAGACATCATGATCTGGTCAATCCCTACAGTGTGGCAGTTTCCAGAATTATTTCTGATGTTTTTGCCAATAACTTCTGATGAGCCATAAGTAGACTTCCAAAATCCCGGACATATGCTTCTTCATGTACCTACATTTCCTTTGTTCAGGCCTATGGGCATGGTGGGCGAAGCTTGCTTACCAAGTAATGCTTACTATGCGCGGATGCCTGATTACACCCTTTATTCTGAGGACCATTTCTGTTGGTCTGAACATTCAGATTCATCATTCGTTTACGGATTTATGAGTTTGGATTATGGCTTGGGTACCATGACCACAACTATTTTTGAGAATGATTTTAGTACAGAAGCCTTCCAGTCAATTGTAAAAATGTGCCAAGTGCACTTCTCAATTCCCAGCAGGTAGTAGAATTTACACCATTCAGATTTCCTGTGAGGGCCTTTACATTTATGCTCATTATGTCTCTCACGTTATTTTTAGCAATAATATCTTCAACTTTTGAGGACTTGTCACTGTGAGTTGTATTTGTCACAATAAAATATATACAGTAATGATGTCATATGGAGCTAAGGTCCTCATCAGCCTGCGCATGTAGTCTGAGGCACCGGTAGATTGTGGAGTTCTTCCTTGTTTGTGAACTAAGGTCTCTTTTTCTATGCCGTGGCTCAACTCATAGGTCTAGATAAGAGTGGGTATCAGGTAAAATTTTTCTTATTTCTCCTTAAAAACATATGTTGTGGGTACTCATTAGAAGTGCCTCACTGAGGCACTTCTAATGAGTACCCACAACATATGTTTTCGTGGAGAAACAAGAAAAATATCAATTCTTTTAGATTGAAAAAAAACAAAACAAAAAAAAACAACAACCTTAACAAGAGTGATGTCAACCGTCTGCAGGCATTATAGGCAGCTGCTCAATTCATCACACACAAATTATCTCCAGATAAGGCAATAATTCAGAATGAATTTTGTTATTTCATTATTACATCTAAATGGTTCTCATTTTAACCCTTGTCATGCTGAATAAATTAAGATGCCATGCCCTCTTCTAAATTTCAGCCAATCAGATTACTTCATTCAAATTCAAATATTTAATGACAAACAGAGCAGATCAAGCCAACTGATCTGGATTTACATTGTTTGCAAAGGCAAGATATATCAGGGTTCAGCAGGACTAGGGTTAATCTTCTCTGTAGATAAAGGAAGTATTTAGAAGATGTACTTTTATTTATTTATTTTTGCATCAAAACATATCTTGCGGGTACTCGTTAGAATTACTTTCCCAGTTTATCTGGACCTGTGTGTTCGAAAAATTACCTGTTGTTGTAGTTCATTACCAGTACTACAACAGACAGGTGTCAGTCTTTCATACCATATTCACCCAAAGTATTTCGATACCATACCTCCTTACCTTACTTGTCCTAAAATTTGAACAAAATTTTTTTGCAGCTTGTTTATGTGTCTAAAAATGATGGATGAGTGGCAAACAGTGTTGATCCTGCTCAGATTCTGTAGCATCTGATCTGGGTCTGCACTTTTTGCTCAGTCTGTCTGTCCAAATACTTTGGGTAAATATTAAGGCTGGCCAATCGGAGCTGAAAAGATAATCGATTATCAGTCCTGCCATTATGATCGCTAATTGATTAGAAATCAATGAAGATTAGGTCATAATTTTACCTGTCTGAGCATGACTCTTACCATTTGTTATACTTTATTGTATGTATTTGGTCAAACAGGCCTGAGCAAACAGTGTAGAACCTGATGAGATGCCGCAAATGCGGCGCTCATCAGGGTCTGCACTGTTTGCCACTCAGTCAGCTATTTTAGACACAACAGTGGGTAGTAAATTGTACTTGTTTAAACTATGGTAAGGAGCTGAGGTGTCTGAATGCTAAGGCTAAATATGGTAAAGAAACAAACACAGAAATCAAATGATCAATTATTAGCAAATCTGTAACAATAATCATTGATTATTAGCAAATCTGTAATGATAATCATTTTTGTGGAATTTATCAATCAATCGATTATCTGATTAATTGTGCCAGCCTTAGTAAATATGGTATAACTGTGTGTTTTAGCTTGCTGCATGTGACATTTTAAAAAATTTTCTTATAGTTGGATGCTTGTCCTTGTTAAGATTCCATTTGCACCACTGATTAGGACACCCTCCCCCAATGGAGGTGAAGGGGGGACACATTTGTTTTGGTCCAGAACCCATTGGCATTAGCTTTGGCATCATTGTGACACTTTCATGTTGTTTCTATAGCTCTTGAACAGATTTGTGTCTAAACTTGTGTCTAACAACTGCTGAATGAGTGGCAAACAGCACCAACCCTTATCAGATGCTGCATTCTGCAGTGTCTGATCTGGGTATACACTGTTTGATCAGGCCTATTTGTCCAGCTACTTAGGGTAAATAAGTTCATATCTAAGGCCCTTGTCAAGATTACATTCCCAGCTGCATCCACCATTTGGGAAAATATTTATGCCACCACCAGAGATGAGTGTGGACATTATGATATTGTTTTTGGTGCCGATCCTGTTGGCATTAGTGTCAGGGTCAGGATGACACTTTCTTATCTGCATGATATCTCCTGAACCAATGGACTGATTCTCTCCAGATTTGAAGAAATATTGCCATGAGACATGCTTAAGTGCTGATTAGGTTTTGTGACCTTGACCTTATTTTCAAAGACACAGTAGTCCAAAGCTTGTTATTTTTTATTCAAAATCAGCTATTTCCTTAACTGATGAATGGATTTAGGTCCAATTTGCATAGATGCATATCACCGGGACCATGTAAAAAGTTGTTTAGGTTTTGGTGATCTTGACCTCATTTTGTAGGTCAGCATGTGACAGAATGTTGGTGATGGGGTAGGGCTTTAATGAGGGAACATCTGTTCTCTTAGAAAACAAATTTCTGGCTTGTCTAAATAGTTTAGAAGAAAAGTGATGCTACTGTAGATGATTTAAGTTGTTTAATTTGAGCTCTCAGATACCAAATGGTAAAATAATGAAAATAGGTATGTGAAATGGATTTGAGTAACATCATGTACGTATATATATATGACGTACATGGCTGTTTGTCATTCAAGATTATATATCTTGATTAACATTAAATACTTTGATACAGTGGATATGCAGCTCAAAAGTTATCCTTAACTGGCTAGAGTTAACCCATTGTAGTCGGGAGACCCTAAATATGGTAATTGGCAAACAGTGCAGACCCAGATCAGACACCACAGAACTCGGCGTCTGATCAGAGTTTTCTCTGATTGCAAATACTTAAGCCATTTTTCTCTAGGAATATCCAAATCTCATAGCCTCACCTACCTAAAATTGAAATTGGACTCTTTCAGTATATAGTGTGGGGGTGTTCATTCAGTCTACAGTGGTTAAAATATGTTAAACTGTATATTTCAGCCAAGAAGATTTATTCCGTATCTTGAAGGCCTACACGATACACAATCCTCAGGATGGTTACTGTCAGGCTCAGGGACCACTGGCTGCAGTGCTGCTCATGCATATGCCCGCGGAGGAAGCTTTTTGGTGCTTCGTGTCAATCTGTGATAAATACTTGCCAGGATATTATAGTACTGGCTTGGTTAGTGTTGCTAGTCTATCTCAGAGATAAGAGGGGTATCTAGATAAAATAGTTTTTCTTATTTCTCCACAAAAACATATGTTGTGGGCATTCATTTGAAGTACCTCACTGAGGGATTTCTAATGAGTACCACATAGTTTTGTGAAAAAAAAAAAGAAAAAAATGTCTAGTTTAGGTTAAAATGTGCCTTATCTTAAGCTATGCACATAGCTTTAGAAAAGGTGCTTCTTTCAGCCAAGAAGTGTCAATAATTTTCTTATTGCTCCATTAAAGTATATGTTGTGGGTACTCATTAGTAGTGCCTCAATGAAGTGCTGCTTATGAGTACCCCCAGCATATGTTTTTGTGGGGAAATAAGAAAAATGACAACAATTTTAGGCTAAAAAGTGTCTTATCTGAAGCTCTGCTGTTATTCTTAGACTACTATTTCATACCCTGCCACACAAAAGTATGACGGGGTATTATGGTATGACGTTGGCTGTACATGTGTCTGTCTGTCATACATCTGTCTGTCCATATTTTCATTTCTAGATGATAACTTGAGTAAATGTTAGTGGATTTTCACCAAATTTGGTGTGTGCATTGATATTGTGACATGGTTTGGGATTGCTGATGGGCAAATTTCGTCAATTTTGACAGAGTTATCAGCCTGTGACACGTCCATATTTTCATATCCAGATGACAACTTTAGTAAATATCAATGGATTTTCACCAAACTTGGTATTTCCATTGGTATTGTGGAGATCTGGTTTGGGATGGCTCATGGGCAAATTTCGTCAATTTTTGGCAGTTGTCTGCTCGTGGCACGTCTGTATTTTCATTTCCAGATGATAACTTTAGTAAATATCAATGGAATTTTATCAAACCTGGTATGTGCATTGATATTGTGGAGATCTGCTTTGGGATTGCTAATGAGCAAATTTTGTCAATTTTTGACAGAGTTATCTGTCAGCAACACATCCGTATTTCATTTTCAGGACTATAACTTGTGTAAATCTCAATGGATTTACACCAAGTTTGATATGTGCATGATATTGTGGAGATCTGGTTTGGGATAGGTCATTGGCAACTTTCATCAATTTTGGACAGAGTTATCTGCCTGTGATATGATAATGGCGGGGAATTATTGTCTCACATTTTTTTATTTTTGATTCATATGATAGTTACTTCCCTTATGAAGTCTGCATACAGTTTATGAACTAAATTCCATACTACACCCATGAATTTCAGCCAGTCTCGGTGGCTCAGTTGGATGCAGGTCTGACTTGTGATCAGGAGGTTGTGGGTTTGACCCCCCCTCCCCCCCCCACCATGCCCCCTGGAGAGTCCGCAACATTTTTTCATGGAGATTGATCATGAAATAATTTCTACAGTTATTCTCTCCCCTCCACTGATTTAATAAGGCTAGTTGTCAGTTTCTGGCAAAAGAATGTGCACAATACTGGTTAACTGCTTAGAGGACTAAACCTGTCCAGGAAAAGTGTGTTGAGATAATTTGACCACGCTCAGCATTAGCCAGTTGGGTTGACTGGACAGTAAAACCTTAACGCAAACAAACCCAAACATTTCACACAAACTACTACATTTTTGAGCAATGGCAACTAAACTGAATGTAAATTTCTAGAAATTTAGGATGGCAGTTATGCATAATACTTTTCTTGACTGCATAATAATTAATTTGATTGCTATGGATGAATAAAAATTTATGACCCTTGATAGCATCAGTGTTAAATTTCCTGCTGTACCTGTACGTGTTTACATTTTCAGGAAGCCATTCAAGTTGATGGTGATGTTTTGTTTGGTTTACTCAAGAAAACCAATCCGCCAGTCTACAAGCATTTAGTGAGTAGTATCTAGTTACACTGGAACCTCCTTATGAGATGGTTCATTATAAGATGGTATCAGATATAAGATGGCATTATAAGATGGTATCAGATATAAGATGGCATTATAAGATGGTATCAGATATAATATGGCATTATAAGATGGTATCAGATATAAGATGGCATTATAAGATGGTATCAGATGTAAGATGGCATTATAAGATGGTATCAGATATAAGATGGCATTATAAGATGGTATCAGATATAAGATGGCATCATAAGATGGTATCAGATATAAGATGGCATCATAAGATGGTATCAGATATAAGATGGTTTAAAGGTGGACCCCAAATGTGTTGTATCCAAACAAAAAATGTATAGATTATATAGAAAAATGACCATTTATGACAAAACCTCTTTTCTGACATGTGTGTCCAACGAAGACTCTGACTGTGCATATGCACCAGTCTGATCAATCTTCTTTGTCCTCTTGAAGAAATTGTGTCCTTGGCTATCCAAAATGTGCGCATTGAAGATTCTGATCAGACTGCACAAATGTGCGGGCTGATCTGAATCTTCACTGGGTACACATGTCTGAAGGCATGTTTTCTGATGTTACGACTGATATGTTATGGATCTTCTAATAAGTACCACACCATATATTATTTTCTTCAACGAAACATGTTGTTGTTTTTAATTATGCCACATCATAAGTGTTGGTTGGAGAAATAAAAATATCAAAACTTTTGCAGAAAAAAACAACCTTGTGGCTAAGTGCTATGGAAAAACACTGAAGACTGCACTTCTGTTTGTACTAGCTAGGGTCTCTGATGTTTGCCTGCACATCAGTGACCTTTTAGAATATACCATATTTACTCTAAGTATTGGGACATCTTAATTCCTTACCATACTTGTCCTGTAATTTGTCAAAGTCTGTTCCAAAACCTGTTGATGTGTTTAAAATATTGCTGGACAAGTGGCAAACAGTGTAGACTCTGCTCAGATGCCGCATTTTGCAGCATCTAATCTGGGTCTACACTGTTTGCTCCAGCCTGTCTGTCCCAATACTTAGGGTTACTATGGTATTAGAAAAAATAACAAAACTGACAGGACTGTTCTCCAGCCTCTGCTGCACAGTCTGGTCTGGATATTCAGTTAACACATAAGAAAATCTTAATCTTCTGTCACCGGACCTTAAGGAGTATGGCAATTTATTGCACAGTACATTACCCCTTAATCGTCTTGCATAGGTCTAGATAAGAGTGGGTATCAGGTACATGGTTTTCTTATTTCTCACCAAAACATATGTTGTGGGTACTCACTAGAAGCGCCTCGCCAAGGCGCTTCTAATGAGTACCCACAACATTTGTTTTTGTTGAGAAATAAGAAAACTATAGATACTTTTTGGTTGAAAAAAGTGCCTTATCAAGAGCTATGATCTTGATATGAGCCAAACAAGGTTGAAATAGATGTAAAACATATGAAAACATATGAAAAATGTAAATGAACCTTTACTGTGAGAAGCCTATGGCTGTGAGGAGGAAGCTGGAATACCCAGAGAGAAAGAGAGGGCCATTGTAACTAACAAGTGACAAGTAATTGGCAGGTTTATCACAGTGGTATACTGTTTTCAGATTTTACGTTCGTCCCTCTGTCTGTCCTGAGGAGACAATTTGCATGAAGTGTCAGATCCTATTATCTAGGAAAAATAAGAAAAATATCATCAGTTTGTCGTCTGCGGATTTTGCCCATAGCATTTTTAAGATTCATGATTTTTTTTTTTTTTTTTCATTTCAGAAAAAACATAGAGTTGAACCTATCTTATATATGACAGAATGGTTTATGTGTGTATTCAGTCGGACATTACCCTGGGCATGTGTACTACGTGTGTGGGATATGTTCTTTTGTGAAGGTAAAATTTATAGTTTCTTTCAGTTCAGCTGATTATAGACCTTGATGGAGATAAGGAAAGTACATTGTATTCAGAGGATATTTTGTTATTTTTGCTAAAAATTATATTGCTTAGCTCCAGACGAGAAGGGATATCCGTATAGTATTTTTGTTAATTTTTTTTCCATGAAAACATATGTTATGGGTATTCGTTTAGAAGTGCCTCAGTAAGGCACTTTTATGAGTACCAACAATATGTTCTTGTGAAGAAATAAGAAATTACCAGTACTTTTTGGTTGAAAAAAGTGTCTTATCTGGACCTATGGGATAGGTAATTATCACTACAATATTAGCCACTTACCAGGGCCCAGTTGTTTGTTAGCTTAATGAGCTCATTAAGGGTCAAAATGTTAAATGTTCTAGGTAGTACAATATCTAATCCATAGGCATTTTTGCTGAAAAAATGTAAGTAGCTTTTGCAAATGCAAAAGCTACTCACATTTTTTTCAGCAAAATATTAGCTTATATGCCATATTTAATAATAAAAGTTTTAATGATGCGTTAACTAAAGACATCATTAGTTTTGAACAACTGGGCCCTGATTTTTTAAATCTATATCTTCTGTGTTGGCCTTTGACAGTTTTATGTGTTGCCTGCGAAGCATAGCAGACACTAAAATATTGTTGTCTGTTGAAGGTGTATCACTCTTCCTGTTTCTTTTCAACAGTTTGTAAGCTAAGATATAATAAGATTGTACTCAGACTTCATAATTACCATAATATTGGATGCGTTTTAAATTCCATATTTTACTTGTCGTAAAATTTGAATGAGTCCATTTTACTATGTGTTGATATGTCTGAATGCTGCTGGATGAGTGGCAGTTCTTCAGCATATGGTCCGGGTCTGCACTGTATACTCAGGCCTCTCTGTCCTAATATTTAGGGTTAAAATGGTAGGTAATGCTTAAAGGGGAAATGATTCACCGCATTGCAGTTCAGAAACTACAGTATGATTCGCATCTGTTTTTGTTCATTTTGGTTTGGTTGGGTTCATCCATTTATGTCAATGTCGAGGTGTCTTTTTTCCTCTTAAGTGACAAAAACCTGGTGATACTTGCAGAAATCATCATAAATGTTATTCTGATCTGGATTTTACTATTTATCAATCAAATCAAAAATGATTTTAATTTTTCCCATGGCTTACGACAACAGCCAACTACACACGCGAGGAAGAACTTTCAGCCTTATATATTGACATGTTTTAGGCCGAACAAGAATCTGATTCATGTTATCTTTTTGTTGTTCTGTTATTTTTAGTGCTTTTTAGAACCATTTTTCATGAAAACAATAGTAAATTAATACCATTATCAAATTTAATTTTGTCATTTTGTTGAGGAATGAATATACCCGTCATGAATACACTTTGACCAAAACTAATCATCTTGACATTCATATTGGCATTTCTTTGGTAGATAAATATGTCATATCTGAATGAATTCAACTTTGTTGATAAACTGGCTGCAGATTCAAGTTGCAGGTTTGGCAATATTTCAGTTTTAAAAAAAATACTTCTGAAAATGGAGTGAAGGAAACTGACATATCAGAATCTAATAAGCATTTGTAAGATCTGCAAAGGGTGCATCAATTAATATGATTTTGTTCAGGTGTGACATCTTTTATTTACAAGAAGTAATTAGAGATAATATGGTTGAAGATATAACTTTTACAGTGTCTCTGCCACTGCACCAAGAAAAAGTTAATTACAATTGTTTTTACTTTGAGCATTTTGAGTCTTCCCTCTTCATTCTATTTATACTGAGGCTGTCCTAATGGGTACTTTTTTTGAAGAAAGTTTTAGCTTTGGGTTCCAGCAATAGCTTAGAAAGAGGTTTTAGTGTACTTTGCATGCTTGAGGTGAATTTGGAAGACAATAAGTGAGTGTTATCATTATTCGCAGAAAGTGTAGCTTGATGCTTGACATTTCCGGTGAATTGACTCCTCAGGAGAAAATTCTTCTGCATTGTCAACCTATCCATTTTCTGGGGAAAACAAAGAAAATATTTCAAAATGTTGTGTGTTGAATTTTTTTTTATTCAGTCTGTGATACATTAACTTTGTCTGTTTTAGGTGTGAAAGTTATATTCCGTGTTGCACTGGTTTTAGTTAGACTGTGTTTAGGATCTCAGGAGAGTTTAAAGTCAAGTCCAGGATTATATGAGACATTAGAGAAATTAAGACATATTCCAGGAGATATAGATGAAGGCTTTGTAGTGAGAGAGGTAAGCAGTAGCCATGGTTTTCTCTAAGAAACATTTACATGATTTACAATTTAACTCTTAAATAACCCTTAAACTGCCAAGAAAACCAGCATCTGAAAATGTCGTCTGTTTATGTCATCTGCTGAAAATATTCTTGCAAACTTTTCAAACCTATTTTTGCATACAGGCAAACAATGTGGACCCTGATCAGACTGCTCCTAGAGGAGCAGTCTGATCTGGGTCCAAACTGTTTGTAAAAATGACTTTTAAAATAACATGCAGATGACAAAGCAGATGACAATTGTTGTGATTGACAGTTTAAGGATTAAAGCACCAATCACAGTTGCAGCAGACAACACTTTTTTTTTATATTTTTCATGTCTTGACATTTTATTTGAATAGTCTGCCAAGTATTATTTTCTATGAAAAATGAAAAAAATATTAGAATGTCATCTGCTACAAATTTTACTTGGCACTTTAAGAGTTAATAACTGAATTTTAACCCTTCCATCCAGAGCTTTCGAAGTGGACTAATCAGTCCTTGCATTGTGACATGTCCATACATGCCATAAGCTGTGGACTAAAATCTGTGAGATAAGGCAAAATTTTAAGGGAGATTTGACGAAATTCTGTGAGATTTTCTTAAACATCACTTCGGAGTTCCCCCAATATAGTCTAAAGTCTTTTTTTTTTTACTCATAAGCGCACAATATTTTTACACATATATTTTTGCACAGTTTATTTCAGAATTTTTTTTTTACAGGTAAGAAGCTTGTGAAAACCACAACAGTGTGTGATTTATGTTTTTTTCTTCATAAAATCTGTTGTAAATGGTCTGAAAATTCTGTGAGATTTGAATTTTTCATGGGAATTGCCTTCCAGAAGGGCCAAATTCTGTGAGATTTTATCTCACAGTGTGAGATATGGCATGTATGCATGTCCTCTGACGCAGATAGGGATCACCTTTGGGTCAGGTTTACGAGATGAGATCTTGTTTTTTGACTGTACAAAAAATCTGAATTTCAATTCTTCTTTTTACATTTTATTTTATTTCATCCAACTTTTGGTAGCTGGTATGAAATATTTTTCCTAATACCTGGGGTTAAAGCTTGCTGAACATAAGATTTGGAACAGCCTGTGGCATTGTTATAATGTTGGTAAACGAAGAATTTAATTGGCTTATATTCATAAGCATTATTCTCTGTCTTGCTTTATGCCCAATTTGACAAGAATGTTTGTCATTGTTTTTCACTAAGAAATGAAATGCGTAAGAATATAATGCTTCATTTGAGGATACAGCACTAAACATGTTAACCCTTAAAACGCCATGAAAACTTGCATCTGAAAATGTCGTCTGTTTATGTCGTCTGCTGAATATTCTTGCAAACTTTTCAAACCTATTTTTGCATACAGGCAAACAATGTGGACCCTGATCAGACTGCTCCTAGAGGAGCAGTCTGACCTGTGTCCACACTATTTGCAAAAATGACTTTTAAAATCACAAGCAGATGACATTTGTTGTGATTGGTAGTTTAAGGGTTAACATTTCTCCATAAAGACATAGGTTATGGTACTTCACATGACACTTCTAGTGAGTACCTGCAGCATATGTTTTCATGGAGAAATGAGAAAAATAGCAACAGTTTTTGGTTGAAAATAAAGCATCTTATTTGGAGGTATGTAACCTGTCAGTGTTTGACAAGCTGAAAGGTTAACATGGGACAAATGAGAGGTTAACATTGGACAAATAAGAGGTTAACAGTGGACAAAATGAGAGGTTAACATTGAACCGATGAGAGGTTAATGCTGGACAAATGGGAGGTTCATATTTGACAAATGAGAGGTTAACAATTGACAAATGAGAGGTTAACATTGAACAAATAGGAGGTCAACATTGGACAAATGAGAGATTAATATTGGACAAATGAGAGGTTAACATGGGACAAATGAGAGGTTAACATTGGACAAATGAGAGGTTAACATGGGACAAATGAGAAGTTAACATGGGACAAATGAAAGTTTAACGTTGGACAAATGAGAGGTTAACATTGAACAAATGAGAGATTAACATGGGACAAATGAGAGGTTGGACAAATGAGCGGTTAATAATGGACAAATGAGAGGTTAACAGGGGACAAAGGAGAAGTTAACATTGAACAAATAGGAGGTTAACATTGGACATATGAGAGATTAACATTGGACAAGTGAGTGGTTAACATGGAACAAATGAGAGGTTAATCTTGGGCAAGCTGAAAGGTATATTTTCTGTTTGGAAGGTATACTTATAAGACACTGATATTTTTGCAGTTGCTAACTTAATTGGTTTTAAAGAGTAAATTCATGTAAAAGTTGACTGTTTTTTTTTTTTTTTTTTTTTTTTTTTTCATTACCAGTTGAGTAATATTGAGTTTCATTTTTCTTTTCAGTCATTGAGATTAAGTATAACAGAGAGAGATATGGAAAAAGAGCATCAAAAACAAGTACAGAGACGGAAAGTTGCAAAAGAAAAACAGAATAGACCCGACTCAAAAAAGTCAAATAAAAAACATCGTTAACAAATAGTGCCTTTATTGATAGGTCTTAACATAGCACCAGTAAAATGATAATTTAGGATATTTTTTGTTATTTTAGCACCAAAATGTATTTTCATGCAAAAATAACAAAAAAAAACAAACAAAAAAAAATGTGAATTTTCACTTTATCTGGTCCTATCGTCTCAATGTCATCATCCAGAAAAATCTTGATAAAGTTTTATGGTATGTTTTTTGGGGTTTTTTTGTGTGTGTGTTTTATAATTTTATTTTTTTCAGTATATCAAATGGATTTCTTGGCATGTAGACAAAGTGAAACTATCTTTATTCAAAATATAATGTTCACCAGATCATCAAATACTTTTTATTTGTTAAGCATAAAAGTTCAGTTGCTCACAACTAATTTAATATCATGTTTCTATTAAGCCATATTTGTGTATAATATTTACCCTAAGTATTTGAACATACAAGCCTGAGCAAACAGTATACACCCAGCGGGCACATGATGTTAATACAATGTGGCCTCAACGTCGATCAACGTCATGACGTTGCATCGACGTTGAGCCGACGTTGTATAAACGTTACGTGCCCACTGGGCATCCAGACCAGATGCAGCAGAATGAGGCATCTGATCAGGGTCTCTGCTGTTTGCTACTCAACCAACAGTTTGTAGACATATCAATAGATAGTAAAATCGACCTGTTGATATTTTAGGACAAGTATGCTATATTATAGGGTTATTATACTGATACTGGTGAATATTGCCCCGAGTTGGGATATTGAAGGACGCAAGCTGCAAGCTCTCGCCCTTCGATATCCCAACGAGGTACAATATTCACCAATATCAGTGCAGCTCTCGTCCTTCAGTATCCCAACTTGGGACTGTACAGTATTTACCATTATCAGTGTAATAACCCTTTTATTATATAGCTATAATTTTTTGTTTCGTTTCCCGGGGTTTCTAACCTTTAAAATGCTGTTTTAATAACTAAAATGTGAATTCTACCAATGTGCGTAACAAGGTTTGGGGCGACCTCACAGCATTATGACATCATCAAAAGCAGTGTAATGTTACGGTAATATGAGAAGGCATCCGAGTAAGTGTGCAATGTCGAGTAAGTGTGCCAATATCGTATGATATCGGCACGCTAGCTCCTCAGCTTTTATTGCACATTTTAATCATTTAATATTTATAGCTATATAATAAAAAGGAGTTATGGTGTCAGACTATTAAGGGTAAATACAGTGCTTATATTTCTCTTCTGAAGACAAATGCTTGACTCAATATTCTCCACAGAAATGTCACCTCTTCTTGTCCTTTTCATATCTATTTATTTTCCTGTTTACTAGGATGCCAGTCATGAGTGGATGTGTTTCTTGCTTGCTTGATTTTTATTCATACACATAAATATCTGACACTTTGAAGTGAATTTACCTTGATTACTTCTTGTGTTAGTTTTCTTTGTTTAATCTATTGAAGTTTTATTAAAGTCTGTTGGATATTTTATTTTGATTGAAACAAGATATTTCACCTGAAATTTTAGCATCCTGCACAAACATAAACATATCTCAATATAAATTAATGCTCAGCATGCAGTGTAAAAAATTCAGAAGATGACATTTTAAAATATCTTCTCATATTTTTTCCAAGAAAATATAGTTTGACAATTCATAAATTGTCTCCTTGGAGACAATTTGCATGAAATGTCAAACCCCATTGTCAGGGAAACTAAGAAAAATGTCACCTATATGTTTGCTGATTTTGCCCAGAGCATATTTAATGTTAATATATTTAACCTGTAGCATACTGCAGGCTAAATCAGCAGATTACTTATTTCTGCAGAAAACGGGGCTTGATATGGCATGCAAATTTCTCCGTAAGAATTTGTCAGAAAATAGGGTTTGACATTTCATATGAAATGTGTCTGCTAAGTAAATAATTCACATGTTTGGCAAATGCAACAGGTCGAAGGTAAAATTTGTACATACATTGTATTGTCTATATCCTCATTCAGTAATATATCTACCAGTTCAGCCAATCTGTGATATCATTGACAAGCTCATATTTAAGTATAATACACAGTTTCGATAGGTGTACCTGCTTTTTTTTTTTTTTACTAATTTTATGCCATGCTTCATTTAGTAGAAAATTTCAAAAGATAATGGTAAAATATAAGAAATGGAAATGACTTGAGAGCAAAAACTCATTACTGCTTGTTTACAAGACTTTTATAAGGTTGTTGTTGTTTTAACCCTAGTCCTGCTGAACCTGGATATACCCTGCCTTTGCAAACAGTGTAGATCCAGATCAGTCCTGGATCTGCACTGTTTGTCATTAAGTATGTGAATTGATATCAACAATCTGAATCAAGTAATCTGATTGGCTGAAAATTAGAAGTGGGCGTTGCATCTTAATTTATTCAGCAGGACAAGGGTTAAGACAATGTCACATGGTAGGAGGTCATTTATGGTTAACAATGTTCAGGTACAGTGTTCTTCTGCAGACTTACCCTGGCTTGTAGTTGTAACCTTGTTATCCCAGTATGTTGATTAATAAAATCAGCATTGTAATAGGTTGTATGAGTAAGTTCTTTTCTGAAGTTTTTGAGAAAATGAAAATCATGTGAATATCAGTAAAATGCCATTATAAAATGCAATCAAGATTTTCTTGTGTGATAAACTGCTTATAGATGATTTCAAAACCTTTGGCATGCTGTAGATAAAATTAGTAGAATGTACAAAGATCAGTGATATTTTGTCCCAGTTAACAGGGCCTGGTATTTCATTCAAATTAGCCTGCCTCAGTAGCTCAGTCGGATGGTGATCAGAAGGTCACATGTTTGATCCCCGCTGGTCTGGCAACATTCTTTCGTAGAGATTGATCATGAAATATTTTCTATGGTTAGTTGCTTCCTTCTGCTGATTCAAGAACAGCAGTTGTCAGTTTCCGGCAAAAGAATGTGCACAAACATTGGGTTATTGTTTAGTAGACTAAACCTGTCCAGGAAAAGTGTGGTTAGGTTAACTGACCGGCTCAACATGACCCTAATGGGTGGACCGAGCCGTAAAACCTCAACTCAGTCAAATCATTCAAATTTTCTTCAAAGGGAGACAGTTTGAATGAAATGTCTGATCTCTTCAGTGAATTGCCCAGCTTTTTTTTCTGGGAATATTATTTCATGAAGTGTCATCTGATATTTAAATTAAGCATGTTAAAGTGAATAAATGTGATATTGTAAGATATTTACGATAAGTATGCCATATGTTTAACTAAATGTGTTACATAAAAGCTAGGAAATAGAAAAAGCCTTCCCTCTTGTGAATGTGAAAATTCAAACACTTTAGTGGGTAGTCATCTGCACAGTCCAGTCAAAACCCTCACTGATTGTTCCTATGATATATAATCTGGAATTCCGTTTGTATTATGCAGGGCCCAGTTGTTCAAAGCTAACAACATCATTAGTTAACGATTCGTTAAAATTTACATCGAGATATACACATGTGAGTAGCTTTTGCAATGCAAAAGCTACTCACATTTTTTCAGCAAAAAATATCAGAATATTGTGTATTGAATCCACTAAAACAGTTAACGAAATGACCCTTAACGAGCATGTTAAGCTAACGATGCTTTGAACAACTGGACCCTGATGTACAGACTTACTTAGATCAGCTCTGTTTACATTTGGCATATGGAAGGATTTGCTGTTTCCTAGCTGTGTTATATTTTGTTGTTATTGCCATTTTGAAGTGTTCAACAGAATGTTTATTTTCAAATGAACGGATTCATCTCTTAGGGAGGTCACTCTAACCAGGAACTATTTACATAAAGGGGACTGCTCTTAAACTGCTACTGGAGTGGTCTCCCTGTGAAAAAAGAGACAAGAGAATGCTTTCTCTCGGAGGTGTCTCCCTGTTTACTTTAGCTGTATGTTTTGTTTTAATGATTAGTTTTGAACAGGTTGGTATTGACATTTTATTTCACACCTACATTCTTTCTTAAAATACACAATCATTGTATAAATAAATGTGTGTAAGTCAGATATTAAGATAAAATTCAAGCCACTTTAGTGGTGTAACTTTAGTCTGAGGATCTCAGTGCTGAAAATATATAACTGTTTGTGCAGTTTTATTAGGTCCTTTGCTTTTCAGCAGGACATTCTATAATATTTAACCCTGAAAACCATAAAGAGGTTGAGGTTAGCAAGTCTGCAAATAAAATGGAATTTGGAAGATATTCTTTGTTATTTTTGCACCAAAACTTACATTGTGGTACTGAAAAATTAACAAACTAAAGCAGTTTTAATGAGTTAGCACAAAGTATCTGTAAAAATTAACAAACTAAAGCAGTTTTAATGAGTTAGCACAAAGTATCTGTAAAAATTAACAAACTAAAGCAGTTTTAATGAGTTAGCACAAAGTATCTGTAAAAATTAACAAACTAAAGCAGTTTTAATGAGTTAGCATAAAGTATCTGTAAGTCCTGGTCTTGTAGTGAAACAGTGAAGATCTTGCATGGATATGCAGACTGGTGTAGTTCCATGCAGTTCAGGTGCAGAATATTTTTCACTCAGATCATCTCAGAATATTTGTTGTATACAACTGTCTCAGTCCAACTGACTTATATTATAACTCATTTTGTCTGGTTTTGTTTATGAAAAATGAGTAGCAAAAAGCTCTGAACACGTAATAACACGTAATAACCCCAGGCCGGAGCGAACAGTGTAGATTCAGAGAAGACGCCACAGAATGCGGCATCTGATCAGGGTCTACACTGTTTCCCACTCATCCAGAACTATTTTAGACATTTCAACAGGTGGTGAAATAGATTTTTGTTTTCAAATTTTAGGACAAGTATGGTAAGGAGTTAAGGTGTCCCAATACTGGGGGTAATTATGGTACTTTTTCATCAAACAACTATCTGTGTATTTTAATTTGTTCTCTTAAAACATTCAGGATCATGTTAATATAAAGGAAGTGGCTACTATTTCAGGGGAAGTGGCTCTGTCAGAATTGATTTGCTTTCCCTTTAGAAAAAGGTTCAACTTGTGTGACTTCCTGTTCACTTTCCTACTTGCCAAGCCCATTCTGAAAAAGGTTCTGCTCTAAAAAGAACAAATTTGCTCCCCTTGAACAGGAAGTCACAAAAATTGTCTCCATTGTTAAAAATGGTGGAAAATGTACCAAGTGCATCCAGTTACAGTAAAACCTGTGTAAGACAGCCACCTTTGAAACTGACTTTAGTGGTTGATGTGGACAGGTGGTTGTCTTATAAAGGTACATGTCATGTAATTTTGCTAGCAAGACAAGACAGACAACTTTATAAGACAGACAACTTTTTCCACATCAACCACTATTTAAAGTCAGTCTCGAAGGTGGCTCTCTTACACAGGATTTACTGTACCTTAACAAGTTCGTTAACCATTAACTCCCTCTGGGCTAATTCAGCAGACGACAAACTGGTGATATTTTTCTTATCTTTCCAAGAAAATAGGATTTGACATTTCATGAAAATTGTCTCCATTAGAAACAATTTGCATGAAATGTCACAACCTGCTTTTTGGGAAAAATAAGAATAATATTTCAAAATGTTGTTTGTTGAAAATTTTACTCAGAGTGCTCAGCATTATGGTAGAGATGCTTTAAATAAACTTGGCACATTAGGCCTTAAGTATAACGGAGATAACCCGCTTACCTCATACCAATGTGGACCAGATTAATTTCCTGCTGTGGGACAATAACTGTCCCGTAAGACAATGGTAAGGACCCTGACAAGACTGCATGTATTTGGTGGCTGGTTTCTGTTTCACAGTTTATACAAGGAATGTATGGTTTATTGTCCCACAGCAGTCATTACATGTGATACTTACAACAACTGTATGTTTAACCTTTACCACTGTCTTGGTTAATTCAGCAGACAACAAATTGGTAATATTTTCCTTGTTTTTCCCAAAAAACAAGATTTGACATTTCATGCAAATTGTCTTCAATGGAAACAATTTGCATGAATTGTCAAATCCTGTTTTCTGGGAAAATTTTTTCTGTATGTGGTCTGCTGAAAATTTTACCCAGAGTGCTAAGCAGTAACACATTGCCTTCAAGGAGGTGCATTAAGCAGATATGTTCCATACATGGTTGAGTGTTATAGTTTTGTGATAAAAGTAAGAAAATTTTTGTCAAAATTTTTTCTGCTAAATACATTTTCCAGAATGTAGTGGGTTACATGAGCCAGAGCACATGGGAACAACAACGTGGCATGCACAGACAGTAAAGACTTTGACAGATCAGGCTGCATATCAATAATAATAATAAGGCTTCATATTTCATTCAAACAATCTCCTTTTGGAGACAATTTGAATGAAATTTCAATCAAAAAGATGTATTTTAAAATGTCTGCTGATATTCAGCAGATTAATAAGTCCAGTACATGCCAGGGTGTTCACTGTCTGAATATACCAGCAGACCTGACACATATGATATGGCTCATATTTTGTGAATATCCTCAGATCTCAGATATGCTAACCCTTAAAGCGCCAAACAAAATTTTAGCAGACGGCATTTTAAATTTCCTTTATTAATTTTCAGAGATGATAAATAAGGCTTGACATTTCATGTGAATTGAAAAAACAAGCCTTCTTTTCTCCAAAAACTAAGGAAAAAATCAAATTGTCATCTTCTTCTGCTTGTGTTGGATGCGGTAAGGGTTCAGTTACGTATCTTTTGCTACATATTACATTTAGAAAACAACATATCTTCATCGGTCTAGATACTAAAGGTGTATATGGAAAATAATTTTTATAACCAAAATATTTTTTGTGGGTATTGCTGGCTTGTCTTGTAGTAATTCCAGTGAGTACCCACAAGATATGTTTTTTTTAGTGCAGAAGTTATCCTAAATTATCAGAGTTAGCACCTTATCTGGAGCCATGCAGCTTTTTTTTTTGAAAATATATTTATGTTTTAACCAGTAGTAAATCATGTAGAAATTTTCAGTATGCAGTACTTTGATACACTTCATATCTAGAAAAAAACAGGTTTCTGTTGGTAGAGATTACCGTATTTACCCTAAATACTGGGACTGTAACTCCTTGTCATACTTGTCCTAAAATTTGAACAAGACCGTTGTACTACCTGAAAGTGTATGTAAAAATAGCTGGATGAGTGGCAGACAGGGTAGACCCAGATCAGATGCTGCATTCTGCAGCATCTGATCTGGGTCTACACTGTTTGCTTAAGCCTGTCCCAATACTTAGGGTTATTACTGTAATTTAGGTTGATTTGATAAAATGTTACTGGTTGTATAAGAATAGTTCCACATACCGGTAGTATTCGGAAGATATTTTTGTCATTTTTGTGTCAGAACATATCTTGGTTTTCCATCACGAAAACACGCCTATATAATTTTGACCCCTTAAACCCACTTTTATATAGTTAAACTGTGGTTTACAGGGGAATACATTATTTTTCTTATTTTGCTTAAAACATAGATTGTGGGTATTCATTAGAACTGCCTCGCCAACCCACAATCTATGTTTTGAGCAGAAATATGAAAAATATCAGAATTTTTTATCTGAAAAATTTCCTTCTTTTTGGCTGTAAAATATTCAGTATATATGAATAGGCGTGTTTTCGTAATGACTGGAATAACCTCAGTAAGTGGATTCCAGTCAGTATCCACAAGGTACGTTTTTGGTGGAGAAATGAAAACAATTATCATAGTATCACCTTGCCTGGCACTATGTAATGTGTCTGAGTATGTAATTTTGACATGTCTTTGTTTTTATTACCCCGGCTTGCTGCAGATGTAAATTAGCAATTGGAATTTTTTTCTTATTTTCTCTAGAAAATAGGACTTGACATTTCACTTGAGTTGTCAAGAGGATGGTTGGGAAAAAAATAAAGGCCTTTTTTTCAGGAACAAGAAATAGAGATTATTATATGGCAATTTTCATATCATACCCAAGACATTCATATCAGCCCGAGAGCTGATATGGGTCGAGGGTTGATATGGGGTATGATATGAAAATTGCCATATCATAATCTATTTGTCATACATTTTTCTTTCTGACAAGTTTGCCTATTTGATATTATTTTGAAGTATAAATGAACACATGAATTAACGACTGCATCGTTCTTTCGCCCATTTTTCTCTGCAAAATTGCCAAAATTGTGACGATGTTTCCTCTTCCCAATGACATGGTTTCGATTTGACAAAAAGGCCGTGGATGACTAGTCAAGCGTATAACATATTTACAGAATAGAACATAACAGTCAAAGGCAAGACCGCCGAGTGCTCCGAATGTGATGATACAGGTTTTTGCCAGGGCAGAAAAGCCGTATCACCCACGTGACCTGGTGATATGGCTTTTTTGCCTGGACAAAAAAGCCGTATCACCCACCTGACCCATTATTTCACATTTTGCGCTCCACAAGAGTGATATGTGCTTGAAAGCCATGTCAGTATCACATATGCAAAATGAACATATTTTCTAGCAAATGTATGATAAGCACAATATCAGTTCTTTGATGTCTGCTTGTAAATTTAGTACCTATATAGGTATTGGTGCTAGATATGCTCCTGTCAATCATTCCTTAACCCATTGCATTCTGGGAAGTACTCTAATAACCCTAAGTTGGGATGGACAGTCCCGAGCAAGCAGTGTAGATCCAGATCAAATGCTGTGGAATGTGGTGTCTGATCAGGGTCTACACTGTTTGGCATTCATCCAACAGTTTCTTTAGACACATCAATATTGTTACGACTGAGCACCCCTACCTTCGATTATCTGCTTTGGCAGATTACGCATAGCTTCTAAGTATATATTCAATCTCTGACAACTGCGTCAGGGAGTTGACTCTTTGGCTCAATGGTTAGAGTATTGGATTTTTAACCGGGAGGATCGGATTTGATTCCCCCGACAGACGTGAAAATTTTTTCAGCTATGCTTCATTCCTTTGTTAGACTTTCATGTCGTAAGAATATGTAGTAAAATGGATTTGTCAAAATAAGGACAAGTGTGGTAAAGAGTCACAGTAAATTAAGATGTCCCAATATTTTGGGTGAATATGGTATATCTAGCAGGCATTTTGAAATGATGCACAATGCAGGAAAAAGGCCCTTATACAATTTGTAGACAAGATAGGAGCAGATAAGCATGTGCATCCATGCAGTCTGATCTGAGTATTCTCTGTTCATTGACTTAAACTAGAGTATCCATTGATTCTGTAAGTGGACAATGAAGGCCCCGATCAGCCTCCACTTATGCGCAGGCTGATCTGGGCCTGCATTGTCTGCAAATTGCATAAGGGCCCTTTTCATGTATTGTGCATGAAATATTTTTTGTCTGAAAGTTTTTGACTCGAGATATGCATTGTGTCTCCTGGAAGGAAAGTCGTGTGCAGTGTTGCACCTATACTTTATGGCAAAACCATGAAAAATATACTGTATTAACTCTGAGTATAGGGACACCTTAACTCTTTACCCTACAGGTCCTAAAATTTTAACATCATTATTCTACTACCTGTTGATCTGTCTAAAAACTGCTGGATGAATGGCAGTGTAGACCCTGATCAGACACCACATTTTGCAGCATCTGATCTGGGTCTATACTGTTCACTTAGGTCTGCCTGCCCAAATACCTAGGTTTATTATGGTAACTATTTTTGCTAAATACACCTCCCAGAATTTAGTGGGTTAACCAAATACTATTGAATGCAACCACACTTCTGGTGAAGTATTTTATCATTATCTAGACCAACTGGATCCAGACTAACCCACACATTTACACTGTCTGATCAGGATCTGTGCTGTTGTTTAAATTTTACAGTCTTTTATATGGTGGCCTCGGTGGCTCAGTTAGATGGGCGTCCGACTGAAGATAGGAAGTTGCAGGTTCAACCTCGGCCGGGTCAGCAACATTCCTTTGTGGAGATATGATCATGAAATATTTTCTTTGGTCATTCTCTCCCTTCAGCTGATTCAAGAGGGGCAGTTGTCAGTTTCTGGCAAAAGAATGTGCACGATACTGGTTTACTGCTTGGCAGACTAATGTACGGTTAAGTAAATTGACTGCGCTCGACATGACCCATTGGGTTGACTAGGTTGTAAAACCTCAACACAAACAAACAGTCATTTATGAACCAGTAGCACAGCCTCATTAGGCTGATTGGGTGTTTAGGTTGATCATTGTCTTTATTATGTATGGAGACCGTAAGGTAATGGAGGTTAACCTTTACCACTATCTTGGCAAATTCAGCAGATGACAAATTGATATTTTTCTTCTTTTTCCCAGAAAATAGGATATGTCATTTGATGCAAATTATCTCCTGAGGAGACAGTTTGTGTGAAATGTCAAATTCTATTTTCTGGGAAAAATATTTAAAAAAAAGTCTGCTGAAATTTTTACCCGGCATGCTAAGCGTTAACTCCTCCAAGTCTAAGCCAAGTTCATTTTTTGTCATCTGTTATTTCAGAAAATTTATGGTGAAATAGAGATTCACAGTGAATTATCTCCCCCGGCAAATCAAGTGTGAATTTCACATTCCGAGTATCTGGATTTTATCAAATCTAGATCATTATTTTGTATACAAACAATCAGATCAGGCCAAGTGATTCAAAGCATATTTAGAATAACAAGAGTAACAAATTGATTGAGGCAACTCTGACATGTTATATTTTACATAAAGTTTTTAAATACACTGATACATTTTAGAATTTTAGATGCAAACCCGATCCCTACTTTGCTTATACTCTGCGGAATGCGCAATGTCGCACCTATCAGTTTACAAAAAAAAAAAAAAAAAAAAAAAGGTGCATAATTTTTGCACTGCTGAAGCTACTCGCATTGTTTCATAAAAAACATTTGTATATTTAAGTTTTGTATGCTTAAACCTTTATCTCTCTGGGCTAATTCAGCAGCCGACAAATTGATATTTTTCCCAGAAAATAGATCTTGACATTTCATGCAAATTGCCTCGCAATTTGCATGAAATTTCAAAGCTTATTTTTGGAGAAAAATACGAAAAAGATTTCAAAATGTTGTCTGGTGAAAATTTTTACCCAACATACTAAGCCCTGATATGTAACCCTTAACATTCTCTGAGCTAATTCAGCAGACAACAAATTGATGATATTTTCCAGAAAAAGGGTATTTCATGCAAATTATCTCAGAAGACAATTTGCATGAAATATCAAACTCTGTTTTCGAGAAAAAATTTCCAAACGTCTTTTGCTGAAATCATTACTAAGCATGCCAAGCATTAACTTCATGTTAATTTGATGATTTTTTAAGTAGTCCCATAAATGGGTAATTGGCAAACAGTGCAGACCCTGATCAGATGCCACAGAATGTGGCATCTGATCAGGGTCTCCACTGTTTGCATATAGTTGAGCCTTTTTTCTCTAGGAATATCTAAATCTCATAGCTTGAGGTACCTAAAATTGAAATTGAACTCCTCCAATATTTAGTGTGGGGGAGTCTATTCAGTCCACAATGGGTTAAGCTAAAGATGGTTTGAATGACTGAGTCCTGGCCATTTGCAAATTTGTTATACTCTGCAGCAGTATGTCTTGTGTCATATCAATGCTATGTAATTGTCCATACATGAATTTATTGTAGAGCCTGTGTCATATTTATATGTACGTTTATATGTAAAATATTTCCAAGGAAGTATTGTGCTATTTTTTATGAATAACTTTTTTAGAGTGTACCAAAATGAGAAAAAAGCTTCTTTTTTTCTATGTATGTGAAAGAAATTGTCATTATTGTTATGTGTAAATAAGCTTAATTCTGTAAATAACAGTAAAAGTGCAATAGATAAATCGCATCGCATATCTCAGTGCAGAAACAACTGAAATCATCTTACAAGTTTGCCACCTTACCCAGAGGCCAAAATTACCACCTTACCCAGAGGCCTCATCCATCAGGACCCTGTGAAATAGATGGGCTGTCTAATACCTCTGAGAGCTGCAAGAAACTTAAGGCAGAACCTGAGTTCTTCATTTTACCAGGTTTGGTGAGTTTAACACATTAGGAAAGAGCATTTGGACATGATTGAAATATTATAGACTGGGATATTAAACATCAATGCTATTACCACCTTATCCAGAACTACGTATTCATACTTTGCTGCTTGTGTCTGCTTTAACCCTTAAAACGCCAAGAAAATCTGCATCTGAAAATGTCCTCTGTTTATGTCATCTGCTGAATATTCTTGCAAACTTTTCAAACCTATTTTTGCATACAGGCAAACAATGTTTGCAGAAATGACTTAAAATCACAAGCAGATGACAAAGCAGATGACAATTGTTGTGATTGGCGTTTTAAGGGTTAAAACCTGTTTTACTATATCATGGTCTGTGTACTTTGAATCTTGTTACAGTACCAGTAAATGTCCTTAAAATTTTGTACACCAAAGTTTCTGACAAAATGGCATATGCAAACAGTGAAGACACAGGTCACTTATCCTGAATGAGCACTCTGATCAGGGTCTACACTGTTTGCCATTCCACTGATTATTTTATGAAACAGCTGCATAAAAAGCAAAATTTAGGCCAGAAATGTATGGACAAATTGTTCAAAATTTTAGAACATTTACCTTACTCTAACAGTTGACTTCTGTGCTTCTGTCAGCTTCTTCAAGACCAAGTCTTAATACTAGTTTTGAGAAGATTATAAAATGCGTGATTTTTGTGGGCTCAAAAATGTAATAGTGAATGATATTTTCAAACATTTTTTATATTTATCCCAAAAGGGGAGGACAAAATTTTCTTCAGATTTTCTAGATAAAACAGTTTGCATGTTATGTGAAGCAAAATAAGTACATTGCCCATTTGGTCTGATAGTTCTGCCATCACAGTATTAACAGACAACAAATGTGTGATATTTTTCTTATTTTTCTGATGAAATAAGGCTTGACATTTCATTGAAGAAGATGCAATTGAAATCTCAAGCCCTTTTTTCAGTAAAAAAAAAAATAAGAAGAGGAGTTTAAAATGTTGTCTGCTAATTCTTACATTCTTTCCTTCAGGAATGGCCACCATGTTTTGAATACAAGGGAAGCAACTTCCTGTCAGCATTTGTTATCTCCATTTGCAAAATGGTGAAAAATCTTTCAGATATTTCCATTCACCTTAAACACAAAAAATTCTCTTCCTGCTGCAAAAGAACAAAATCATTAACTTCAGGGCCCGGTTGTTCAAAGCATCGTTAGCTTAACGAGCTCGTTAAGGGTCATTTGGTTAACTGTTTTAGCGGTTGCAATATATAATATTCTAATATTTTTTGCTGAAAAAATGTGAGTAGCTTTTGCACTGCAAAAGCTACTCACATTTTTTCAGCAAAACATTTCAGCATATTTGTGTATCACTGGATGTAAATTTTAACGAGTTGTTAACTAACGACATTGTTAGCTTTGAACAACTGGGCCCAGAATTACATAACTATTTGAGTCACAACATGAGAAAACATTCCTTCTGACATGTTTTCCCAACAGTGACTTAAACCAGCCTGCACATCCACACAGTGACTTGTAGAACAAAAATAGCTAAAATTGTTCTGATCGGAAATCCAAGATAGCTGCCATGGCAGCCATTTATGGCAGCCATCTTGATAATCTATTTTGCCCTTCATCTCCTGAACTGAAAAGGCCAACTGACTCAAAACTTGGTAGCCATCTTGAAAATCTATTTTGAACTTCCTGAACCGAAAGGCCAACTGACTCGAAACTTGGTAGGAAGCATTAGGGTGACTTGTAGATCAAAAATAGCTACAATCGTTCTGATTGGAAATCCAAGTTTGCCACCATCTTGAAAATTATTTTGCACTTCTTCTCCTGAACCAAAAGACCATCTGAATTTGAAACTTGGTAGTAAGTGTTGGAGCAAATTGTAGATTAAAAATAGCTAAAATTGTTCTGATCAGAAATCCAAGATGGCCCCCATGATGGCCACCTTACAAATCTATTTTACCCTTCAGCTCCTGAACCGAAAGGCCAACTGACTCGAAACTTTGTAGGAAGTATCATGGTGATTTACGAATCAAAAATAGCTAAAATTGTGTTGATTAGAAATCCAGCCACAGCTGCATCTTGAAAATCTATATTCAACTTCTTCTCTTGAACAGAGTGGCCAATGGACCTGAAACTTGGTAGAAAGTATCAGGGTGACTTGCAGATAAAAAATACTTAAAATTGAACCGACTGGAATTCAACAATTGCCGTCATGTCTGCCATCTTGAAAGTCTCTTTTGAACTTCTCATGAACCACAATGCCAATCAACTTGAAACTTGGTAGGAAGTAATTGGGTGACTTGTAGATCAAAAATAGCCAAAATTGTTTTGACCAAAACTCAATATGGCTGCCACAGTCGCCATCTTAAAAATCTGTTTTGAACTTCTTCTCCTGAATGGAAAGGCCAATTGACTCAAAACTTGATAGGGAGCATCAGGTGACTTTTGAAAAGGGAGTGAAATCAGGTAACCAGCTTAGAGTACTTTCCCTTTGAGGTAACCAGCTTAGAGTACTTCCCCTTTTAGGTAACCAGCTTAGAATACTTTCCATTTGAGGTAAGCAGCTTAGAGTATTTTCCCTTTGTGTATACATCCACCTTTAGTTAAACTTCCCTGTTGCATGCATTTTACCAACCATTCTGCTGGATTTTTATTTTTCCTGTGTATTCTATCAGACAATTCTAAAGCTCATCATACACATGCAGACTGACTGTTCAAGATTTACATACTAGACTGGGCTCATAAGCTGGGCTTATCAAAGTCTCAGTGAACTGATGTGTACTGGCAACAATATTAGATTTATGCTTAAAGTGCTATCACATCTGAAGCAGATGACATTTTTAAATGTATTTCTTTTTCTTTTTCAGAGAAAATAAGGATTGACATTTCATTTGAATCATCTGCCTTTTTTTCTCTAAAAATAATAATAAAAAATTAGAATGTCATCTGTTACAAGTTTTCCATTACAGTCTTTACTATTTATTTCTTAAAAACTTAGCTGAAGTGTTTTAAATGTCTGGAGAGAGGTGGTTTTAACCCTTGTCCTGCTGAACCTGGATATACCCTGTCTTTACAGACAGTATAGATTCAGATCAGTTGGCTTCTTCAGAAGCCAACTGATCTGCATCTGCACTGTATGTCATGCAGTATGTGAATATATATCAACAACCTGGATCAAGTAATCTGATTGGCTGACAATTAGAAATGGTGTGGCATCTTGATTTATTCAGCATGACAAGGGTTAATGAAATGTTATAAATTGATATGCTATTCATAAGTCAGATGTAAAACAATAAAAATAAGATTGCTTGATGACTGCAGTGTTTGTTTTATATCCAACTTGTGGTTAGTCTGTGAGACTTTAAGTACTGGTGATAAATGTAATTTGGGCCAAATACATGTTTACTGCTACAGTAGATAGATTGAGAGTACCAATTAGGCCAAATACAAGTTTACTGCTACAGTAGGGAGATTTAGAGTACTAATTGGTCCAAATACATGTTAGTTGCTGCAACAGAGAGGTTGTAAAGACAAAATGGACCAAATACATGTTTACTGCTACAGTAGATATATTGAGAGATACATGTTTACTGCTACAGTAGAGAGATTGAGAGTACTAATTGGGCCAAATACGTTAACTGCTGCAATAGAGAGATTGCGAGGACTAGTTGGACCAAATACATATTTACTACTACAGTAGGGAGATTATGGGAATCAAAATACACTTTTACTGCCACAGTAGAAATTGTGAGGACTAGTTGGGCCAAATACATATTTACTACTACAGTAGGGAGATTATGGGCACTAGTTGGGCCAAATGTATGTTTACTACTATATTAGAGAGATTGAAAGTACTAGCCTGGCCAAATTCATGTTTACTGCTACATTAGGGAGATTGTGAGTGCTAGCTGGGCCAAATACTCATTTACTGCCTCCGTACAGAGATTACTAGTTGGGCCAAATACATGTTTACTGCTGCTATAGTAGGGAGATTGTGAGGATAAGTTGGACCAAATACATGTTTACTGCTACCAGTTGGACCAAAATATGTTTACTGCTACAGTCCACATACATGTTTACTGCTTCAGTAGAGAGATTGAGAGTAGTAATTGGGTCAAATACATGTTAGCTGCTGCTACAGTAGGGAGATTGTGAAGACAATTTGGACCAAATACATGTTTACTGTTACAATAGAAAGATTACAAGTACTTGTAGTTGGACCAAATACATGTTTACTGCTTCAGTAGAGAGATTGAGAGTACTAATTGGACCAACTGCTACAGCAGAGAGTTTGCAATCACCAGTTGGGCCAAATATATGTTTACTGTTAGAGTTGAGATATTGAGAATACTAGTTGGACCAAATACATGTTTACTGCAACAGTGGAGAGATTGCAAGTACTAGTAGTAATTGTAATTTGAGCCAAATACAAGATCATTGCTACAGTAGAGAGATTGTGGGTACCAATGATAGGGCATGTGCATGTTATTGCTACAGTAGGGACATTGCAAGTATGAGAAATTAATTTAGGGCAAATGCATTTACAGTACTACAACTACAGTAGAGAGATTGCAATCACTAGTAATAAATGTAATTCAGTCCAAATACATATTTACTGTTACAGTGGAGAAATTGCAAGAGGGAAATAATTTGGACAAAGTGCATTTACTGCTACAGTAGAGATTGTGAATACATGTTTACTGCTACAGTATAGAGATTGAGAGTACGAGTGATACATAGAATTTGGATGAAATAAATGTTTACTGCGACAGATTGTGAAAACTACTGACAATTGTAATTTGGGCCAAATATGTGATTATTGCTACAGTAGAGAAATTGTAAGTATCAGTGATAAATGCAATTTGGGCCAAATATGTTATTATTGCTACAGAAGAGGGATTGTGAGTACTACTGACAAATGTGATCTGGACCAGATACAGGTTTCTGCTACTGTAGAAAGATTGCAAATGCTAGTGATAATAAATATAATTTGACCCAAATATGTTTTTTTACTGCTAGAGAGATTTCAAGTACTAGTGTTAAATGTAATTTGGGCCAAATATGTGCACTGCTGCAGAAAAAATTGCTAGTACTAGTGGCAAATGTAACTTGGGCCAAATACATGTTTACTGCTACAGTAATGAGATTGAGAGTACTGTTACAGTAGAATTGTGACCTAGTTCCAATATATTTGCTAAGCTACAGCACAATGTACATGGTAGTACAGTACAATTCGACACAATATTTTTACCCTAAGTACTTGGACATCTTTGTTCTTACCATATTTGTCCTAAAATTTGAACAAGCTCAATTACTTCCTTTTGATGTGCCTTAAACACTGCTTAATGAGTAGCAAAAACTGCAGACCCTGATCATACATGGTATTCTGACTCCATGATGGACCTTGAGTCCACTATTGCTTATGTTCCATGCATAAAGCTGGTATTCTAACATCTCATTTTATAGCTAGTGGACTGTTCTGTAACTTCATATATTTAGTTGGAACATAAAATCACTTTTGCTCCAATTCTCATAGGTTTGATCATTTTCTATGGTGTTACATGTTTTGTAGGGGTAATGAATGTAAAGGCTGTTACTGGGTAATGCCCCCGTTGCCAGATGGCTAACATGCTGCAAAATACTTGCAAGATAATAGGCTTTAAGAAAAACATGGTCTACAAAATTCCCCCTTATGTGTGTGTGGGTGGGGGGGGGGGTGGGGGGGGGGTGTAGAATGGGTGTAAACCACATAGCTGGCCAGCAGCCTTACGTATGATACATACCAAGAGAAAATGAAACAGTGAAGGCACAAGTCATCCTGCATATCCACACTGGCTGATCTGGTTCTTTGATAGTATTATCTAAAGTATTGTTTGTTTGTGTTGAGGTTTTACGGCCCAGTCAACCCAATGGGGTCATGTCAAGCGCGGTCAGTTTACCTAACCACACTTTTACTAGGCAGGCTTAGTCCTCTAAGCAGTTAACCAGTATTGTGTACATTCTTTCACCAGAAACTGACAACTGCCCTTCTTGAATCAGCAGAAGGGAGAGAATGACCGTAGAAAATATTTCATGATCAAATCTCCACGAAAGAATGTTGCCGACCCGGCAGGTGTAGAACCCGCAACCTCCAGATCACCAGTCGGACGTGCATCCAACTGAGCCACTGAGGCCAGCAGAGTATTGATCAATTCTGTTAGTGGACAGTGAAGTCCGTGATCAGTCTGATCAGTCTGATCTGTCTACATATATAATATGGTCCCTTTCCTTGTGGAATGTCACATAATATTTTCATGGAATAAAAAGAAAAAAAGAAGACTAGGAAATCATTTTTGATTGTTTTAATTATTTGTCAACAGTATCACAAAACAAAGTTGCAGGTGAAGGATATAAACAACATATCAGCCAAAATATACACTTCAAGCACTACTCCGTATATAAACAACTAGAACTCACTACAATAATATCATCAAGACATATATCTCCATATAAGATACTCTTAGGACCAAAAAATATCAATATTTTTCTTACCGTACTTCTCCACTGCGTTACTTGTTAGAACTGCCTCATCAAGTAGACGTTTGACATTGCAGAATATTGCAGACCTGATGCCATAAAGTCTACTTTCCACCCTCAAAATGTATCTCCGTGCAGAGGGTTTAGTGTGGTGCAGAACATTAGAGGTCTAAAAATCAGCAACCATTTATCGCTTGATCATGAATGCTTCAAACTCAAAAATCAGTACTAAAAGTTACCATCAACATTACGAAAACATGCCTATTCAAATATATTGAAAATTTTACAACCCCAAAAAAAGGAAAATTTTCAGATAAAAAAATTCTGATATTTTTCATATTCCTGCTCAAAACATAGATTGTAGGTACTCATCAGAACTGCCTCTCTGAGGTGGTTCTAACAAATACGCACAATCTATGTTTTTTAGGAAAATAAGAAAAATAATGTATACCCCTGTAAACCCCAGTTTTACTATATAAAAGTGGGGTTTAAGGGGGTCAAAATTATATAGGCATGTTTTTATGATGTGTATATTTATTAGCAAGATAGTAGAGATAGTATTTAAGCAATGGGACCCTTATAAGACTCCCATTGTAATGATTCAAGGATCCCTGGCACTCCCAAAATACAAAGATACCCAGAAAATACCCCAATGTACGAGGGTCCTACAAAAAGTTTTGTCACTGGGTTTGGATTACTTGAGTGCTACGTTTTATCAAACATATTTTTATTACAAACCTTCGAAGTATTCCCCCTTTACTGAAACACATTTTTGTAACCTTTTTACCCAGTCGCGAAAAGCAGATAAATAGTCTTCTTTTGGTATCTGTTGGAGACACTGATAAATAGCGCTGCCAAGAGAACTTCTAGACATATACTTTTCCAGAAAGCATTTTCTTAAGCCTTGGAAATAAAAAGAAGTCACAGGGACTCAGGTCAGGTGAATAAGGTGGATGATTTAAAACTTCCACCTTTTCAGAAGTCAAAAAGACTTAACAGCCTCACACTTATCAGAGGAGGCATTGTCATGTAAAAGGTGGACTCCTGACCATCCTTTGCTTGGTCCATGTTCCAATGTAACAAGTAAATTGGTCAGTGTATATGACTGCATCTATTTCAGTTTGAAATAACTCGGTCAGTTGGAAAGCAATTTGCATGAAATAAATGGGTATCGTTAACCATTCAACACACCATTTAAGTGCAGTGAAGCATTTTAAAATATACCTGGGATAAAACTGAGGAAGCCTATTAGTGACAGACCTTTCTGCATGACCCTCATAGGAACAAGGCCCTTAGTTCTGAATCTGTTCAACTAAACAGCTGTTCAGTCAATGCAAGGGCTCCCTAACTCTCAGTGGATTGACACAGAAAATCATTAACTTATCTACACTATGATGAAACGTAGCTGAGAGCTCCGCTACAAACTGAAAGGAAGAATTAATATGCCCCCATCATTTTTTCTGAAGTTAGGGGCATAGAAAAAACCTAGTGAAACCCTCATTCAAAGTAAAACAACCTAGTACCACTAGAAAACCGAAGTTCAAGCATGACTGAGGTTTCAGAGTATACATTTCAAGGAGAAATAAGAAAAATATTTGTCTGGATAAGTATTGTAACAATGATAATAGCACACTAAAATAAAGGCTTAATTATCTACTAACTATAAAATACAGGCTTTAATTATCTACATTAGAACTTTCCATTAACTTTCAGCACTCTCTGGGCAAATTCAACATATGACAAATGGACAGTTATTTTTCCCAGAAAATAGGGTTGGACATTTCATACTGTTTCTAACAGACAATTTCCTTGCAATGTCAACCCTATTCTCTGTGAAAAAATATTTAAAATGTCTGCTGAACTGTTTACCCAGCATGCTAATTTATCATTTTACAGGCAAAAATAAGAATACAACATATGAGCCATCAGAAATGAACTTTTGGGAATACAAAGGTGCCAGTCACTCTTCGCATCATAGACTTTCATTTGTCAATAGTTTTAACTGGTTGAAGAGATATCATGCACCCAAGAAACTGTCATGCCAATGCTAACACTTACCAAATCCGGACAGAAAACGATATGTCCCCCTTCACTTCTGGTTTGTTCCAGACAAGTAAATTAAATGCCAAGGGTGAACTCTTGATTGTATTACAACAATGGTGACCTCAAGTGCAATTCTTCACTTCAAAATCCCTGAATAAATATTGCTAACTAAAGCAAAATCTCAATTTTACTGACATACATTTCTCTAAGGAAATAAAGCAGATGATAAATTAACAGGGCCCAGTTGTTCAAAGCGTCATTAGCTTAACGAGCTCGTTAAGGGTCATTTCATTAACTGTTTTAGCGGATTCAATATACAATATTCTGATATTTTTTGCTGAAAAAATGTGAGTAGCTTTTGCACTGCAAAAGCTACTCACATTTTTCCAGCAAAAAATTTCAGCACATTTGCGTATCACGCAATGTAAATTTTAACGAATCGTTAACTAACGATGTCGTTAGCTTTGAACAACTGGGCCCAGTATTTTACAGATTTTTCTACAAAATTTCTTACATGAAATGTCACCGCTATTTTATGAAACCATTATTTCTGAAGAGACAATGCGCATGAAATGTCAAACTATTTTACGGTAAAACAAAAAAAATGTTTCAAAATATCACCTGAAATTTTTAGCTAGCATGCTAAGCTAATGACAAAACTAGCAGCCAATAAATGAGTAATATTTTTTCTTATCCAAGAAATATGGACTTGACATGAAGAGTGCTTGAAAAGAAATGCTCTTTACTGGTTTTATAGCTTAAACTGACTGAAAGATTATTTTACCACAAGCCATCAAAATATTCTCCACTATCACAAAAGCACAATTTCAACTACAAGACCTCAAAATTTTTACCATCATTGTCTATAGCTTGTTTACATGCCCAGATCTTTGTTACCACTTTTCAAACTTGCTGAAAAAAATACACTCATGTTACATCACAATTTACCATATTTGCAAATTCTTTTGAAGTCAAAATATGAAATACCCATCATGCAGACAATTTTCCTAATTTTTAATCTTAAAAGTGCCAAGCACAATTATAGCAGATGACAGTCTATTGTTTATTATTTTTCAGGTAAAATAAGGCTTGGAAGACAATGATTCGGTGTTTCCAGATATTGGCATTATTTGTTTGTGTTGAGATTTTATGGTCCAGTCAACCCGATGGGGTCATGTTGAGCACGGTCAGTTTACCTAACCACATTTTTACTAGGCAGGCCTAATCCTCTAAGCGGTTAATCAGTATAGTGCACATTCTTTAGCCGGAAACTGATAACTGCCCTTCTTGATTTGTTTTTGTGTTGAGGTTTTAGGGCCCAATCAACCCAATGGGGTCATGTCAAGTGCTGTCAGTTTACCTAACTACACTTATTTACCAGTTTACTGTGCAGGCTTAGTCCTCTAAGCGTTTAAACAGTATTGTGCACATTCTTTTGCCAGAAACTGACATCTGCCCTTCTTGAATCAGCAGAAGGGAGAGAATGACCATACAAAATATTTCATGATCAAATCTCCATGAAAGAATGTTCCTGACCCGGCGTGGGTCAAACCCGCAACCTCATGATCACCAGTTGGACGTGCATCCAACTGAGCCACCGAGGCCGGCAATACTGGCATTAATATTATCCATCTTCAATGAAACAGGAATATATCAAAGTTAACCCTTTCACCCAAGAGTTTCTTTAATGGACTCTTCCATCTCGGATTTTATACTTCCATTGTTGCAAATAGTGGTCTGCTGGGATGAAAGGGTAACATTTAACTATACAAGTTTTGTTATCACTGTCAGGAGACTTTATGGGAGAAAAAACAATTTTTTGAACACTTACATCATTTTTTTTATATAAAGAACATTTGCTTCAGGAACTTCTAACAGAAGAAATGGTCTGTCAAAAGTATGAACTGCTCAGTTTTCTGACCTCAAGAAGAGAAAATACAACAACTACATCAGGAAATACAGAAAATATTCAAACCAGTCAATTTCTAAAGATTTAGTCTGACTCCTGAATTTCCATGAAAAAGATTAACAAGACAAGAGGACCATGATGGTCCTATATCGCTCACCTGACCAAACAGATTTGCATATTTACTGTTGAAGTTTCAGCCAAGTTCACTGCTCTAGGATTTTTGTATAAACTTTATAGCACTAACCATCCCCACCCCCTCCACCACACCCCCGGCCATGTTTTTTACAAATCTTGACGACTTGAACTGAATCTTAAAAGAGGGTCACCAAAGGAACATTTCTGTCAAGTTATATTGAAATTGGTCCAATGGTTTAAAAAGTTGTATATAGCTATAAAGCTCTACGCCCTAACGGCCATGTTTTTAGACGAATCATGAAAGCTTGAACAAACTTGGTAGAGGGTCACCAAAGGAACATTCCTGCCAAGTTCTATTGAAATCTGTTCTGTGGTTTCTGACAAGAAGATTTTTAAAGTTTTCTATTTAGATATATAGGGAAAATAAGCCCCACCCCATGGCAGCCACGTTTTTTGACGAATCATGACTGCTTGTACAATCTTGATAGAGGTTCACCAAAGCAACATTCCAGCCAAGTAATATTGAAATCGGTCGTGGGGTATGTGACAATAAGAATTTTAAAATTTTCTATGCAGATATAGACGAAAAATAAGCACCGCCCACCTGGGGACCATGGTTTTTGACATATCATGAAGGCTTGAACAATCTTGGTAGAAGGTCAGCAAAGCAACATTCCTGCCAAGTTACATTGAACTCGGTCCAACTGTTTCTTACGAGAAGATTTTTAAAGTTTTCTATATAGATATATAGGGAAAATAAGCCCTGCCCCCTGGCGGCCATGTTTTTTGACGAATCCAAATGGCTTGAACAATTTTGGTAGAGCATCACCAAAGGAACATTTTTGCAAAATTATATTGAAATTGGTCCAGTGGTTTCTGACAAGAAGATCTTTAAATTTTTCTATATAGATATATAGGGAAAATAAGCCCCGCCCCCTGGCGGCCATGTTTTTTGACGAATCCAAATGGCTTGTACAATCTTCCTCGAGGATCACCAAAGGAACATTTTTGCAAAATTATACTGAAATCGGTCCAGTGGTTTCGGACAAGAAGATTTTTAAACTTTTCTATATAGATTATATAGGGAAAATAAGCCCTGCCCCCTGGCGGCCATGTTTTTTCACGAATCCAAATGGCTTGAACAATCTTGGTAGAGGATAACCAAAGGAACATTTCTGCAAAATTATATTGAAATCGGTCCAGTGGTTCTGACAAGAAGATTTTTTAAAGTTTTCTATATAGATGTAAAGGGAAAATAAGCCCCGCCCCCTGGCGGCCATGTTTTTCGGCGAATCCAAATGTCTTGAACATTCTTGGTAGAGGATCACCAAAGGAACATTTCTGCAAAATTATATTGAAATCGGTCTAGTGGTATCTGACAAGAAGATTTTTAAAGATTTCTATATAGATATATAGGGAAAATAAGCCCCGCCCCCTGGCGGCCATGTTTTTTGACGAATCCAAATGGCTTGAACAATCTTGGTAGAGGATTACCAAAGGAACATTTCTGCAAAATTATATTGAAATTGGTCCAGTGGTTTCTGACAAGAAGATTTTTAAAGTTTTCTATATAGATATATAGGGAAAATAAGCCCCGCCCCCTGGCGGCCATGTTTTTTGATGAATCCAAATGTCTTGAACAATCTTGGTAGAGGGTCACCAAAGAAACATTTCTGCAAAATTATATTGAAATCGGTCTAGTGGTTTCTGACAAGAAGATTTTTAAAGTTTTCTATACAGATATATAGGGAAAATAAGCCCCGCCCCCTGGCGGCCATGTTTTTTGACGAATCCAAAAGGCTTGAACAATCTTGGTAGAGGATCACCAAAGGAACATTTCTGCAAAATTATATTGAAACTGGTCCAGTGGTTTCTGATGAGAAGATTTTTAACGTTTTCTATATAGATATATAGGGAAAATAAGCCCCGACCCCTGACGGCCATGTTTTTTGACGAATCCAAATGTCTTGAACAATCTTGGTAGAGGATCACCAAAGGAACATTTCTGCAACATTATATTGAAATCGGTCTTGTGGTTTCTGACAAGAAGATTTTTTAAATTTTCTATACAGATTATATAGGGAAAATAAGCCCCGCCCCCTGGCGGCCATGTTTTTTGACGAATCCAAATGGCTTGAACAATTTTGGTAGAGGATCACCAAAGGAACATTTCTGCAAAATTATATTGAAATTGGTCCAGTGGTTTCTGACAAGAAGATTTTTAAAGTTTTCTATATAGATATATAGGGAAAATAAGCCCCGCCCCCTGGCGGCCATGTTTTTTGACGAATCCAAATGGCTTGAACAATCTTGGTAGAGGATCACCAAAGGAACATTTCTGCAAAATTTTATTGAAATCGGTCCAGTGGTTTCTGACGAGAAGATTTTTTGAGTTTTTAGTTAAAAAATCTATTTTTAGCTCCTGTGACCTAGATATGCAATGGACCGGAACCATTTGAACAACTTTGAAAGAGGATCAACCAAGGATCATTCCTGTGAAATTTGGTCAAAATCCAATCAGTGGTTTAGGAGGAGATGTTGTTTAAAGATTGTGAACGGACGGACGGACGGACGAAAAAACATCTAACAGCATTTCAAAAAGGTTAACCGTAAGGTAAACCTTGGATGTCAGGGGAGATAAATACATAACGAAGAAAGTGAGAGTCTCTCTTGCATGCACATGCCTACTAGTCCTCCTCTTCATCTTTACCAAATACGAAAGCAATCCACTGAAGAATAAAAGTAACAAATAACTTTGAAAAAAGGTTAACCAAAAGGTCCTAAACCTGGGACGACGCCCACCCTCCTGCCTGCCGCCCACCCCGACATTGCTATTTTAAAGGATTTTTTTTAAAAAAACCCGTCCAAAAATGAGCTGCTTCCCATAATAATGTACCGTCTGGTATTTCTGAGCAAGCAATGCAGACCCAGATCAGATGCAGATCCAGATGTAAAATGTGGTGTCTTATCAGTCTGCTCTGTTTGCCATTCTGTCCATACAGTTTAGACACATTTTAGGTGGTCTAAAGGGCTTGTTGAAATGTTGGGCTGATAAGTAAAATAAGAAGTAAAGGTGTCTGAATCATAACTCAAGACAAGACGGTTGTTCAACCTGACACTACTGATATTTTTTCTTATTCACGAAATAATGTCATGGGTACACATTAGAAGTGTCTCAGTGAGGGCCTTCTATTGAGTACATGGTACAGTCGACTCTCATTAACTCGAATTCCATGGGACCCTCTGAAACACTTCGAGATATCTGTACCTCGAAATATCAGAGTTGCAGAAGTGAAGAAAACAATAAATCGAACAACCACATTTAACAAATGACTATGTAATTTGACTCCTGAAGTTAGAGATATATTGAAAATATTGTGGAAAAGAGGAGAAATTGCTCCTCCTTAGGAGCAATTTCTCCTCTTTTTCACAATATTTTGTTACCAGTTCTTAGATTTCCAAGTTAAAACAGGGACCAGAATGTCACTTCGAGATAAGCGGTTATTCGAGATAAGCGAGGTCGAGATTATGAGAGTTGACTGTATATTATTCATGGATAAACAAGCCATGTTATGGGTAAAGAGCTGTTATAAAATATGTGAACAGCAAAGATTCAGGAGAGCATGCACAGCCACACAATCTCGCCAGAACCTATGCTGTTCGCTCACATAAGCAGTAGGCCAAAGGTAAACTACAACAAAAAAACTAGACGTGTAGCCTTGCTCAGGGGCTGGCATGCACACTGAATGAATAGTTAGTTAATGAAGGTATGTGAAAGCTCTGACAACACTACCACTTTACAACAACACTGCCATAGCACCAGATAAGACAATTTTTTTTTCAAACAAAAAATACTGATAATTTCTTTATTTCTTCATAAAAACATGTTGTAGGTACTCATTAGAAGCACCTCAGCAAGGTGCTTCTAATGAGTACCCACAACATGTTTTTGTGGGCAAATAAGAAAAAAGATTATGTGGATACCCTCTTATCTGATGCTATGCTGGACCTTGGTGATTTGCATATAATATTTGCAGGTTTTACTATACAACTGAAATAACAAAGTAAGCAAACTGAAAAAGATGAGAAATATCAACATCAATTAAAAAAAGAAAACAAAACAAAGAAAAAAAAAAAAAAAAAAAAAAAAAAAAAACTACACTGCAACATTTGTTGGTCTAAACTTACAATATATACATATCACTTCACTGGAATACTAGGTTTACATAAAACATCCATTTCACAATCACAATATGCCATTAAATAGCACTTTCAAAATAAACAACACAACATGTACTATAACGCTAAATGGTACATGTACTATGGTAAATGTCCTAAAATTTCACACACCAAAGTTTCTGACAAAAAATGACATATACAAATAGTGCAGACCCAGATCAGATAGCTCCCAAATAAGCAATCTGATCAGGGTCCACTCTGTTTGACATTCCACTAAGTATTTTTATAAATAACTGCATTAAAAGCAAAATTTAGGCTAAAATGGTATAGCATAAAGTATTCGAAATTTTAGGACATTTACCCTACTTTTTTCTACCAATAAGTATTGCTATTTTTTTTATTTCTCCATGAAAACATATGTTTTGTGTCCTCATTTGAAGCACTCTTTTTAAGGAGAAATACCAAAAAAAATATCCAGATACCATTTTTACCTAGAGCTATGAATCATACAAAACAAGAGGGCCATGATGGCCCTGTAACGCTCACCTGAGCAACATAGCACTTTGAGAGCCTGATCTAGAACTGATCAAGGCAAACATTCTGATCAAAGTTCAAAATGATTATATTAACAAGTAAGACAATGTAGCATGTCTAATGGACTGTGAAATAAAGGTCAAGGTCAAATATGGATGACTGCACTCAAGAAGCCATGCTAAGATGTATGCATGTACTAAGTAACACTGGCTGTAGGAGCAATAGTTTCTGAGAAACTGACCTAAACACAAACACTTCACAAGTACCAAATATCACTCTGTAGGACCAATAATTACTGAGAAACTGACCTAAATGGAAAAACTTAAGAGAGTCACTGGACAGAAAACTATTTTTTTCTTTATTTGGGTTTTACGGCCCTTTCAAGAATAGTTCACTTATATCGAGCCAATCGTTCATCGAAGGTGGGCGAAAACCGGAGTACCCGGAGAAAAACCACCTGACCATCCGTAAGCAGAACTTGGCTTTCCCACATATGACCCAAGCTGGGCTCAAACCACAGCGGTGAGAAACCTAATGGATTAAGAGTCAACTCTCTTATCCACTAGGCTACGGGGGCCCACGGACAGAAAACTATACATCACCTTGAAATCATCAAGACAAACATTTTGAGCAAGATTCATGATGATCACTTCAAAAATGTGACCTCTAGAGCATCAACAAGGTTTTCCTTTGATTTGGCCAGGTGAACTAGTTTTTTTATATCAAGTGACCCAGTTTTAAACTAGACCTAGAAATCATCAAGACAAACATTTTGAGCAATATTTATGATGATTATTTAAAAAATATGACCTCTGGAGTGTTAACAGTTTTCTGATGATTTGGCCAGGTCACCTAGTTTTTGACCCCATGTGACCCTGTTTCAAACTTGACCTAGAAATCATCAAGACAAACATTTTGAGCAAGATTCATGATGATTGCTTCAAAAATGTGAGCACTAGAGTGTTAACAAGGTTTTCTGTTGATATGGCCAGGTGACCTAGTTTTTGACCCCAACTGACCCAGTTTCAAACTTGACCTAGAAATCATCAAGACAAACATGTTGAGCAAGATTCATGATGACTGCTTGAAAAATGTGACCACTAGAGTGTTTGTAACAAGGTTTTCTGCTGATCTGGCAAGGTGACCTAGTTTTTGACCCCAGGTGACCCAGTTTCGAACCTGACCTAGAAATCATCAAGACAAACATTTTGAGCAAGATTCATGATGATTGCTTGAAAAATGTGACTGCTAGAGTGATAACAAGATTTTACGCTGATTTGGCCCGGTGACCTAGTTTTTGACCCCAGGTGTTCCAGTTTCGAACTTGACCTAGAAATCATCAAGATAAACATTTTGAGCCAGAGTCATGATGATTGCTTCAAAAATGTGACCACTAGAGTGTTAACAAGGTTTTCTGCTGATTTGGCCTGGTGACCTAGTTTTTTACCCCACGTGACCCAGTTTCAAACTTGACATAGAAATCATCAAGACAAACATTTTGAGCAAGATTCATGATGATTGCTTGAAAAATGTGACCACTAGAGTGTTAACAAGGTTTTCTGCTGATTTGGCCTGGTTACCTAGTTTTTGATTCCAAGTGACCCAGTTTCGAACTTGACCTAGAAATCATCAAGACAAACATTTTGAGCAAGATTCATGATGACTGCTTGAAAAATGTGACCGCTAGAGTGTTAACAAGGTTTTCTGCTGATTTGGCCTGGTGACCTAGTTTTTGAATCCAAGTGACCCAGTTTCGAACTTGACCTAGAAATCATCAAGACAAACATTTTGAGCAAGATTCATGATGATTGCTTCAAAAATGTGACCGCTAGAGTGTTAACAAGGATTTCTGCTGATTTGGCCCGGTGACCTAGTTTTTGACCCCAACTGACCCAGTTTCGAACTTGACCTAGAAATCATCAAGACAAACATATTGAGCAAGATTCATGATGATTGCTTCAAAAATGTGACCACTAGAGTGTTAACAAGGTTTTCTGCTGATTTGGCCCGGTGACCTAGTTTTTGACCCCAAGTGACCCAGTTTCGAACTTGATCTAGATTTAATAGAGGCAAACCTTTTGAGCAAGATTCATTAAGATTGGGTCAAAACTATGACCTCTAGAGTGTTAACAAGTTTTTCCTTTGATTTGACCTGGTGACCTAGTTTTTGACCCCAAGTAACCTAGTATCGAACTTGAGCTAGATTTCATAGAGGCAAACATTCTGAGCAAGTTTCATCAAGATTGGGTCAAAACTGTGACCCCTAGAGTGTTAACAAACTAATTGTTGACAACGAACGACGGACGACGACGGACGGAGGACATAGGGTGATGACAATAGCTCACCCTGAGCTTTTCCTCAGGTGAGCTAAAAATAAAATAACATAATATTTGGAAATACTTCTTTTACATCATCAAATTTCTAAAACTTGTTGCTGTTTCTCATAACATCTGAAAGTTTAACATCTTACATACTCTATTTTCTCTAGTTTATCAATTCTCAGCTGGTCTGAAATTGCTTTTTGTTCATTTCAACACATTAAAAATATCTTTTAGTGATAGTTAGCTCTTATCCTGTGACATTTTACCTTAACCCTTATAGCCCCAATCACAACTGCAGCAAATGACATTTTGATCTTTTTAGTTGTTTTTCAGAGAAAATAAGACTGTAAAATGTCAAACCTTACTTTCTTTGAAAAAAAAAAAAAAATTCAAGATGTTGTCCACTGCAGTTGAGATTGGCACTTTAAGGTTTACAGACAGGCATATTCAACCATGCAAACACCCTGATCCACAACATGGAAAAAGCGGCACTTACGGCCTGACCTTTGTGCCACTTAACTCTTAAATCCCCAAGCAAAATTCAACGGCATTCTTTTTTTTTTTTTTTCACAGAAAATAAGTCTTGACATTTCATGTCTGCTTGGCAGACGATTCACATAAAATGTCAAAACTTATTTACTCTAAAAAAATAAAAATAAATAAATAAATAAATGACGTTTGTTGCAATTGTGATTGGCACTTTATGGGTTAATTTGGAACTTTGCTGAATGTCAATATATTCTGGCCTAGCACATGATTCTGTTACACTGGACAGCACAGTCACTGCTCAAATTGTAAAGCTGTGCAGGCTCATCTGGGCCATTGTCTACATAGCCACTCTGGCCCATATATTTGAGCTACATCACAGAAAGCTACATCACTTAAGGCATATACAAGATCTAATGTGGTATGGACACAGGACAGTTGTTCAAATCATTGTTAAAGTCAACACCGGCATATAAAAAATTTAAATGCACTGATAATTGTTTAACAAAACATTGTGAGTAGCTTTCTTGGATTTTTTCTTCAAAACTAACCAGTGCATATAAAATATTTTATTTTATTATATACAAAGTAATGAAATATAGAGAATTATTAATGAAATAAAATGCATATTCCGAAAAAGTTATATTTTCACTAGTGAAAATATAAAACCTATACTTTCACTCCTCTGAGCAGTGAAAAATATAAGATCTGGAACTACGTTTTTTCTTATTTTTAATGTTTTCATTATACAAGATGAAAATTTTTATGGTATTCACTGAAAAAGAGTAAATTTTCTTTTTATTTTATTGTTTACAGGCCAATGTGTGTTTCTGACGTCATATCTAACGTCACCAAACAAAACATGAACGTCATGGCGTCGACGTCGACTTCCCCTTGCAAATGCAAGATTTGCATCTCTTCTATCGACTTGTGAAGTGAAAAAAATGTATTTCATTTGTGCCTTCGGCACTCATGAAATATACATTTTTTCACTTCACTTGATGAAATAAAAGTCATATTCACTCCAAACATTTGAATATCCTCTCTTTATGTCACATTAACTTAACAACTTCATTAAAGTTATCATATTTACCCTATGTATTCTGACAGACAGGCCTGAGCAAACAATGTAGACCCTGATCAGTTGCCATATTCTGTGGCATCTGATCAAGGTCTACATGGTTTGTTATTCATCCAGATGTTTCTAGACTCATCAACTGGTTGTAAAATGGATATGTTAAAATTTTAGAACAAATAAGTTGAGGAGTACTTAGGATAAAGATGGTAACAATGAATTTGAACAACTTGGCCACCAGCTTTTACTATTCTCTTATACAATCTACAGTATATGTTGTCTGTTCAGTAAACAGCTGAAGTCTTTATCAGACTGTGCCATAAGATGGTTTTGCCTGTGACTGGATCTGTTAACTTTAGCATGATTAAGAAAATATTAACCCTTGTCCTACTGAACCCAGATATACCCTGCCTTTGCAAACAGTGTAGATCCAGATCAGTTGGCTTCTGAAGAAGCCAAATGATCTGGATCTGCACTGTTTGCCATTGAGTATGTGAATTTATAGCAACAATCCGGATCAAGTAATTTGATTGGCTGAAAATTAGAAGTGGGCATGGCATCTTAATTTATTCAGCAGGACAAGGGTTAAGAAGAGTACCGTATTTATCCTAAATTTTTCAGACATTTTAATCCTTATCATATTTGTCCTAAAGGAAGCAGTTAATTTTACTTCTTGTTGATGTGTCCAAAAATAGCTTGATGAGTGGCAAACAGTGAACACCCTGATCAGATGTACATTTTAGGGCATTCCATCAGGGTCTACACAGTTTGCTCAGGTCTGTCTGTTCAGATACATAGGATAAATATGGTAACATTTTTATTGTTCTCGCTGATAATGTCAAGCTATATTTTCAGTTTTCATCTCCTAAAACTTAAACAAGAGAGTGATATAAAGTAGCCAAAGCCCTTGCTGCACGCAAGAATTAAGAGGGCAAGAGTTGTATTTCTTGATCATGACACAGTCTCATCAAACTTAGTACTGTTTGAAGTTATAATATTATGTGTCAGTGTGATTAACCACTTAGAGGATCCTCTCTACAGTGTATGGCATACATTAGTCTCTGTGTCATTATCTCCTGGCTCGAATACTGTGGCAATTTGATCATGAACATACATGTCTCCACTCGTATATATCGACTGTCTGGAGAATCTGAAAAAAAAAAATAAAATAAAAAATAAAGACCTAAACAGAGTTCCAGATATAAAGGAGTATCCAGAGAAATATTTTTGCTTATTTCCCTTGGCAAGGCAGTTCTACTGAGTACCCATATTTTTTTTCTGGAGAAATAAGAAAATATCACTTTTTTTTTGTTGACAAAAGCATCTTCTATGAAGTTATGTTAAAATTAACAAATTTTCATGCATCCACTAAAAGACGTGCAACACTAGCTGTCATCAGACAGCAGAGCTTGCATGAACAGATGCCTTAAGGTCATGGGCAGAGAGCCTGTGTGAGTGTAGGGTGGGTGGGTATTTGAATCTCTATTGTTTGTGATGAGAAATAAGAGAAAGTTCAGTAGTTTCTGGTTGAAAAAAAAGTGCATTATCAGAAGCAATGCTAGTAGAGCTTGTTTTACAAAGGGCTGTCAGCAATTAGTGTCAGAGATGGACAGACCTTCACTTATACAGTCGAACTTCAATGGCTTGAACATCTTTGGGACCACAGAAAATTGTTTGAGACATGGGTAGTTAGAGCCACTGAGGGTTAATCATGGTACCAGGTCAGTAAGAAAATAGCGATTATTTAGGGAATTTTTTCTCGATTTTCTAAGAATAATTGTGAGTGTACTCATTAGAATCGCCTTGACGAGGCAATTCTAAGGAGTATACACAACATACAATTCCATGATAAAATAAGGAAAAAAGTCCCTAAATATTTGTTTTCTTGAGCTGTTGGAAGGGACTGAAAAATGAGTTCGAATCATCCACAGTAAAAGAGCCATCCGTGTTCGAGCCATTGAAGTTATACTGTATTGTGCCTCTCAGTGCACGTCTTTTAGCATAAAGGCAAAGCTGTTCAGCTCTTCTTTTGAATAAATTTTGTTTAAAAAACTGCATAGTACAACATTTCATGCAGTTTTTATTTTGGTGCTACCTCATTTCAGATGGCACATTCTGAGTTTTTGTTTAATGACATGTCAACACTTGTGGGTCATTTTGTTAACAACTTTAATGTAAAACTTTGCCATAAGTTCTAAGTCCATGACCTTGAACTTAAGGTCATAGGCATGGTTGAGATATTGCTGAATAAAACTTTGGACTGATATCTATCATCATACCAATTATAAACCAAATTCATCAAATAGTCTGGAATATATCAGCTGTTGGAAACTATAATGTGAAATTTTAACATTCAAGGTCTAAGTGTGTGACCTAGACATTAATGCCATGGGCATAGGTGGAGGTACTGCTGAATAAAGCTTTGGATCTATATCATACAAAATATAAACCAAATCCATCATATGGTCTGGAAAATATGAACTGTTAAAAACTTTAACATAAACATTCTAAGTACATGACCTTGACCTTAAGGTCACAGTCACGGTTACTAAAACTTAATGTAAATATGGACTCCAGTCTTTCAACTAATAGGTTCAATTATATATTTCGTGAAAAGTTTTATGAAAATCCAAGGAAAATTTGTAAAATTTGTTTGGTTTCCTGAATGGAACCACACTTAGGAAAGTTTAACCACTCTGTCAAAAATATTTCAGTCATGTTTCTCTCCTAGAGAGAGGGAGAGACAAAAGAAGAATGGGTTAGATAAGAAAAATGGCCCCAAATCCTGGTCATGCTTCAAGTGAGGCTTGAACCATCCTAACAAATGCTAATGAAGGCAGGGTCAACCCTTCAAAAGTTTCAACAGGAGGATGCACAACCCTATCATCCACTATTTGAAATTCAAACCCCAGTTTTCTGAAATCCTAGATCCACACCTACTAGCCATTATCTTATACCAGATAACCTACAACATTTAGCAACCACCAGGTAAGTCTAGAAATTTATTTGTATATAAATCTCAGTATTTCACCAGCTGGTATACAAGAAAAAAAAATAATGATACAATGCAATCTCTTTATAACACTGTTGCTGGGATGTAAAGCAAAAACTTACTAGCTAAACACCCATGTCACTTCCAAACAAAAATATATGTTATAAAAAATGACCATAAATGGTCAGATAATCTATACACTTTTTTTTTTTTTTTGATTTGGGTTTTAAGGCCCTTCCAAGAATATTTCACTTATATCGAGCCCATCATTCATCAAAGGTGGGCAAAAACCAGAGAACCCAGGGAAAAACCACCTGACCATCCGTAAGCAGAACTTCGCTTTCCCGCATGTGACCTGAGCTAGGCTCTAACCACAGCAGTGAGAAATATTTTTGTTTAGAGACACAGCATATTTTGGAATCCATCTTTAAACCATCTTATATCCAAAATCATGCTATAATGAACCATCCTGTGATTTATAACCTTTAAATGCTGTATTAATATGCAGCCCCTATTTTAATATTTTAATTAAAGAAAATGATATTTTATAGGAAATAGGACAGAGCATGAATGATTTCCTTAACAGGAGAAAATTTATGAATATCACTCATTTATTCTACTTGTCAACAAATGAATTAAGCATGCTGGGTAAAATTTTCAGCAAACAACAATTTGAAATATTTTTCTCAGAAAATATGGTTTTACAGTTCATGCAAATTGTCTCCCTGACAAAATGTCAAATCCTATTTTCTGGGAAATAAGAAAAATGAAACTGAGCAACTGAGTAAAAACTTTCAGCAGACTATATTATTATTTTTCCAGAAAATAGGGTTTAACGTTTCATGCAAGTTGTGTCAGTAGACAATTTGCATGAAGTGTTAAACCTATTTTCTAAAAATAAATAAATAAATAAAAAAAATTATCATCAATCATTCATCTGCTGGATTTTCCCAGAGAGTGCAGAAGGTTAAAATATGCATAAAAGTACCTTGTCCATCAGGAGGTGCTATTTTCATTGGATATGGTGGCACATGTGTTGTGTCAGCGGCACCGTCTTTACACGGACAAGTCATCGGGATTCTCTCTTGGTTACAGGCAAACTTGATAAATTTGGACAGATCTTCCTGGCTTAAACCCTCTAGTGTGTTCCAGAAATATTCAATGTGGGTGTCAGTTTCCATTAGACCCACCTGGTACATTGTGTGAGCCTAAATATACAAGAATATGAATGAGCCAGGCCATGTGCCCTCAGGGCATATGGGGGCAGCCAAGGCCTTCATCAGACTGCATATTTGTGCAGTCTGATCAGGGCCTTTGCTGACAACTCATAGACATATACAGGGTAAATAGAATAAAAAAAAATCTACAGTCGAACCTCAATGGCTCAAACATTGTTGGGACCATGAAAATTTGTTCGATACATGGGTAGTTCAAGCCACTGAGGGTTAATCATGACGCAAGGTCAGGAAACAAATGGTGACAGTTTAGGGAAATCTTTTCAGTCTTCTATACAAAAATGGTATGTTGAGCATACTCATTAGAATCACCTCAATGAGGCAATTCTAATGAGTACACACAACATACAATGTCATGATAAAATAAGAAAATGTCCTTAAATATTTGCTTTCTTTAGTTATCGGAAGAATTGACTCCTCCATCAAGTCACTTGACCATTTAACTGACAACCGCAATTGACCATTCAAAATAGCTAATAAGGTAATTGTCAATGTTTTTAGTTTAACAAACAAATCAACACATGCTTTTTACAGGTAAGCACAGGTATATCAATACAAAGTTTGTCTAAGGAAATTCACATGGGCATTGTTATAACTGCCTGACGGAGAAGTCAATTCCGTTGGGACTGAAAAACGAGTTTGAATTAGCCATGGTAAACTAGCCATCAGTTTTCGAGCTATTGAGGTTCAACTGTATTTAGATTGTTCAGCTTTGCCGGCTGATCTGTTTACATATGACCCAAAATACTTTTTCTTATGATATAGCTCATATAATTGTAGTTGCTGAAGTTGTTCGACTGGCAATCAACGTGTAGAATATTTGAGTGTTCTCAGATGGACTCAACTTTGTATTATGGTGACAAGGTTGTCATACTGTACACCAACAACAACCCATCTGACATAGCTGCTGCTTCATCCTAACACCAGCATCAGGAAAAAATCAGTGCAGCAGCAAGCCATACGAAGAAGTTCTGACAGTATACAGACACAAATCAGATGAAGCATTGTCATTAAAGCAGGAATTCAGGCTTTCAAGTCCTACCTGACCAAAAATTAGGGCTAAAATTTGGGCTATTTAAGTAAAAATTAAGGGTTATTTACACAAAACTTTAGGGCAAAAATAGGATTTTCAGTGCCATTTTAAGTCAAATTCTGCAATTCATGTGCTTGCCTCTAAAACAGATGAGCTTTGTGATAGAACTGTTCTATGGAAGCATGTTAATAATGGGGGGTCTGGGAAGCCAAAGCATTTTCCCAATTTTAACTGTATAAAGACCAGAAACTGAGAAAAATTAGGGATTTTTATGAAAAAGTAGGGCCTTTTTAGGAATTTGGCCCTTTTTGAATGATTTTGTAGGAATTTTAGGGAAACCTTAAAAAAATAGGACTTTTTAGGAATTTTAGGGCCACTTGAAAACTTGCAGCATCCACAGTCTGATGAGGGCTTTTACTGACCACCTACAGAATCAGTGGATACTGGCAAATATAATAACAGACAAGGTCCTCATCAGACTACATAGATGTACCAGCTGATATGGGTCTGTACTCACATGGTACAAGGGCCCTTTTCTAATCCCATTTATTCTATAGCTAAACAATGTCTTAAATAAGCTTTTGATGATCATGATGATGGTTCTTTGTTTAACATCCCTTTCAACATTATTTAAGTCATATCGAGATGATGAGTAATAATGGAAGGCTCTGTGCAATGAAGTGTCGTACAGTCATGAGCTGAATTCTAATTCGGGACCTTGTGATTCGAAGTCAGGAGTACCAATTAACCACTTGCCCACCTGGAACCTTTAGATGCTTTTGAACAGCTGTGTATTTTACTCACCATTTTGAATTTCATTAAGTATTTCCCCTACCAAACAACCATCTCCTTTTTTAAAAGAAACCTTTTATGGCATAGTCCTAAATATATAATTTGATATTCTGTGTTTGATGGCACCAAATATATTTATATTAACATACTTAATGACAAAATTTCTTGGAGTTTTATTTAATCTGAATCCCAGATAAGGCAATAACTGTGGAATAGTTTATGATAATCCTCTGTATTCCATTTCTTCCAAAGGGAAGGGGAAATAACACACTTTTAAAAAGCTCACTCTTTAATAAATATTTCAGCCGATGGCCATCGGCCGAAATATATATTAAAGAGTGAACTTTTTAAAAGTGCATTTATGATAATGTTTGCCATTTTTATATCAAAACAAACCTGCGGGTACTCATTGGAATTGCCTTAAAGAGATGACTCCAATGAATACCTACAGGTTATATTTTGGTGCAAAACAATAAAAAGTGTATCTTGCATTATCTAGAGTTATGCTTACCTTTAAGAATTCTATATCAACTTTAGGAAGGCCGCATGTTCTAAGTTCCATATCAAAGGGAGACATCACAGTCATTAACTGTATAGGTACAATTGATGCAAGTCCAGCTCTGAGGGCCTGTAGTCTAGATTGATTGGCCAGCTCTAGAAGCCTCAACCTTCTTATGGCCTCCACATACTGGTGCCGATTTTCCCAACTGAAAAAAAAAATGTAGTAACAGTTTCAAATCCATTGCAGGAAAGCCATGTTTTCCCTAATCTGATAAATGAAAATTCAAGCCAGTGTGCACATCTCTGCACACAGGCCCTGAGGTTAAAAAAACTTTTTCATGCTCAACTCAGCTGAGCATGAAATCTTCTCTGCTAATAAATATAAAAATGCCAAAACAGTTGGCATTTTCATATTTACTGGCAGAGAAATTTTCATGCTCAGCAATGTTTAGCAAGAAAGAATTTGCAATTGCTAGTAATTTGAGATTTATTATGAGGGTCCTGCAAAAAGTTCTGTCACTAATAGGCTTCCATAGTTTTATCCCAGGTATATTTTAAAATGCTTCACTGCACTTGAATGGTGTGTTGAATAGCTAACGATACCGGTTTATTTCATGCAAATTGCTTTCCAACTGACCGAGTTATTTAAAATTGAAATAGATGCAGTCATATACACTGACCAATTTACTTGTTACATTGGAATATGGGCCAAGCAAAGGATGGTCAGGAGTCCACCTTTTACATGACAACGCCTCCTCTCATAAGTGTCAGGTTGTTAAGTCTTTTTTGGCTTCTGAAAAGGTGAAAGTTTTAAACCATCCACCTTATTCACCTGACCTGAGTCCCTGTGGCTTCTTTTTATTTCCAAGGCTTAAGAAAATGCTTTCTGGAAATAAGTTTACGTCTGGAGTTCTCTTGGCAGTGCTATTTATCAGTGTCTCCAACAGATACCAAAAGAAGACTATTTATCTGCTTTTCGCGGCTGGGTAAAAAGGTTACAAGAATGTGTTTCAGTAAAGGGGGAATACTTTGAAGGTTTGTAATAAATATATGTTTGATAAAATGTAGCACTAAAGTAATCCGAACCCAGTGACAAAACTTTTTGCAGGACCCTCGTAGCAGGACAAATATCATGCTCAACTGAGTTAAAAAATCAGGGCCCGGTTAGCATCTTTTTTGGTCATCTACAGACTTTAAAGCCTGCAAATGAGCCTTAGTGTAAGAAAACATACCTTTGTACGGTATGACAAGTGAAAACTCTGAGTAACATTACCATATTTATCTTACTGAACATACAGCCAGGGATAAAAAGTAATTCCACAGCATCAAAAAGCCCATAGACTTCAATGCATTTTACAAAAAAATAAAAAAAAATAAAAAAATAAATAAAAGTAATTGTTTATATCTTTATTACATTGACATCATTTGAAAGCTGGATGATTCAGGTAATATACATTGTGATTATTGGATTTTCTCTCTGTAATCTTTAGAGGCAAAGAATTAAATTTTGTGTAAGGCATTTTGGGCAGTTCTTGAGCGACGTCGACACTGACGTCAATGAAAATCTGCCATTTTTAAAATTTCCTCTAAATTTAAATTGTTGTATCTTAGAAGACAGATATCCAATATTTATCAAAGTCATATATTTCAGGCATGCATCATTTACCTTTCTAATTATCACAGAACATCATTATTTTCTTTACAACGTTATACAATATGAAGTGTCTTGTAAACATCAAAATGCATTAAAGTCTATGAGAAAATAATTTAGTGGAACTGCTTTTGGCCTCTGACTGTACATACCTCAGCAAACTGTACAGACCTGGATCAGATGGTGCATTATGAGGCATTGGATCAGAGTCTACACTATTTGCCACTTGTCCAGCAGGTTTAAAAGCATCAACAGATAGTCAAATTAAATTGACTTGTTTAAGATTTTATATCAAATATTGTATTAAAGGAGTTGAAGGGTCAAAATATTTAGGGTAAATGTACTATCTCATGATGTCAGTTGGTGAATAGGTGAGATTCTGATTTGACTGTAAGCTGGTCTGGGTCATTACTGTTAATGTACAAAACAATTTTGTTTATCCAAATTCTGCTTCAACTGTACTATATGCTGGCATATCTAGGGCTTCACTGTTCGCATAAGCCTCGATGGTACATTGTCACCTGGCATGGTTCATATGGTGTATGTCTGATCATAGGAATATGATACTTACCTAAAATATTAGGACACCGCTCCTTATCATACCTGACCTAAATTTTAATCAAGTCCATTTTACTAACTGTTGACGGGTCTGAAAACTGCTCGATAAGTGACAAACAGTGTGGGCTCTGCTCTGATCAGATGCTGCATTCTGTGACATCTGATCTGGGTGTACAATGTTTGTCTGTCTCAATACTTAGGGTTATTATAGTATATTTCATAGCTCTTGATCAGATCTTTTTTTTTTTTTTCCAATCCAAAAGTACTGATATTTTTCTTATTTCTTCACAAAAACATATGTTGTGGGTACTCACAGAGGCACTTCTAATGAGTACCCACAACATGTTTTTGTGGAGAAATAAGAAAAAATGTTTACCTGATACCCACTCTTATCTGGACCTATAATGTTTACCTGACAGAAATATTCCTGCCTCCAGGAACCAATTCCACTTCTTCACCAGAGAGTGATGGGTACATAAATGTCGGGTATACGTCAGCACATAGAGCATATAGTTCAGACTCACTCTCTATCTGTGAACAAAGGCAGACAGAAACTTATGGATTACAGGACAAAACTGTACAATGGACTTAATGCTTAGCATGCTGGGTTAAAAACATTAAGCAGTCAACATTTAGAAAAGTATTTTTCTTATTTTGACATTTCATGTTAAAGGTACTATTTACATAAATTGCCAAACCCTATTATTTCCTAGAGGAAAATAAATTGTTCTCTGCTGAATTAGTGCAGGAAATAATACAAATTAATTTGGAGTTATAATAGAAATAATTAAACAGACACTTTACAAATCCATTCAGATGAAATAAGTACAAAAATATAGTAAAAGGTTTTGACATTTTATGTTTGAGGTACAAGGTACTATTTACAAGAAAAATTCAAACCCTAATAGGCTATTATTTTCTGGGGGAAAAAAAAAGAGAATCATATCATCAATTAATTTTCTGCTGAACTGTGCAGAAACTACTACAAGATAATTTGAAATGATAATAGTAATAATTAATCAGACAGCTTACAAACCCATTCAGATGGAATAAGTACAAAAATGAAGTAATATAGAGTATCCCCTACATTTTTAAACCACCATCAACTAATATAAACAAATAAACAAAGAAGAGCTCCTTTATATTTACCACTTCAATTTTCTTCATATAGCTGTATGTGATAGGGTCAGCTTCTTTAATATCAGTAACTGGATCCAGAGGTAGACCAACTAGGGATTTCCAGAATGAAGGGGACAAATCCAGACCCATCGGAATATCAGCTCTTATTGTAATACCCAGCAGCTGAAATAAGAGGACATAAATTTTAAAGGAACTGAGTGCACTTTGTAGATTTTCCCGTCATTGTTCTTACAAGGAAGACAACTTTTGTTGTTTCCTGTTTGCTTTCCAGCATATCCATTGTCTGAAAAGAGGTCTACTCTAAAAGGCAAGAGATAGCTCCCATGGGGAGCAAATTCTTTCCTGTTAGAGAAGGTTGGCATGATATGGTAATTTTTCAGATTCCTAATAGATGTCAGTTGAATCACATTATACACATCACTAAAAATCAATTCGATTAAGGGGAATGTGTACATTTTTCTGGGGAGCCAACTTGTCAAAACTTTGTCAAAACTTTGTCTACACGAAATACTTTAAAAAACTGTAAATCTACATAAATCAAACAAAAGGCTGCTGCAAATATAAATATGGTTAAGTTAAGGATAACAGATAAACTTTCAGGGGTGACAACTCTGTCAAAATGTTTTAATCGCCCTTCTGAAAGGGGTCTATTCCAAAAGAAAAGAATTTTCTCCCCTTGTGAGCAAAATCTTTCCTTTTAGAATAGATCCCTTTCCTGGCAGAGTTTGGCTATAAGGACATGCACAAAAGCAAACAGGGAAGCTGTCTCCTTTGAACAAAATGGTGGAAAATCTACATAGACCACCTTAATTAACTGGGCCCAGTTGTTCAAAGCATTGTTAGCTTAACAAGTTCGTTAGTGGTCAAAATGTTAACTATTCTAGTAAGTACAATATCTAATTCATAGGTGTTTTTGCTGAAAAAATGTGAGTAGCTTTTGCAAATACAAAAGCTTTTCACATGTTTTCAGCAAAAATAGCGTGTATGTCATATTTAATGATCAAAGTTTTAACGATACATTAACTAACGACATCATTAGTTTTGAACAACTGGGCCCTGGTAGTCAGAAGCTAAATTACAGTTACAGTACAAGTATACAAACTCTGAGTCCAGGTGGGACTTAACACAAGAGTACTATAATGATGATGCAATAATTTCCAATATTTGGAAGTTATTGTAGACCTGTTCGACTATTATTGTTTCATAGTTCCATCTCCTGTGGTATTTATTTGTATTGGATTTATTTTTTATTAATATTTCAAAGGAAAGGATGGCATTCATGTTGTTACTTTTGCACTCAAGTTCCAATTTTCATTTTTTATGAATTTGGTGTTTCCTAGGGCAACCTTTATAGAATATACTCCATGTACTGTCTTTTGGAAACAAGCAACATGCCAAAGAAATTAAACAAGTGGAGTAAAATGGTCCTATGTTGTTCACTAAATCACCTAGGATATTGGTATGTAGCTGAGGAACAAAGACCTTTTGTAAAAGATTAGTGTTGTACAGGCTATGTTTTTTTTTTTTTTTTTTTTATTTAGAAAGTCTTTACTTGTTCATTCATTTCAGGGCTGTAGTCTCTCATTACTTTCATACGTTTTGAATAGCCAAATAACTACAACCTACCTGTCCTAGAAACATAATTAACCTCTCTTCAGACAGAGTAAATGGACCTGGCTGTAGTATACATTTTCCTGTGAAACTGCCACTTGAACTGGGTACCAATATATTTAATACTGGATCTTGTAACTCTCTTGCAATCTGCCAGAGGAAGTGACGAAAAGACCCACCTGCAATACATGAATAATGTATATAATATAAAAATGGGCCCAGTTGTTCAAAGCATCATTATATTAACAAGCTCGTTAGTGGTCAAAGTGTTAACAGTTCTAGTAAGTACAATATCTAATTCACAGGTATTTTTGCTGAAAAAAATGTGAGTAGCTTTTGCAACTGCCATATTTAATGATCAAAGTTTTAACGATATGTTAACTAACGACATCGTTAGTTTTGAACAAATGGGCCCTGGGATTTACTGTATTTACCCTAAGTATTCAGTCAGACAGACAGGCCTGAGCAAACAGTGCAGACCCAGATCAGACAGAACAGAATGCTGCTTCAGATCAGAGTCGACACTGTTTGCCATTCATCCAGCATTTTTAGACAGTTCCACAGTAGTAAATCAGACATTCAAATTTTAGAACAAGTATGACAAGGAGTTAAGGTGTCCAAAGACTTAGGATGAAATGTCATACTCTATCTTGAGAAAAATATGAAAATATCAATCTGTTGTTAATTAATTTGCCCAGAGGGTACCAAAAGTTAACTAATAAGTATCTACTAAGCATGGCTGAAGTCAGTCTGCTTATCTAGACAATATGATCTTGGTCTTCACAGCTAGATAGTATATTCTACAGTATCCAGGTTTTCTCCAGTAAATAATGTTAACCCATTTATGCAAGGTGGACTCTTCTTTCGATTTATTTTGACATGCCCATCTCTAATTTAAAGGGTGCCTAGTTTAGTTTTTTTTTATTATTCTCATACAAGAAATTATACATTTTGTAGACCTTGATCAGATGCCATATTCTACATTAGTAGGTTACAGATAGGGATGCAACGGGTCCAACATGGGTTACTCAAGCAGGCAAGCTGGTCTACCCAACATGGACTTGAGGTCTACCCCTATAGTGGTTTTTGTTTTGTACTTATTTGCTCCTCATTCCTCATGCTTTTGGTGCTTTGGGAGGGCTGTGTGTCATGATTGTGGTATTTCCTGGTTATCTTCAATTATATTTTTGAGTACTATGGTAGGAATGGATCTACGTTTTACCTCAATAGGCATCCATGATATAATGTCAAAAGAATTTCCAAATGCTGACATTTTGTTTGGTTGCTAACAAATAGCTTAACTCAGAATGACCATATGCACAATCAGATCAAGCCAAATGTGTATTTACTCAAAGAATACCATCATAACACACATATAACCTTGCGTCAACTGCCTGTGATTCACGGCCTTGTGTCTCACTTTTTGAGTCAACTGACAGATAAACCAGCTAAAGTACCCATGAAAACTCTGGGATAATTTCTGTTCTCAATATTGATTAAATGAGTTGAGGCTTTACGGCCAAGTCAACCCATTAGGGTCATTCCGAGCCATCCAGTTTACCTAACAACACTTTTCCTGGGCAGTCTTAGTCCTCTATGTGGTTAACCAGTACTTGTGCACTTTCTTTCGCCAGAAACTGACAACTGCCCTTCTTGAATTAGTTGAAGAGACAGAATGACAGCAGAAAATATTTCATGAACAATCGCTATGAAAGGACTAAACCTGCGACTTCCTGACCACCAGTCAGACTCCCACCTGACTGAGTCACCAAGGCCAGCTCTGTTCTCAGAAAAGACACATATTATTATGGTATGTGATATTAAGGTACCAGTTTGCTTGTTGAAGATTAATCACTAACTTACTTGTTCCATGGACTTCCTCCCCAGTAAATTTCACATTGAAGGAGTATGTAGGATCACCACCACAGGCTAGCCGAACACAGAACTGACTAGATGGGATAGATGACAGCTGGCGATATGCTTGACAGTACATTGATAAGATGGAAGATTCTTTCTCACCTGAAGAAATCAAAGCAAGGTTACACAGCTGTAACACAGATAGACGTAGCTCCAGATAAGTGAGGTATCCATATAAATATTTCTCTTATTTCTCCATAAAAACATACATACATTTTTATGGAGAAATAAGAGAAATATTTATGCTGAGGTGCTTCTAATGAGTACCACAACATGTTTGTGACCAGAAGTAAGAGAAAGTCCAGTAGTTTTTGGTTGAAAAAAGTGCATTATCAGAAGCCATGCAAGTAGAACTTGTTTTACAAAGGGCAGTGAGCACTTAGTGTCAGAGATGGATGGACCTTCACTTATATTGTGCATCTAAGTGCACATCTTCTAGCATAAAGGCAAAGTGAATAAATTTGATTAAAAAAACTGCATAATACAACATTTCATGCAGTTTTTATTTTGGCTGTATCCCATTTCAGGTGCCAGATGGAAAACCTACTTTTGACTTTGTGACATTAACCCATTATAGAATTAATGAACTCCCCCACACTATATATTGGAAGATTCTGATTTCCATTTTAGGTATGTCATTCTATGTGATTTAGATATTCCTAGAGAAAAATGGTTGAACTATTTGAAAACAGTGGAGACCCCGATCAGATGCCACATTCTGTCTGATCTGGGTCTGCACTGTTTGCCAATTACCCTTTTAGGAGTCTCCATACTACAATGGGTTAATAGCAAATTTTAAACCCAATTACCCTTTTAGGGGTCTCCAGACTACAATGGGTCAATAGCAAATTTTAAACCTTAAAATACCAAGATAATCTGCATCTGAACATGTCATCTGTTTATGTCGTCTGCTGAATGTTCTTGCAAACCTTTCAAGCCAATTTTTGCATACAGGCAAAGAGTGTGGACCCTGATCAGACTGCTCCTAGAGGAGCAGTCTGATCTGGGTCCACACTGTTTGCAAAAATGACTTTTAAAATCACAAGCAGATGATAAAGCAGACAACAATTATTGTGACTGGCAGTTTAAGGGTTAGACAAGTATGGTAAATCTATATACATATAATGAAAAAAGAATGAGAGCTGTGAAACATGTCTACAATTAAACATTATCAAACAGGCTTACAAACTGGATATGAATGGTCAGACAACAATGAAATATGCCTTTGTAGTTCTAGTGTCTTATTGCCCACGGGATTCTTTTTTTTTTAAATGTACTTAAATTTAACCCTAGTCCCGCTGAACCCAGATATACCCTGCCTTTGCAAACAGTGTAGATACAGATCAGTTGGCTTCTGAAGAAGCCAACTGATCTGGATCTGCACTGTTTGTCATGAAGTATGTGAATTTATCAACAATTTATCAACAATCCGGATTAAGTAATCTGATTGGCTGACAATTAGAAATGGGGAGTGGCATCTTAATTTATTCAGCATGACAAGGGTTAAATATGTATTTACCCTTTGTGTTCAGACAGGCTTGAGCAGATTGGGGCATCTGATCAGGGTCTACACTGTTTGCCACTCACCCACCAGTCTTTTAGACACATTAACAGGTAGTAAAATGGACTTGTTGAAATTTTAGGATAAGTACGGTAAGGAGTTACAGTGTCTCAATATTTAGGGTAAATCTGGAAGTTTTCAATGAAAACATATCTAGAAAAACTCACCTCCAATAACCTCTAATGGATCAAGTGTGATCTCAGGAGCAGCTTGATCAGGTTTCCTCTGTGCTGTAGCATTGAGTACTCTGTTTGTGAGGTTCAACTTTGTGTCATAGAACATCAGTCCCCGAACTTTCGACAACAGAGCTGCTGTACTGCGACTGTATGTCTCTGATGGTCGAAGATCCACCAACGGCAAGAAGAAACTTTCTAGAGTATTATTCAGTGATTGGAGAAATGCAAACCTCAAGCGTATACTCTCCAATGGAACACCTGGCAGTTTCAGGAATAAACATATACATGTAGATACTTACAAGTCAATGTAATATCTGAAAACATCTAACAAGGCAAGCAAGAAATGGTTTAGATGATGAGGATGATTTATTATGTCTTTCAACTATGTCAGAGTAGTACTGACATAATATTTTCTTGTCTGTATGATAATTCTTTAACCAGCAGAAACAGTCTTACCATACAGGTAAATATCATGTCAATACTATGCCAACACCAATGGGTTCCACACCAAAACCAATATGCCTCCCCCACCTTCCAGTAGCATGTTACAGAAAAAAATAAGTATGGAAATACCCAGGAAAGCTACAATCACAGAACATAGCCTTTTCATGGCAAGTGACTTTAGGCTACTAGAAAGTTATTTTCAGAAAAATACATTTTTTATATGTTTCTGAATTTGTGCATGAATAATACAATGCAAGTGTCACTGACAACTGCCCTTCTTGAATCAGTGGAAGGAAAAGAATAACCGTAGAAAATTATTCATGATCAATTTCCACAAAAAAAAGTCACCAGACCAGGCGGGGATCCAACCCACGACCTCCTGATCACCAGTCAGAGGTGCATCCGACGGAGCCTCCGAGGGCGGCAGTTTACAATTATAGTAAAGAGCAAATCTCCTTTCTTTAGAATATATAACACTTATGCTCACCATTAGAAGTCAACAGTGAATCTGTTTGCATGATATGCAAGAGAAATCTACTTCTGACAGCTATCAATATACAACATGTATTTTATTCATTTTTACCTTTATTTTTTGGACTAAAAAAATGAAATGTCATACTGTGACATATGATTCACAATATAAAAAAAGGTCAATATGTATATGCAGGAAACAAAGCCAACCTGTACACTCACACAGTCTAATCAGGGTCTTAACTGTCCACAAAGAATCACAGGATACTAAAGAATATGTTGTCAGAGAAGGTCTTGATCAGGCTGTACAGGCTAATCTGGTTCTAAACTGTTTGTATGTGGCATAAACCTTATCTTGATTTGCAGATTATATGTATCATAGATCATGGTGACATAATCAAACTAAAAATGTGTTGATATGACACAGATGGCCATCCTCACCCGGACACAATTTGTTTGATTTGGTCTTAATCTTTCAGTCATATCGTGATGGTGTCTGCCTGTGGCAGGGAGCTCAATGCTCACTTTTAGAGTGCTGCCTCACTGAAATATCACACACCAGACACTTTGACATGATATTCCACCTAGTCACATTATACTGACACTGAGCTGACCAGTTCTAGCTCTACTTTTTTAATGCTGAGCGCCAATGGAAAGAGCAGCTAGTGCCATTTTTGAAGTCTTTGGTATGACCTGGCCGGGGATCGAACCTGCAACCTCCCGGTCACAAAGCGGATGCTCTACCACTGAGCCACTATGCTGCTTTAACCTGTAAAGAACCATTATGCAAACAGTGAGTTGAAAAAGGGCAATAACTCCCATAATAATTGGCATATTTTTACCCTTAATCGAACTTGACCTATACTTTATGATTCTATACATGTGTATAAAACATGAATCCAATACACTAATGTTTTCAAAGATATCAAACTGAAACCATTTTTTGTACATACCGATGGGATGATGAAGTTGACAAAGGGCCATAACTCCCATAATAATTGGCGGAATTTTCCTTAAATCGAACGTGACCTATATTTTATGATTTTATGCCTGTGTATAAAATATGAATCCAATACACTAATCTTTTTAAAAAATATCGAACAGAAACCATTTTTCATACATAGAGATGGTAAGGGACATGCTGATGGTATGTACGGACAGACATACAGCAGTGATACTATATGCCCTACCCCCCCCACCCACCACCACACTGAAAATGGCAGGGGCATAAAAATTACATTTGTGCATTAGTATTTGTTACCTTGCAGACTGACATATTTCTCACTGGTAAGTTCAGCCTGGGATATGTAGATTTCATGTGGATGAAGTCTAGCTGGAGATACTGCCAATTTTCGACTGAATGAGTTGACATATTGGATAAGAGCACTATCCATCTCTAGTGTCCACTGTCTAGCCATCTGCTGGGCCTGGCTTGTGTCTAAACATGCACATCTGAAAAAATAGAATTAGAATAATGTATTCCACTGTCAGAGATAAATTAGTACTGTACTATCGGGGCTCACTATCTGTTAAACAGATTTCCGTATTATATATGTACATTTTACAAGGTCCTAATATTGTGTACAATATTGACCCTCAATGTTGGGACAAATGAACTCCCTATCAAACCTGTCCTAAAATTAGAAGAAAAAAAATCCATTCCACTATCTGTTCATGCATAAAAAAACTGCTGAATGAGTGGCAAACAGTGTCGGCCCTGATCAGTGGCATCATTCTGTGGCATCTGATCTGGGTCTACACTGTTTGTTTAGATCTGTTTATCCTGATACTTAAGATAATAAAAGGTTGAAGGCCAAATGTCACCCAATGTAAGAACATCCTCATATCCTGTGTTCCATGAAATAGGGTGCAACTTGGACAAAGGTGTATGTTTCTAAAGGAAATCAAATTGTTCAAAGTAGGGTGACAAAATGCAGAAACAAGAATCCATCCTTCATATAACAGCTAGAAGACCTGCAAATTTTCTGCAGAATCTGATGAAGGAGGAGTTACAAATACATGTATAGGCTTTTAAAACTGGGAATTCTCAGTCAAAAAGAGCTGTTACCCCATCGAAAACAGCAGTATAAAAAATCAAGAAGCACATGCAAGCACAGGTCATTGCAAGAGAACCTGCAAAGTTTCACAACAATCCTATGAAAAATGTAATAGGAGCTGTCTACAAAAGCTTAGAAAAAGGAAATTCTAAGTCAAAAAGGACCATAACTCTGTCAAAAATGATTGCATAAAAAAAGCTAAAACCATAAAGTCCATAGCTGTATGCAAAATATTTTTTTCTTTTAACAAAAATATCTTTCTTACTTCTTCGTGAAAATACATGTTGTGGGTACACATTATAATGCCTCAGTGAGGTACTTGCAATGAGTGCCAACAACATATGTTTTCATTGAGAAATAAGAGACATGTTTATGCAGATACTCCACAAATCTAGGGCTATGTAGTGTAAGCATAAAGTTCCTAGTGGTTGAGGGGGTGGTGGTGGTGGTGGGGGTGGGGGGGGGGGGGGGGGGGGTTGGGGTTGGGGTCAGGTAACACCAACAGGGCTTACCCAATTCTTTGCTGTTCACATAAGAGTGGCTTTATAATAAAACCCATCTTTATCTACATGTATATGGGGCCCATCAAGTGACCATGCTATATGTGCATATTCTGACCCTTGATGTAATACAATGATTCTACAGATGACTTTTTAAAATATTTTTTTTTTTGACAGAAAACAGGGTTTGACATTTCATGCAAATTGTCTCCTGTAGAGGCACTTTGTATGAAATGAAAAACCTTTTTCTCTGGAGAGAATATGGAAAATATCCATTTATTGTCTGCTAGTTCTACCCTGAGACTGCTGAAGGTTTAAAAAACATTATTTTGACTCTGAAGGTTCTAAACAGAAGAATGTACAAACTTTGACCAGACTATATAATTATTTTCTTAGACTGCTCAGGAGGGGGATACAAGCAAAATCTCAAGAAAGAGTTTGTTTTATCACAAATACAGCAAAACACAGGAAAACTTACACATATTCCTCTTTCAACACCCCACTTTCTCTTACTAAAATTCTCCTGAAGCTCAAACTTCTTTTCCCATCCCTTCCAGTCCCCACCTCTTCTGTATTACTATACTCAAAATTAGAAATGGGCTTTACCTTAAATATTCAGACACCATAACTCCTTACCACACTTCTAAATTTTCAATCAATGACTTGTCAATAATGTTAGTAGAATAATAAACAGTGTAGATCCTATCCAGGGCCCAGTTGTTCAGAGCATCGTTAGCTTAACAAGTTCGTTAGTGGTCAAAATGTTAATTGTTCTAGTAAGTACAATATCTAATTCACAGGTATTTTTGCTGAAAAAATGTGAGTAGCTTTTGCAAATGCAAAAGCTACTCGCATTTTTCAGCAAAACTATTAGTGTATATATATGCCATATTTAATGATCGGAGTTTTAATGATACATTAACTAATGACATCGTTAGTTTTGAACAACTGGGCCCAGACTGCTTCTTAGTAGGAGTAGTCTGATCTGGGTCTGCACTATTTGATCAGACATCTGATAAATATTTAGTGTAATTACAGCAGTATCTCACCTTTCCATATGAATGTCAAACCCGCAAGAGAGGAGAGCCCTCCAGATAGGTCTAACATCTTGTCTGATATGGTCTAACACAAACTGCAGAAAGCCATCCAGAGTCAAACAATGGTCTTCTTCTTTCTGAACTGGTGCCTGAAAATGATGTTATTATTATAAGAAAGGTATCTTTTGACCTTAACAAACAACAACATTCCAAACAGTCTGTGAACAAAGAAGATTCTTTGTTGTTGTAGGTCTTCACTGTTTGTTTTTATTCCAAGACTCCAGCCAATCCTATCCTTTATACCATATAGATTCAGACACAGTAAATTCTTACCATACTTACCCTAAAACAAGTCCATTTTAAAACTTTACAATATGTCTAAAAATTGCTGGATGTGTGGCAAATTGTGTAGAATCTGATTAGATGTTGCATTCAGCAGCATCTGACTTGGTGTACACTATTTGGTCAGGCCTGTCTTTCAGAATACATTGGGTACCAGTAGGCCTTAGGCCAGTACTGAATGTCAGTCCCAACATCAACTTGATACATCGAGGCATTCATTAGATATACATGCAGCTCTAACCAAAATGTGTAACAAAATTTTGTAAGTCTTCTTGACCTCATGGTCACTGAGTGGCATAGTGGTAATACTATGTACAACTTTAGACCAGTATCTAACATCAGTACAAATATCAACAAAATCAATTACGCCATTAAGGAGATATGAATCTCTAAAAACAGAAACCAGAATATTTAAGACATGAACAAAGAGAATCCATCACTGATGTTCAGTGGGGACAGGAAAATCCCAACCTGAGGGTCCAAAGTTCCAGTGGGAAATGAGGCTTGCCAAGTTTACCACTGGTGTGGTGGACCCAAGGGTTGGCATTTTCCTGTCATCACTGAAAATCAGTGATCTATTCTTTTTCTTGCAAGCCATCAAGAAAACAATGAACTCTTCTTGTGTTTCTGTGATGGAAATGCCGGAACAAAATGAGAAAAAATAAAAACTTCACAAAACCAACTACTTCTATTACCAAAATGTTTCCTTTATTTCAACTAAGACAATTCATACTCACACTTGATGTTTTTGTTCACAAATAAAGAAGTTACAAGCATTTGAAAATTTGAATCGCCGTTTCACAACCTAACGCAGCAAACACAGAAACCCGACATCATCCGATAATAATTTGGAGTTTTGTGAAGTTCGTGTTTGAGCTGTCCCCTATATAGCAATGCTTATCCCACTTGGGCACCGATATGGGATTGATTTTGGCCCTGATAAGAAACCACAGGGATTTCTCAACCCCACATGCATGGATATGTGAGAAAACTGAAGTTGACATGTTCAATATATGCTGTGAAGATCTTTGACATAAATGTATGCTGTTCCAATTTTATTAATAGTCAAGTAGATTTAAGAAATTGCTGATCACATTTTTTAAATCTTCATTTTACTGGAACTTCAGCTGTATTAATTTAATACATGAAAGTAAACTTGTTCCTGGTTAGAAACTTTTTATGACACTTCATGACCTGTGAAAACTATAAGAGAGCTGATAAACAGAACTTAAAATTGTTACAAAAACCTCTTTCAAGAACATTTTAATGACTTTATAAGGAAAACAAACTGTCATTCAGTATTACCTTAGCAGCCTTTTCTGAGGACTCTGCACCACTGCCCTCTTTCTCTCCTTTGTGTTCTGCTTTCTCTTTGGGTTTCTTATCTTTTGCACCAGGCCTTTAAAAGATGTTTAGTTTTCAATTTAACAGTGCATAACAAACACTTCCATTAGTATCAAACTGATATATTTTCAGGAAAAACAATACTGACAAACTTGTTTTTTTTTGTTTTTTTTTGTGTTGAGGTTTTACGGCCCAGTCAACCCGTTGGGGTCATGTCGAGCGCAGTCAGTTTACCTCGTTTACTGGGCAGGCTTAGTCCTCTAAGCGGTTAACTAGTATTGTGCACATTCTTTCGCCAGAAACTGACAACTGCCCTTCTTGAATCAGCGGAAGGGAGAGAATGACCGTAGAAAATATTTCATGATCAATTTCCATGAAAGAATGTTGCCGACCTCGGCAGGGGTTGAACCCGCGACTCCTGGTCTCCAGTCAGACGGCGCATCCAACTGAGCCACTGAGGCCAGCTGACAAAGTTGTATCGCCTCCTTACTGAAAAAGGGTCTACTGTAAATGTCATAAAATTTGGTACACCAAAATGTCCTATAAAATGGCATATGCAAACAGTTCAGACCCAGATCAGACTGCTCCTGAAGGAGCAGTCTGATCTGGGTCTACACTATTTGCCATTCCTTTAAGTATTTTAAGAAACAACTTCATAAAAAGCAAAATTTAGGCCCAAAAAAGTATGGAATAGTGTTTAAAAATTTTAGGACATTTACCATACTCTAAAAAGAAAGAATTTACTTAAAAAAAAATGGTGGAAAGTATACCTAGTGTATCCAGGCCCTTTTAAAACCTGCAACATCGGCTAAATTAAGGTGGATACTCTTGGTTTTCTGCCAATCTTTTCAAAGCGAGAAAATTTTATGATGGTTTGCTTTCCTGCACTCAAAAAGGAAAGAATTTGTTCCAGGGGGAGCGAAATCTTTCTTTTCGTAATAGACCCCTTTTCAGAAAGGAGGCAAACACAATTTTCATAGATTTGTCTCCCCTGAAAGTGTATCCAGTCCCCTCATAAAAAGTATCAGAGGCTCCAGATAAGGTCATAAGTGAGGTAATAATTTAGCATAATTTCTGCAATAACGCATATTTTATTGATACCCACTTGAATCATCTTGCCGCTGCCATTTCAGTGTTTACCCATAAAATATATATCTTATAAATAATTCCTTTATCTGGACCTACAAATCTATATAGCAACAAAGTTCCAATATAAGAAATTGATTGATTGTGTTGAGGTTTAACGACACTTTAGCCCTTGTGGGTCATTTTGCATCATCTCCCAAAGAAAGGGAGAAAGAGATAGAAGAGATAGTAGAGAAGATAAAAGAGGGGACAGGGAAGAAAGAGGAAATTGAATGAAAGTAAAGAAACAGAACAAATAAAACCATTCCCCCTCTACCCTTACCTGCTAGAAGGATAGCAGGCCTTGCCCAACAGTAAGCCAATATCAGTTGGATGCCGCAGTGATGTAAGATACATGATACCTTCACCACACCTAACCACCCCCTAATATAAGAAAACAAATTCATCTTTAGACCATTGTATTTGCTCTAGACACCTTGTTAACATACTGATCCAGAAGTTTGATAAAGTCCATCTGACTTGACTACCTAGTGATGCTGATTTTATGAAAAACAGGGTTTTGTTTGTGTTGAAGTTTTACGGCCCAGTCAACCCAATGGGGTCATGTCGAGAGCGGTCAGTTTACCTAACCACACGTTTACTGGGCAGGCTTAGTCCTCTAAGCGGTTAACCAGTATTGTGCATATTCTTTCGCCAGAAACTGACAACTGCCCTTCTTGAATCAACGGAAGGAAGAGAATGACTGTAGAAAATATTTCATGATCAATCTCCACGAAAGAATATTGCCGACCATGGCGGGGGTTGAACCCGCGACCTCCTGGTCTCCAGTCGGACGGGGCATCCAACTGAGCCACCGAGGCAAAAAAAAAAAAAAAAAACAGGGTAGACCTTCATCAAACTGCCTTTAAAGTTCTTTGATTTTGGTATAAATTATTTACTCCAACACGTAGGCATACAGGGTAAACATCGTAAACAAAAGATGAAAATTCTTAGCAGACAATAAGTCACAGATCAGTCTAATGACCCTAACTTTCAGGACAGAAAGGTCTGAGAAAACAGTGTGCAGAATTATCAGTTGAGTAATCTGAGGCAATAATTCATTCATTCATACACTGAAATAACAATAATAAAAGCAGGACCATGTGACAACATCTTACTACACAGTATATATCAAACTTAAAAAAAAAAAAAAAAAAAAAAAAAAAACAAGACAGGAGCTACAGAACAGACATGAAAAAGTTAGAACTCTAGACTGATGGATATAAACTTTATTAACATACATACCTTATCTCATTCATCGCTATAAGCAAAAGAGCTATTACATACCTGTAGATATTTTATTTTTCCAAAAAAAAAAAAAAAAAAAAAAGATACAAAGGAAGCTCGAGGGTTGATCGCAAGACTGTATCAAGTCAGATGGTTGTTTTTCCCAATACTTAATCTCGCCACCATGAAGGCGTTATGAAGATTACAATATTTCTTTCTGTAAACAATGGAAATTTAGGTGTCATTGCTCGTATGAGCAATGGCACCTAAATTTGCATTGTTTACAAAGGGGTCAAAGTTGCCCCTAAACAAGGGTTTCAAAAATATGTTTGAGTTACTACAGTCTTGTGCTCAACCCTCGAGCTGCTCATGGAAGAGTTTCTGAGTACAAACAATTATATTTTTCTGGAAATACAAGAAAAGGTATCGATACTTTTTTTGGTAAAAAAACATGTCTTCTCTAGAGGGGTATGTCCTCAATAAATAGGTTTTCTAGGGTTGGGGTGGAGAGGATCAGGTACAAAACGTATTTTAAAAGCTTACTTTTCCACGACCATGACAGCTTTTTCTTTGGCACTTCTCTGTGGTTTCTTTCCTTTGCCTTTGCCTTGTTTCTCTCCACTTGGGGAGCTAGTCGAACAGAAATGAGTAAATAATATCACAACAAAAACAACAAATACCATGCAGAGTAGAAGTTGGGGCTTAAACCCAGTGGGCACATGACATTCATACAATGTCACATCAATGTCAATGCAACATCATCAATGTTAATACGGCGTTGTCTCAATGCTGCGTGTCTGCTGGGAAATACAAGTTTAGGTTATAATGAGGAAGGTTAGTTTAAATAATGAAAGAAACCCAATATAATATTCATGTCAAGTAAAATTTGCAGCATACCTCCACAAAGTTTCTGTGCTATTTTGAAAATACATGTACCTAATTAATGCTAAATAGTCAGCCAGACATGCCTGAGCAACAGCGCAGACCCAGTTCAAACTGCTCTTGATGGTGCTTTCCAATCAATGTCTCCTTCTCAAAGCACTTTTTAGTCATTTCCGCAGGATATGAAATGGATCTGTTCATAACTTTGACAAATATGGTAATGGTATTAATGTGTTTGTATATGATTATACACCATGTAGGTAGATGTTCAGTCTACCATGATTATTACATCAATCCTCTTTACAACACCATAACATTATTTCTGGGAGCCAAAGTGTAACATTTGAAAAAATTCTTATGCCGCGACCAGGGATTGAACCCAGTCTGCTGGACTCAAAATCCTACACTCTAACATGTCACTATAAAAGCCGGCTTGTACTGCAAGGCAGTACAAGGGTTATACCTATACCTGATGACATTCTCCCCCTTCAAACTGAAATTTGTCCCTGAATTTCTAGGAGTCCGAGAATCATGTGAAACTCAAGGAGTTTTATGCAAATGGGTGTTATTTACAGTGGGCGACAAATGTAACAGGTGAAAAAATTCGTATGATGTGACAAGGGATTGAACGCTGTCTGCTGGACTCAAAATCCTACACTAATACGTCGCTATAAAAGCCTGCTTTTACCGTAAGGCAGTACAAGTATGTTATATACTTATAATTGGTGACAAAAGCAAAATGCATTAGCCAAAAAACCTGTTGTATTTAAACAAAAATGTATCAATAGACCATATACAGAAGTGACAATAAATGTTTTGTAGCAAACAAAAATATATAGATTACAAACTGTATATAGAAAAATGACCAATTTTGTTAGGAGACCACATTGTTTGAGTCCATCTTTAAACAGCATTATATCCGACACCATACTATAACAAACTTTGTGTTGTCATACAGATGAAGATCTCATAATAAGTGATGAGTACACAGGCTTATTGCATTATTTTCCTTCATCACTCATATTTGTTCTTTTTTTTTATTTTCTTCATCAACTATTTGTTGTTTAAACTTAATATAACAATATCTCATTGTGAGTCAAACAATTAAACAATTTGATACAACAAATAATAAGAAAATATTCATTTGATTGACTGAGTTGAAGTTTTACAGCCCAGTCAACCCATTAGGGTCATGTCAAGCTGGTCAGTTAACCTAACCACAGTTTTCCTGGGCAGACTTAGTCCTCTAAGCCTTTAACCAGTATTTGTGTACATTCTTTTGCCAGAAACTGATGAATACCCTTCTTGAATCAGCGGAAGAGAGAGAATGACTGTAGAAAATATTTCATGATCAATCTCTATGAAAGAATGCTGCTGGACCAAGTGGGGAACAAACCCGTGACCTGATCACCAGTCGAAAGTACACCCGACTAAGCCACCAAGGTAGAATATTCATTTAATATGTGGCATACCCTAGTTACCCTAAATATTGGAACATCCTAACTCTTTAACCATTCTTGTCCTAAAATCTGAGTAACAATATTTTAATAGCTGTTGATGTGTTTAAAATTGCTGGCTGCGGCAAACAGCACAGACCCCGATCAAATGCTGCATGCAACAGCATCTGATCTGAGTCTACACTGTTTGCTCAGGCTTGTCTGTCCCAATACATATGGTAAATACAGTATGGTAAATGTCTTAAAATTTCGTACACCAAAATGGCACAAGTAAACAGTGCAGACCCAGATCAGACTTCTCCTTAAGGAGCAGTTTGATCAGGGTCTAAACAGTTTGCCATTCCACTAAGTATTTTAAGAAACAACTGCATAAAAGCTAAATTTAAGCTAAAAAGTATGGAGTAAAATGTCCAAAATTTTAGGACCTTTACTGTATCTGGGAGCTGCACAATGTCACTTAATCCTTAAACTGCCAATCACAACAATTGTCATCTGCTTTGTCATCTGCTTGTGATTTTAAAAGTCAATTTTGCAAACAGTGGACCCAGATCAGACTGCTCCTTTAGGAGCAGTCTGATCTGGGTCCACACTGTTTGCCTGTATGCAAAAATAGGTTCGAAAAGTTTGAAAGAATATTCAGCAGACGACATAAATAGACGACATTTTCAGATGAAGGTTTTCTTGGCGTTTTAAGGGTTAACTAGTTACCTTTCTTTATCTGGTGTTCTTAGTGTACCATATCTCCTCAGTGTTTGCATAACTTGTTCTGTAAGTGATTTCTTGGGTGGTCTCACGCTGTTGAAGAAAGTACATAGCAAGTTTTCTGGGGTGTGCTGTAGTATCTGATCCTTGCCCAAACAAATGTACATATAACCAGATTCTTGTCGGAATTCCATCGAACCATGTCGCTGTTCAATAATAAAACAACTATGAAATATTTCTGTTAAAGCCAGTGTGGCTGCATCACTGAGTTCTATTCCTCTATCATCTTGAAACAACTTGTATCTCAAGAAATGTTCTAATGCTTCATTAGCATTTTCTTCTGCTACCAGATTCTGACTCACAGTGGAAATAGTCGGCATTTCACTTGGGTCATTTTGATCTACTGAGTTGCCCTCGAATAATGTCCGATTTTTCAACAAGCTCTTCTTTAAACCTTCTATTTTTGTCTTTGACAAAACAGGTATAACGGCATACCCTTTTAATCTTGTTCTTTTTACCAATTGTTCCTTAGTATCTTTTCCTGTTTCTACTGTGGGTGGATCAGAAACTTGTGTATCCCCTTTATCAGCAGAGCTTTCTTCCTTTGCAGGTTTTTCTGGAATCAGTTCGCCAGTAGCAGCATCTCTAGCAGCTTCTTTAGGAACTGGAATATCTATTGTGTCAAATGGGAGAAATATGTCATCTCTGTCTGCACCACCATGTGCTCTAAGAACAGATCTGAGAGATTTGAAAACAAAATCTGGGTGTAACTGGTTTGGTATTCCTGTGATGATGACTAGTCTCTGATGGGCTGTGGTAGTATTCAGCACTTGGTTAGCCTCAGCTATGGCATTTACAAGGAAGAAAGTACCATTTTTCTCATTAAATGCAAGACATCGTAGAATATGAGAGACAGTAAGAGCTCTGTGGAACCACAGAATTTCTTCCTGCTTTGCTTGCTTGGATTTGACTGGGCCAGTATCTTTAACATCTTGACTGGTTGAGGAGGATGAAGCTGAAGCAGTGGGGATTGAAGTAGATGAGGCTGATGGTGTTGTAAGAGAAGAGGTGGAAGAAGCAGATGTCGCTGTAGCATAAGGTGTGGACTGACTGCTAGAGGACGCTGATGGAGAAGCTGAAGAAGATGATGCTACCAGTCCTGTTAATACAGGTTGAGGCAGACTGTCTCCCTCACTCTCGCTGGTGCGAGGAGGTCCGTCTGATCTTCTGTGGGAGGACCCCTCCTTTCTCTTGGTTTTTACCTTCTTTCGTCTAGAAGAGTGTGTAGGACTTGATGGCGGTTTGGGAATGATATCAGGAGTCAAGGTGGACTCTGTTATCTTTGATTTGGTGCTAGGTTTAGCTATTTCAGCTACTGCTAAATTTGCCTCCATTAAAGCATGGAAGTATGTAGAAAATCTTCCCTGATCTGTCACCCCTAATCCAAAGCCAGTGCCACATGGTGTTGTAGCAGTTACCCATCCTTTGGATTCAGCCTCGTACAACACCTGCAGTTCATTATGTAGTTGTATTAAAAGTCCTTGTGCTGGATTCAGATGTGGCTGAGGAGTTGGTAACTTTGTTCCATTGCTTCCCTCACTGTAGTGTAGCACTCTTATAGACTGGGCAAGCAGGTGAAATAGGTATTCCTTAACAAGAGCTGGCATGTCTGTCCGCCACATGTATCCACAGAATTGTTCTATCATATGGCTGAATACAAGTGGAGTTATAATGATGTTGTCAAGATTCCAGAGACTTTCTTGTGGAGATTTCTCAACACGCTCTTCAGCTCGCTCAACAGAAGCAAATGCTTGTTCCCAGAAATCTGCCTCTTCTTGTTTTGGAGGTGCACAACTTTTAGTTCCACAGCCATGTTGCTCTGTTATGAGAGTTTCAATGTAAGTTAGAGCCAATAAAAACTGTGGTGGCAGAGCATGAATAGTTACAATAATTCCAGGAGGTGGAGAAACTCCCACTCGAAGATGAATGCGATCACAAGGTATGATTGCTGGTGTGTACTGCTCAACTTGATTACTGGTAGACGATGTGTCGCGAGGGTAGCTCACTACTTCCTGTTTGGAGATCTGTCCTGTCTTTTTAATTCTTTGTCCAGTATAACAGTATACTCTTGCCCATGGTGACTTGTACAGTGAGGTCCTGGAAAAGTTAATATTAATATCATAAGTAGTTAAAGTTATTGAAAGATAATCCTTCTTATTCCATTGCTCCAGAAAAGGCACTTTTTTCAACTAAAAATTAATAATATTTTTCTTATTTCTCCATGGAAACATGTTGAGGGTACTCATTAGAAATGCCTAGGTGAGCGCTTCTTAAGAGAGCCACAATATACGTTTTTGTGGAGAAATAAGAAAATTATTATATGGATATCTCCTCTTCTCTGGAGCTATATATTTTTCATCTGCATTTTGGTGCAAAAATAAACAAAAGTTACCCTAAATTATCATCACAATATCTGAGGCTATGTACAGTCCAGTATCTACAGAGAGAGGTTTATCATGGTACTCTATATTAACCCTACTCCTGCTGAACCTGGATATATCCTGTCTTTGCAAACAGTGTAGATCCAGATCAGTTAGCTTCTGAAGAAGCCAACTGATCTGGATCTGCACTGTTTGCCATCAAATATGTGAATTTATAGCAACAATCCGGATCAAGTAATCTGATTGGCTGAAATTAGAAGTGGGCGTGGCATCTTAATTTATTCAGTAGGACATGGGTTAAGCTTATCAAGGATCTGCCTAGTTTGTAAATGGTAAATATCCTAAAATTTCAAACACTTTTCCATACTTTTTTGTTTAAATTTCATTTCTTATGTATTTGTTTTCCATTATACATCGTGGAATAGGAAATGGTGAAAACCGTGATCAGATTTCTCCTCCAGGTTTGATCTGGGTCTGCACTGTCTGCATACGCCATTTTGTAGGAAAAGTTGGGTATGAAGTTTTAGGACAATTATCATAGGTAACTGCTTGATCTTAATAAAATCAACAGAGTAAATGAATGGCCTACAATAAGTAGAGGTATTCAGTTCAATTTACATGTAAGCCTACACTACCTGTGTATAAGAAGAAGTTTACCATATACCATATTCGACCTAATTACTGCAATGTGCTTAGGTTTTTTTCAAAATTATTGGGAAAACTTGTGGTAAAATATGCATATATTTACTAAGGGTACACTTTTAAAAAGATCAGCAAAGTACTTATTTGATGATGTTTAGGCAATTTTTATCTGATTTTCTTTATAAAAGCATATGCTGTGGTCGATGCAATTCAAATGAGTACCCACAACATATGCCTTTATAAAGAAGTAGACAAACAAAAAAGTACACTGGCTGTAATCTGAAGACTACGAAATTGCTCGACTGTGCGCTTATAGGGGTATGTGCAGTAATAAGGTTGAATAAAAGTAAATATGAGTGACAATGTGAGAAAATACATCTTCTGACCAAAGTGCCCAGCAAAGATTAAGATCACCATTTACATGCAAATAGTCTATTCAGTCCTTGCTGTCTGTCAAGAGAACTTTGCTCCATATCATTTGGTATCTAAAGACTCCCCTGCAAAGACGAATCAGACTACACAGCCTGGTCTGTGTCTTCTCTGAGGCACATATCCAAAGGTTTATTATCTCACAATGCTGCTGGTATCAGTTGATACACAGCTATATTAAATAGAATTTGATAGCCAATCACACAGAATTCGGACCCATATTGAATCATAAAAGCAAACCCAACAGAGACCTAAACTTACTCTTTCTTGGTAGCTTTAGGGTCTGTTTTACAGGAGACAATGAGACAAGCTGCCCCAGGGAAGTATACATCAGTAGTTGTCTTGGTTTCTGTCACAGGATACTCTTCATAGGCAAACATCTCTGGTGCAGTCTAGAAAATTATTATTACCATGAGAAAGTATACATTCTAAGGTAATTACTTAGTCAAACCAATTACAGTGAAAACTTTAACTGGGTAGTACTTATGCTTTCAAGCAACAATTTTAAATACCAAATACGCAGAAAAACAGGGTAATTAACGTAATAATTTATATGAAATGAATAGTTCATACAGCCTAAATGGCTCTCTTACATGTAAAATTCATCACACAGTCAAGAAATATATACAGTCGACTCTCGTTATCTCGAACTTCACGGGACCCGATAAAAATGTTCAAGTTATCAGTAGTTCGAGACAACCAAATTGTGACGTCATAGGTATGACGACTGTTCGCCTCTCTGTTCGCCAAAACGTGCTTGGAAGGCACATGTATATGGCAATTTAAATAATTTACGCGTACTTCAGTTTGCATTGTTACTATTTGTTTTAGGAGATGCAATGGTTCTCTTGGAATAATATCATCAATAAATGTTAATAATAATAAATTTCAAACGTCTCTTGTTGTCTTTTAATACTCCTGCAAATTTGGATTTCCATATGAGCTATAAATAAATTACTCGTTTCCGGGTTGTGTTAGCTATACGTTATGAACTGGTTTGGATTAGCTCCCTTCGCATAGATGACTCGATAAAGAGTTGACTGGTTTCCGCTTTTGCATAAAACGCTTACAATGTTAAGCGGCAGCTGTAAACTAGTTTGGATTATCTCCCCTGGCATAAACGAACCATCTCAGCGCAGCAAACTGTAGATCCTGCAGAGAAAGCTCGTTATGAACCGTCTCATCTGGACCTACACTATTTGTGCGGGTATCCGTACCAGTCTACAGGGTCGGAAGGGTTTACATCGGTACCCACGTGTGATTCGTCTATTTGAGGCAGTGCACGACAACTCCTATTAGAAGACTGTGCGACTGTCAAAGACTCGGATCAGCCTGCACGCCCACGAATTTTCCATTATACGCATGAGCCTTATCTGGGCTTACCAAAGAGCACCGCCTGACCAAAGAGTAACAAGCGACGATTCAGACTTAGCTAGCCTGATCAATACAGGTTGATCTGAGTCGGAACCTGTCGCGCACTGACTTTTTTTGAAGACGCTATATCATTCAGACGGACAGTACTCAATAGTGAAGAGCATATCTAAACAATAAATTAAAGAAACTTCGTTGATTAATCTTCCATAACACTATTCTGAGCTGCTTTTTATCTTACAAATCAATGACACGAGACTGTGTTGAGCGCCGCGTGTCAAACCCGACTCGACACGCACGTGATTTCATAATTAAGGATTTTAGACATTGTTTGTTTTGTTTGTAATTACCTGGACAAAGATGAAAATTAAAATATTGATTTATTTATCAATGGCCTATTATATTTTCATTACCTGAGAGACCGGCGGCGCCGCATCTTACATTTTTTTTCCTTCGTCATGGTCCGAGTTCGAGATACGCGGTAGTAAAAACTGTGAAAAATATATTCAGGGACTGAAAATGATAGACGAGATAGCCGAAAAGCTGAAATGCAATAAATACATAGGGAAAATAATCGGGACTTAGAAATCAGTTCGACATAAGTGATAGGATCGAGATAAGAGGGGTCGAGACAACAAGAGTCAACTGTATCTGTTCCTTAATGAAAAGTTTCCAGTTCTTATAAAAGAAGCCCACAAAAAACCTGACGAATTGGTACAGCAGAGCTGTACTAGTTTTGTTTGAATTTCTGAATATTCTTATGGTGACTTTGGCATTTTCTGTATGGTCAGTATTTTCTGTGCTCAGAAACTCAAACGTGTGTGTGTCTCTATTTTTTTTTACTTGTTTTTAATGTCCCATAATTCTTGAGAATATGTCAATATCCATTATTGACTTTCAACTGTCAACAATAGTCACAATTATACAGTTCTTGTGTGTTCATAGAGACTTTTTATAAAACAATATCTGTGTCTGATGCCAAAGGCATCGTAAGAAAACTGATCTGAATTAGGAAGTAAAACTCTGATCAGAATTAAGAAGCAAAACTCTAATGGTTTTTAAATAATTCATTTATTTTTATTTTATTCATTTTTATTTTTAGCTCTGTTGCTTTCTATTTGGTACTTTCGCATTCAAAACTTGTCATGGTAAATGCATTGCCAGTTTGGAAAACTACCCATTGTTGCAAAACCAGATTCTTTAGAACTGCATCAGTAAATACCAAATTCCGACTTGCAATAGTTCTATTTTTTTTTGCCGTCCAATAGAATGAAAGGAAGCATTTTAAGAAGCTCCACTATTTCCAGCTCTTAAATTCATTTTTGCATGTAGCATAGTGAAGACATGGTGATACTCAATCTTGTTTGTACATTTTTATCTCAGAACATGAAAACAACAAAGAAACAAGTTACATACCTGAAGGCATATACATATCTGATTAGTGAGTTCAATAAGATAATCTTCTCCCTGTCTTGCAGCTCTAGCTATAGCAATGGCCAATTCTTTCTTTAACCTGTCCACATTCTTGTACAGTAGATTAGACAGCGAGCAAGACTGAGCTGCCAAACAATGTTGTGACGAGTCTGTCATTGTCAGAGATTTGGCCGTAATTGTTCCATGTGGCTGAGGTGCTCGCAACAGCTCGTTAGAGAGAAGTTGAATATTTTCGATGTCAAGTTCTTGCAAGACTGCAGCACTAGCTGCCATGCCAGATGTAAGAGTTGCTGAACACGAGATGACATCCATGGCCGAGGAGTTACAGTGGTCGATCAGTTTCAACAAAGCTTTCCTGCAGAACATCCTTGCCAATGTTCTCTCACTGCGAATAAGTTCTCTGTAATTGAAATTGAAATTAAGTATCACATTTACTGTAGGGTCACGTGAAATGAATTTTCTTGAAAAAAAAATTAAAAAATTAAAATATCTTCTGCTGTAGTTGCGATTAGAGATTTAAAGAATTGCTACAAAGAAACTGTTTCTTTATTAAAAACTGCTTATGTCAAGGAATATGATTTTGGTCTACTCTGTTCTGGGGGTCACTAGGCATTAATGGGTTAAGCAGTTTCAAACCTTCAAATTATTACCAAACAGTTTTGCATTATGTGGGATAATATTATCCATTTATCAAGTTATGTAGTCAAATCTCTGTTAAGCAAGCACCTGAGGGAAAGCCATAGCGTGGTTGCTTAATACTGGTAATACAGATAAATTTTACCAAAACATGTGGCCTCTCAATAAAGGTGATAATGCTTATTACAGATGGACTTCAAGACAGGTTTGACTTTAAACAATATATAACACGTACCTGTGTATGTTGACATTAGAAGTCTCCAGTATCTGCCCACCAGTAATGGTAGATTTCCTCAATCCCTGTGGGGGTCTCTCTAACATTGACAAAGGGTACCAGTACCGCACCAACACTCCCTCACTTCTCAAATATGTCTCTACTTGTACTAATTCATTCGGCTGTAAGGGAAATACCAACAGAATAATGTAAGATAAAAATTTCACATTTACCCTAAATATTTGCATAGAACTGTTTAAGCAAACATATTAGACTCAGATCAAACTAAAAGGGCAGTTTGAGCAGGCTCTACACAGTATACCATTCAGCCAGCATTTTAGACAAAATCCCCAGGTAGTCATAGGGACTTGTCCTGATTTTTTAAATGTTTTGTGATTCTGGGCCTTTGGTACTTTTTGGTTCATATATTATATTCGCAAACAGAATACCACTCAAAGCTGCTAGGAGGCATGAGGGATGTCACAGTTTTTATAAGTCCTCATAAACAGATTCAATAAAACTGAGTCTGCTATATTCTGATTTTGATTTATTCTACATTTCCAAAGGATACATACATCAGGGCTCGGGAAAACCGGAAAAATAGCCGGTCTGGACCGAAATTAAGAATTCTGGACCGATTTCAAACACCCCAAAACGCTAATAAATCGGTCCAACAGGTTTGTGCCTTGAACCCCATTTTTCCCCAACCAACCAATTTTCACGAATCAATGATGTCTAAAAAATCACAAACGGTCAAGTCTTCCCAAACTGACAACTTCCGCGCACCTTTTAAATGCGATATTATGGTAGTTTAAAGGCTCTAAACGGTCATTTGACATGTATATTGGAGAGACAGCTGAATAACGGCAACTTACCGCAGCACAAATTAATTACGTCATTATCCAAACATTGTCAAAAAATCAACACTTCACTGACCTTTGTGCGGTAAACAAGCGATTAACACGAATCATCAGTAACGGTAGTCTGATAATTAATCCGTTTGTGTGACACATGTGAATACACTGAGACTGCAAAACATCCAGGTGCAGTCGGCGTGTCCAAAAGATCAAAGGTCGCTTTACTGAGAGTAATAAAAGAATGCACCGCTTGACTGCACCCGTTTTCTTCCTCTTCTTTTTTGTTTTGATCAACAGGTTTGTCGGTCCCAGATCTGATAAATTAATTCCCAAACCGTGTACGTCCTGATCAGATGTCGCATACAACGGCGTCTGATCTGGGTATACTTGAGTGATTCTTTTTTTTTTTTTTTTTTTTCCTCACCCACAGGCAGGCATTTTGCAATAAAAGCACCACAAGCATAATATCCTGCCACAGCAATTATTTGTTTATGTATTAAAGTTATCGTTGCAAAAATGTCTGGAAAAAAATGACAGAGGGACAGATAAGAATCCTAAACCAGATCTTGATAATATCAATGGACAGATAATAATCCTAAACCAGATCTTGATAATACCAATGCATGTAGCAAGTTTGGTTAAAAGGCCTTGTTATTTACTCAAGTTATCATCTGGAAACGAAAATATTGGCGTGTCTTGGGCAGATAACTTCGTAAAAATTTGATGAAATTTGCCGACTAGCAATCCCAAACCAGATATCCACAATATCAATGCACAAACCAAGTTTGGTGAAAATCCATTGATGTTTACTCAAGTTATTATCCGAAACTAAAAATATGGGCGTGTCTCGGGCAGATAAGTCTGTAAACATTTGACAAAATTTGCCCATTGGCAATTCCAAACCAGATCTCCTTAGTGTCAATACATATTGCAATTTTGGTTAAAATCCCTTGTTATATACTCAAGTTATCATCCGGAAACGAAAATATGGACGTGTCTCGGGCAGCTAACTCCGTACAAATTTGGCGAAATTTGCCCATGAGCAATCCCAAACCAGATCTTCTTAATGTCAATGCATATAGCAAGTTTGGTTAAAATCCCTTGTTATTTACTCAAGTTATCGTCTGGAAATGAAAATATGGGTGTGTCTCGGGCAGATAACTCCGTAAAAATTTGACAAAATTTGCCCATTAGCAATCCCAAACCAGATATCCATAATATCAATGCACATACCATTTGGTGAAAAGCCACTGATGTTTACTCATGTTATCATCTGGAAACGAAAAACAGATGGACGGACGTACGACTGACGGACAGACGGACAGACACACGGACGTCCAACGTGAAACCATAATACCCGCCACTATTGTGTGGCGGGGTATAAAAAATAAAGTTGAAAAAAGGGTCATAACTCTCATAATAATTGGCAGATTTAAATCAACCTATATTTTATGATTATATACCTGTGTATAAAATATGAATCCAATACACCAATCTTTTTTAAAAAAAATATCGAAAGGAAAACATTTTTTGAAGGTAAAAAAGGGCCATAACTCCCATAATAATGGGTTGATTTTACCCTAAATCGATCTTGACCTCTATTTTATGATTATATACCTGTGCATTAAATATGAATCCAATACACTAATGTTTTCAAAAGTTATCAAACGGAAACTATTTTTCAATGTTGAAAAAGGGCCGTAACTCCAAAAATAATTAGTGGGTTTTACCCTAAATCGAACTTGACCTATATTTTATAATTATATGCTCTTGTATAAAATATGAATCTAATTCACTAATCTTTTCAAAAGTTAGGGAACCGAAACCATTTTACGAAGTTGAAAAAGGGCCATAACTCCCAAAATAATTGGTGGATTTTACCCTAAATCAAATCTGACCTACATTTTATGATTATATACCTGTGTATAAAAGTTGAATCCAATACATTAATCTTTTTGAAAGATATCGAACGGAAACCATTTTTCAACTATTTTTCAAACGTTGAAAAACGGCCGTAACTCCAAAAATATTGGTGGATTTTACCCTGAATCAAACTTGACTTATATTCTATAATTATATGCTCATGTATAAAATATGAATTCAATACACTAATCTTTTCAAAAGTTATGGAACGGAAACCAATTTTCAAAGTTGAAAAAGGGCCATAACTCCCAAAATAATTGGTGGATTTTACCCTAAATCAAACTTGACCTATATTTTATGATTATATACCTGTGTATAAAGTTTGAATCCAATACAGTAATCTTTTCAAAAGATATGGAATGGAAACCATTTTTCAAAGCTGAAAATTTTTCAAAGTTGAAAAGGGTCATAACTCCCAAAATAATTAGTGGATTTTACCCTAAATTGAAATTGACCTACATTTTATGATTATATACCTGTGTTTAAAATTTCAATCCAATACACCAATCTTTTCAAAAGATATCACACGGAAACCATTTGTGGTCCAGACGCGGTGATACTATATGCCCGCACCCCTCCATTGAAAATGGCGGGGGCATAAAAACAGAATACTGCTCAATGCCATTAAAGGACAGGTGTTGCATTTTTCATTATTCCTCAAAAACAGACTCAAACAGAATATGCTGTTTTTTTTATTTTGAATTCTTCTGTATTTCCGAAGGATACCGACTTCAGAATACTTTAGGATCATTAATTAATATAACCAATATCTTGAAATTCCTTCTGCTTAATATATCACATCTTTAGTATAGATTCACAGAAAGGCATTAATGCAAAATCATTTTTTTTCTCTTTGCAAAGTGTAAACAGATAACTCAGTTTAGAAGTTGCTGACTGAGCAAAACTTACATTATCAACATCGAGAACTGTTCCAGTCAGTCCAAATGTCTTCAACATAGACCTTACAGCATACTTGGGTAATACAGTGGTCCCTCCTGAACCAGTCCCCTTAGGGTCCCGTATCACCACTGTTGTCCCCTTTCTCACACGGTCTATGGTAAACTTCGCCAGGTCCTCTTTTATATCATCTATAGTTGGAAGGTGAAGATCACGTGGCATACCTCCATTTTCTTCATACAGAAATTCAACAGTTTGTCTTGCTATGTCTGTCATACCTGGATGGTAAAATTATTTCACATGTTAGATATATTTTTCTCCCTTCTGTGTCATCATTTTTATTGACTGACATATTAAAAAAATAAACAGAGAGATACTGAGGAAAGGCAAAAATTACAAAACACAGCCCTTCCAAGGTTCAGATAACTACATGAAATGACAACATACATGTAAAACAACACTTTGTTGAAAACAGGATGAACAAATGATGATGCAATGAACAAAACAAAATGTTTTTGCTTCTATATGAGCCAGTGCATGACAAAACCTACAATAAGACTTTTGTGACCAGCAAACACTCAGATCTAATCAGAGTCTTTGCTGATTGCATGTGCCTACAAACTCGGGGTGAACCCTTGCAATACTGAAAAGATGTATAGGCTGAACTGAGTCTTTGCTGGTCACACAGGTCTTACTGTAGGTTTTGTTGTGAGCTGGCCCATATCTCAATGAAAACATCTCATCTACATTATCCTAATGACATGCAACAATACAGGAGCTGTAACATGTGATAATGTACCATATGACCTTGGTCCAGCAAACACTCAGACCAGCCTGTATATCTACATTCTGTCCAGAGTTTTCGCTGTGTGGTCTGGATAGCCAAGGATCTTTCAGTCATTCTATGGTGGTGTTATGATGTGACTCAGGGAACTGCCTCACTGCAATATCCTTGGACACAAGGACTCAACAATACTACCAGACATATGATACTAACACTGGCGCAAGCATTCTTAGCTCTTTTTCACTAATGCCAGGAGCCAAGTGGAAGAGCAGCTTGTATCAAATTTCGTAAGTCTTAGGTATGACTCAGCTGGGGCTCTAACCCACAAGGCAGATCCTTTACCAACCAATGCACTCAGACGAGTGATCCTAGTTGTTGCTGGGAACATTGTAAGTTTGCTCATGTGGTGCCTCTTTTGGTAAATAAATCTCTCTGGAGTCCTTTCATACATATGAGTCGGTGCATGACAAAACCTACAATAAGACCTGTGAGTCCAGCAAGGACTCAGATCAGCCTGTATGTCCACACACCATGCAAGGGTTCTCATTTATCTCTCTTTGGATAGCCTGGAGGCTGTAGAAGGCACACGCAGTCAGCAAAGATTCTGATCAGACTGCATGGATGTGCAGGCTGATCTGAGTCTTCACTGGTTGCATAAGTCTTATTGTAGGTTTTGTCGTGTGCTGGCTCATATAAAATTTTATATCTAACCTTTACCAATTCACAATATTTTTTCTTACTTTTCCCAGTAAAAAGGCTTTCACATTTCATGAAATCTGCATAAAATGTCAAAGGCTATGTTTTTGGAAAAAATTAGAAAAATATTTCAAAATATCGTCTGTGAAGTTTTTACCCAGCATGCAGATGGTTAATCTGTACCATGTCAGCATGCAAGAACAGGAATTAAAGCATGTAGGAAAAAAAAGCGCAGCCAAACATGTGCATCCTGGACCTTTCTGCCAGGAGATTCAGCAGTGTACAGACTTTGGGTGTACAGCTCTTGCATGCGGAGCATAATGCTCCATGCCAGTGAGACTTGGCCACTGACAAAGCCAAACCTCCAGCGTCTGCAGTGAAATGACAGGGTAATGATCAGACAGATCTGCAATGTCAGACTGCAAGACATTGTCACCACCAGGTCCAATGAGCTACATGTGCGGCTTGGCATTGAGGATCTGGACCTCATTCTGAAGGAGATTAGACTCCGATGGTATGGACATGTGGAACGCTCCAATGGTGCAGTCAAGACAGCCTTTGACATACAGGTTGATAGAAAGCATGGGCTTGGGAGGCCCAAGATGACATGGAAACAGCTGACAGAGAGGGATAGCAGAGATTGGAAGCTCAGCCATCAACCCTCATGATAGACATACCTGGGGATCTGGTGTGAGATCTGCCATGCGTGCAGCGAGCCAGCTATCTGGAAGGGGGCCCACTGGTGTGGATGTTGCCCCTGTACCTGCACGTTAATCAAAAATCCGATTATGATATGATTACAGACTCTCCCAATGGAAAAGCTCTTATCAGACTGTGCAGTCTGATCCAGGACTCCACTATTAGAATGTATGTAAAGGTGAATTAATACATATGGATATTTTGCTGCCATTTTTCAAAGGGAGAACATTTTTGCAGACAGGAATTTGCTTCCCTATTATTTAAATGAAAAACTTCCAAAAATGGGGGTTACCTTTAAAGGAATTTAAAGAATTTGCTCCCAAAGAGTAGCCCCAATGAAAAAGGAGGAAATCAGAGATTCCCCTTGAAAGGACATCCCTTCTCCTTAAAGCTTATTTCTCTGGGAAGTGGCTTATTTCCCCACAGTGTTTTACCTAGCTGTAGGGCTCCTCTGATTTGCTCTAACCCATCTTTTCTCTCAGCTTCATTTCTGAACCTCCTTCTGATGGTAGGAAACACTTTCTGCTCCCAGGCTTTCACCAGCAGGGCATAGTGGTCCTCGTGAGTCTGATCTTCCTCCATGGACTCCTCGTCAGACAGTGTGTCCTGGGCAGGGACGGAGAACTTCTGGTCTGGCCCCATTGTTACCATGCTGTCATAGCTACTGAACAGTTTATAGTGCTTGCAGTTCTCAGGGCTGTACTCTGGAAAATATACAACAAAGTATACTATAACCCTTAAAGTGTCTTGAAAACTTGCATCTTCAAGGAGAAGATTTCACATAAGCTATAATTAGCTTGTTATCTGATCCTTTATGTCATTTTTGTATGTTTGTGTTGTACACATTATATTTAATAAACTATTGTTTAAACCAACCTGCACCTGAAAATGTCATCTGATTATGTCGTCTGCTGCATCTTCTTGCAAACTTTTCAAACGTACTTTTTGCATATAGGCAAACAGTGGTGACCCAGATCAGACTGCTCCTAGAGGAGCAGTCTGATCTGGGTCCACACTATTTGCAACAATGACTTTTAAAGTTTCGGCAGAAGACAAAGCAGACGACAATTGTTGTGTTTGGCGTCCTAAGGGTTAATAAACAATTACAAAGTAACATTTAGGAGTTGTTTTCCTTCTGCCAGTAGTATTTCTGTCACTCTGGAAAAACTGGCTGGTAAAAAAGGATAAAGTTTTATGCAGTGGAAATCATTTTTTGTGAACTGAACATCTTGAATGAGATTTAAACTTAAGGCCATGCCAATTATATGCATATAATCTACAGACACAAGATATGTTTATGTGTAAAAAAAAAATCTTTTCTAAAATTGTCACAAAATTATTACCTCAAATGGAGCCAAGAATAAATAACTCATGGGGAATTAAGTATTTTTGTACCATTTATAGCTTGATAGTGTAATATCCATAATGAAATTATAATGAATATCTATAATGAGGCTCCTGTGTACTAGGGCGTCATCAGAATCATCTCAGTGGTTTAAGATATTTTTATATACCTATCAATGATACCACTTTCTGTCAAATTGTCCTTACAGTCTGATCCTAAAAGCTGGAATAGTTGAGTCTTGATTTTTCAAGATCAATATCACACTCTCTCAAACAAGGCTTGTTTATCTTGATGTCATGCCTTCAAAGTGATATCTGTGTAACATTCCCGCATCTTAGTAGCAGACTATATATATATATATATGTATATATATATATATTACTACACACTGAAGAGCTGTATGGTGAAATGTGTCTGGTAAAAACTTAAGAATAAACCATGTGTGACATGTGAGGTCATTATTTTTTTTTATGTAGATTTCACATCTTGTGCCATGACTTTTTTCTTTTTTATTGTTCTAATATATATATTATTGACATTTCATGTGAATTCTCTGCATCCTACTGAGACAGTCTGTATAAAATATCAAGCCCGATTTTCTAAAGAAAACATGAGAAAGATCTCTCATTTACCATCTGCTGATTTTGTCATGGGTGTAGTATGGGTTAAATGACTAGATAAACTTCCCTTACCTTTCAGCGGTTTTGGAATGGGGACAGTTTTACATGGCGGTCCTAATGGCTCTGATACTTCCATAGGATCAACTATGCTACTCGGGGCTGAGGGAGCAGAAACTGTCCCCTCGCCTTCACTATCAGATGTCGAATTGAATGGCAGATGGCTAAAGCTCTCTCGTATTTCTCGTGTAAGATCATTGGCTTCATCTGCAGCTTCCCTATGTTGCTGACCTTCAGCAAAGGCAAATGGTCTTGCTCCAAAATTAGCTTTCACTCTTGTGTTCTGAAATCAATTATCACATATTATTCTACGCAAAACATGGTGATACAAGTCATGCAATTAGAAAATTTCAATGCATTTCCTTCTTTACAAAGAACATATGGCGAACTAGAAATGCTTTTCGGGAAAAAAAAAACACACTGATGTCCCCACAGCACGTAAATAGTCATATCATGTAATTTGGCTAAAATTTTACACTATCTGCCATGAAAATGAATTCAAGGTCACCAAAGTCTAACCAGCTCTTAAACTTGTTCTAATGAAGAAAAAAATCCTTCAACATGTTCAAGGGATAATGTGCACACAAGAAACTGTCATGCCAATGAGCATGCGAACTCATAGGCCCCACTCTAGCACTAACAGGATCCTGACCAAAAACCATTTGTCATACTTCATTTCTGGTATGCAGAGGAATACACTATAACCATTTATCAGTACTGACAAAGAATCATCCAGGAATTCAATACAAGGGAAATATGAAGATACATTCTCTATACAAATGGACTATGTTTAGCATATTATGGTTTAAAAGATGAGCACACAAAACTTGTGAGATTACTATAGTACATCTTCTCACAAGGGGAAAATAAACAAAAAAAAAACAAAACAAACAAACACTGCTTAAATACAACCGAACCTCAATGGCTCGAACATCCTTGTGACCATGGAAATTTGTTAGAGACATGGGTAGTTCGAGCCACTGAGAGTTAATCATGGCACCAGTTCAGGAAGCAAATAGCGATAATTTTCTACAAAACAATTATATGTTGAGTGTACTCATTAGAATCACCTCAATGAGGCAATTCTAATGAGTACACACAATATACAATTCCATGATAAAATAAGGAAAAAATCCTAAATATTTGTTTTTTGAGCTATTGGAAGAATTTTGTAGGGACTGAAGAGTTTGAATCATCCACGGTAAACGAGCCATCCATGTTCGAGCCATTGAGGTTATACTATACCTTTTTCTGAATATGAACCACAGGATACATGGCACCAGAGACATCATCAATGTAAGCACCCAACCTTCTTCCATTGTATGTAAAGTACACCTTTCCTTTTGGTGTTTCCCCCTGGCCTGGAGCATCTCCAGTTCTCTCCCAACCAACTCCAGCAATATCTGCAGCTCCAATTGATACATCCAGTCTAACACTGCGCCACTGCAGGAGGCTTGCACCATTGTAATGAACTGCTTTTCCATTGCTAGAATTGAGAAATATCATATTTATCTTACATACATGTAGTTAGACAGAGAGACGTGAGCAAACAGTTCAGGATTTGCACTGTTTGCCAGTCAGCCAGCACTTTTCAGTGCAAATAGTCAAATGGACCTGTCCAAATTTTACAGTAAGAATGGTGAGGATTTTAAGTGTCTGTTGTTGTTGATTTGAGGTTTACTAACCAAGTTGACAATATTTCAGTCATGCTCTGATGTTACCTCTGAATTTGTGGGATGCTGTCAACATGCAATGAATGACACACACAAATCCCATCTATGATTACAGCAGTTCTGCAGCAGAGGCTCTTGGCAGTTCATCTACGAGGGGCATTCAATAAGTTCGTAGAACTCGGGGTTTAACTCACAGATTGGAAGATGGTTTCAACATTATTTTTCAATATAATCCCCCTTTACTTCAATGCATTTGGCCCACTTTTCTTTTAAGCAGTCTATGCCTTTGAAATAAAAGTCGTCTATTTGGTCCTCAAACCAAGCCTCTGTCGCAGCCTTAAGCTCATCATCGTCCCTAAATCTCGTTCCATGCAAGTGGGACTTCAAATTTCAAAACAGATAATAATCACTTGGGGCCAGGTCTGGACTGTATGGCGGGTGATTTAACTGCTCGAACTTGCACTCACGAATAGCCGCTTGTGCAACTCTGAACTTGTGCACAGGGGCATTATCATGCAAAAGAAGGACACCAGCAGCTAGCTTTCCCCTTCGTTTTTCTTTAATAGCAACCCTTAATTGCTTAATGACACTGGCATAGTATTCTCCTGTAATTGAAGTACCAGCTGGCTTGTAATCTATCAATATAATCCCTTTGGAGTCCCAAAACACCGTGGCCATTACCTTGCTGGCTGATGGTTGGGTACGAAATTTCTTAGGTTGGGGTGAGCCAAGGTGCTTCCATTGCATGGACTCTTTTTTAGTATCTGGGTCCCAGTGGTGAAGCCAAGTTTCATCTCCTGTTACAAGACGAGTGTGAAAGTCTTCTGGATTGGCATTGTACACTTCCAGAAGTTCTTGACTTGACTCCACCCTTTGCTGACGATCTTGCATGTTCAGGTTTCTGGGTACCCACCTGGCAGATACTTTTGACATGCCTAAATGTTCATGGATTATAGTGTAAACACTTCCATTAGAAATACCACATTCTGAAGCAAGTTCAGCAACTTTGATTTGGCGATTGTTTAGCACAAGTCTCTCAACATGGTCGATCATCTCCTGGCTGATGACATCAGAAGGACGCGCTGGCCTTGGGTCATCTTCTAAGGAGTCTGGCCCACGTTTAAATTCTGCTGACCACTTTGCCACTGTGGAATACTTTGGGCTACTATCACCATATATATCAGTCATGCGCCAATGGATTTCTTAAGGCCTTTGCACCCTCCTTAGTGAGGAACTTTATGACTGCTCTGAACTCAATATTCTGACTTTCCATTTTTGCCTTAGGGTATAGGTTTTCAAACAAAAAGTAAGAGCAAAAACCATACGTGTTGACTGAACGACTGTTACATTCAACTGAGAAAGGTTTACATTGCACAAAAATGAAAAAAAGAAATCTTGAATTGTATAGAAAAAATACCGAGTTCCACGAACTTATTGAACTACCCTCGTATTTCATCAGGATGGTGGAGCAGGGGTCATTAATGTATATAAATATTTAGGGTGAATATTGTTTGTATTGATGAGTTGCATCTTAACCTCATAATACAAAGTAGCTTCCCTACAATAGTACCCTATGTGAAGTCACAAACCCGGCTATTGCAGAAAGGGTAAAAAGGGTAACCAGACAGTAAAATAGTACTTTAGGAAATGAGAAAAGTGGCTGTTATAGGCTGTTGTGGAGGTTCCATTCTTTGTGCAAAACCTGCAGGTTCACACCTGCCTGAAGGCATTTGTGAATCTGCAGGTTTTGCACATAGAATCCATAACCATCCAGCTAGTTATAAATTTCATCCATAGTCATCAGACTGGTATACATTTCGATTTACACTAACTTTATCGCTGAACTGTCTGATGCAAACTTAAGTATGAAGACAAATCAGGATCAATTTACCCAAGCATTTACATCAGGTATTTGAAATAAGCAGTAACTTACTTTAAGAAAAGACATGTTCCAACTGGGTTGGTCCACGCACCATCTTTCTTCTCAGCAGGAGGAGCAAATCCCAGGGACACAAATGCTGAAGTCTCTTCTTGGCTGTCTCCGAAAGAACACACTTCCAACTCCCAGTAGAAAGATGGGGCCTGCCAAAGCAAATGCAAAGACAATTAACCCATTATAGTCGGGAGACCCTTAAAAGGGTAAGTGGCAAACAGTGGAGATCCAGATCAGATGCTGCAGAATGTGGCATCTGATCTGGGTCTCCACTGTTTGCAAATAGTTAGCCATTTTGCTCTAGGAATATGTAAATCTCATAGCCGGATGTACCTAAAATTGAAATTGGACTCGAAATATATTGTGAGGGAGAGTCTATCTTACTTTTTATACCATATCTACTCTAGTATTTAGACAGAAAGACCTCAACAAACAGTGTAGACAGAATGCATTATCTGATTAGGGTATACATTATCTGCCACTAATCCAACAATTTTTGGCACACAAAAAGGCAGGTAGTTAAATGGACTTGTTTATACTTCAGGACAGACATGGTAAGATATTAAGGTATCCAAATATTCAGAAATAAGAAAAATATTTATCTTGATATGCTTTTTTAGCTAAACTAGGAGACAATCTTTGACTGACTGATGATTTAGACTTGGATCACATACTGTCTGAGTATTTTGTACAAACCCTCTCTGGCCTTTTAGAATCTATTTAGCAAAACATTTAGTCCCTGATCAGCTGACCTAGGATTGGGTTCAGGGCTAGGATCTAGGGTCAATTCTGACCGGGTTTGATTTGATTAAATAAGTGTACTTACTTTACATATTCAGAAAGATAAGCCTGAGTAAACAGTGTAGACCCTGATCAGACTCCTCAGAATGCAGCATATGTTCAGGGTCTACATTTTGCCACTCACCCAGCAATTTATTACACATTCATAGGCAATTAAATGGACTTGCTGAAGCAAAGTAAAAGGTAAAAATAAGGGGTGTGAATATTTAGGGCATATATGGTATCCCAAATTTATAAAAAAATTTCCCAAGGAAAATGAATTTTGGAGTTAAAGAGGGGTTGGACTGAACCCCGTCCCCCTCCCAAAAAAAAAACCCTCCTCTGAATCCACCCCTGGGGTTGTTCATGTATATATCTTTTTTTACCTGATTATTTGAGCAAGCAACAGTACTGACCTGGAAAGGTATGGGCATGTTAGCATAGACCATGGTACCTCTGGGCAGTCCACTCCCAGCACTGGGATCACCTAGGAATGTTATACCAGTGAGTCCGTGAGAGAAGAGACAAGCTCTCACCGGGGGGAAAGCTCGACTTGTGTTCCATATCATCTCTTTGTTCTGAAAAAAGAACAGTAAATATACATTTTTGTAGACAGGAATTTTCTTCCCTAGTATTTAAATTAAAACCTTCCATAAATGGAGGTTACTCAAAGTCCAAGGAAGCAGAAATTTTGCTTCCAAAAATCAGTTTACAAATAAAAAGAAAATAAAAGAACTCAACAAAAGTCAACAAAATAACTACCAAGGTAAAAAAACAAATTGAGCTATTTTTAAGGGCTTCATACACTTGGCAGATTTTCCATCTTTCTTTGCAAGGGAGACTACTTTTATGACTTCCTGTTTCACTTCTTGCGCAAGAATCCCCTATTGAAAATGGGGTCTACTCTATTAGGAAAGAATCTGAAAAGGGTCTACACTAACAGGGAAGAATTTGCTCCCTTTGGGAGCAATTATCTTCCTTTTAGGGTAGACCTCTTTTCAGAAAGGGCAGCAGAACAATGTTGACACCTGAAAGTGTGCCTATTCCCCTCAATCATAATCTACTTGGTGTACTAGTAAAATTATAACCTACCCTGTTGTCTACTTTACTAGGTGGGGGAGGAGGTTTAGCACAGTCTCTGTATAACAGCCTCAATCTTTCACAATGGGATTGTATGACCTGCTGTCTTTCTCCTACAAAATATGTCATAAAATCAGTATAAAGCACTAAATGAATCTTGCTACACTTTATTAACCCTTTTTTCTGTTGAATAAATTAAAATGCCACACCCACTTCTAATTTTCAGCCAATCAGATTGCTTGATCCGAATGGTTGCTATAAATTCAAATATTTGATGGCAAACAGTGCAGATCCAGATCAGTTGGCTTCTTCAGAAGCCAACTGATCTGGATCTTCACTGTTTGCAAAGGTAGGGTATATCCGGGCTCAGCAGGACAAGGGTTAAATACAAGATGCCATCTTAACCTAAGATGAGCATAAACAGAACTAACTACCATATTAACCCTAAGTATTGGGACAGACAAACCTAAGCAAACAGTGTAGACTTGTATCAGATGCTGAAGAATGCAAGGTCTGAACAGGATTTACACTGCTTGCTACTCATCCAAGAGTTTTTGGATGCATAAACAGGTAGAAAATAAGAATTCTGAGGAAGGTGGTGTCACACCTGTTGGTGCCTCTAAGTTTTATAAACAAATTAAAATTAATGTTCCGAATGACAGTCATTTGACCATGATATATAGGTCATGGTCACAAAATAATATTACAGTCTTTGATTCCCTGTTAGAAAGGAAGTGTACGCCCAGTTTGATGATAGATCAGGGTCATGAAATGACATTACAATGTTCAGTCCTTATAAAGCAGAAAGCACATGCCATGTTAGATAAATGTAGATTAATCAGAAATGGAGTGCTAGGGTTGATGTAATAAAAGGCAATCATTAGATTGTGAAAAATAAGTCATAAAATGACGCCTCAATGTTTCAGTCCTTGTTAGAAAGTGTATGCCAGAGAAGATGACTGTAGGTGTAATAGTTATTTAGAAATGGGTCAAAATGCTAGGGTGGTCGCAAATGTTGATGGCGTGGACAGACCACAATATTGGATATAGTTATACTTACCAGTACTGCAGTCTTTGGCTAAAGACTTCAACATATCTATTGAAGAACCACAATGCTGAATAAACTCCTTTGTAAATTCAATATCCTGTAGATACAGAGCTAGTACTATACAAGCTCTGGTTTCCAGCTCTGCTACCACCCGACAGATCTGATTACTGAGACTGGAGCCATCATCAGTGACTGGGAGAGGCACCTGCAGGGGAGACAGGTTGTCGTCCTGTGGGAGGAGAATGGACTGTATTGCTGTAACTATTGCATCTGTCATTGACAACTGTTGGCTGGAGAACATCTGGAAATAAAACATAAATAATAACAAATTACTGATAAACCAATTAACTCTTTCCCCTCTAGTGGTGACTTTTGCTGTTTGCTGATAACCTTTGCAAACAGTTTGGACCCAGATCAGGCCTGACAAAATGTCGGACCTGATCTGGATCCAAACTGTTTGGCACTCTGATGGTATTCCTGAAAGATTTTTTTTAAAAAGTTGATTTTAAAAAAAATCACAGATGACAAACAAGCATGCAAAATTACCCAGCATGCAAAGATTTAGATACAAAAATTAAAGACCACTGCTGAAGAAGTCACAATACACAAAAGATGTTTCATCACTTAAGGGGTATATACTTGCAAAATCATGGTTTTGCCTCCCTTCTGAAAAAGGGTCTGTATAGGAAACAAGAAATTGCCACAAAGTGGACAAAGTCCTGCCATCCGCACACCTTCCCATACAAAATTTTAGCATGGGCATGTATCTCAAGAATCAAGCAATCAGGAGTTGTTTTTCAGAATCTTTAGGAGACCATTATTCAAGTTCTGAACAGAAAGATCTTTGGAAGCAAAAAATGCATCAAATAAATGGAAACAGCAATGAATCTGGTCATGAAAAGTAATAACACGAGATAACATTCTATGATTAGAAAAACATCAGGGCCCAGTTGTTCAAAGCTAACAATGTCGTTAGTTAACGATTCGTTAAAATTTAAATGGAGTAATACACAAATATGCTGAAATATTTTGCTGAAAAAATGTGAGTAGCTTTTGCAGTGCAAAAGCTACTCACATTTTTTCAGCAAAAAATATCAAAATATTGTATATTGAATCCGCTAAAACAGTTAACGAAATGACCCTTAACGAGCTCGTTAAGCTAACGACGCTTTGAACAACTGGGCCCAGTTGTGGATCCTCTGCTAATTTCCTCTTAAGTGAGTTGAGGGTTAAAGGTGCACAGATACACCTCCAAGGGAGATCACTCTCATCTAAAATATTTGCCTTCCTTATCAAATGGGGCTATTCTTATAGGAGAGAACTCACTCCTAGGGGAGCAAATTCTTTACCTTAATGATAGCCCCATTTGAAAATGGAATTCCATAGTCCTGGAAGCAAATCTTTTTCTGCTAGAGTTGTCTTCCTTTGGAAAAAAAAGAGGCAAAAACTGACTCTCTTTGAAACACATCCATCTACCTTTACTGTAATTACCTTATTTCTGGATGGTTGAACTCTGGTACAAGGAACCTCTATGGTATCACTGTATCTCGGGGAATATTGACCTTTGATCTCTGGGTCAAGTTTCACAGTGACCAACCCTGTGACCTGTGACACACTCAATACTGTCCCTGTTGTATTCTCCACATCATCTCCTACCACCTGTATAATAAACAACAGTTTATAGCTATTAACTGGCGACTAAATAAATTTAAAAACTGGCATATGACATAACTTTTTCCTCTTAGTTTACACAGAAATTAAATCTAGACATTCATGCAATTAAAGCTTTGGGACATTTCACACAAGTTGTAAATCCTTATTTCTAGCAGAAAAATGAAACAACAATAGCATTTTGAGGGTTGAGCGAAAGACTAGTAATTTAAACTTATTTTTGAAAGCCTTGTTTAGGGGCAACTTTGATCTCCTTGTAAACAATGCAAATTTAGGTGCCATTGCTCATACGAGCAATGGCACCTAAATTTCCATTGTTTACAGAAAGAAATGTTGTAATCTTCATAACGCCTTCATGGTGAGGAGATTAAACATTGGGAAAAACAACCATCTGACTTGCTATAGTCTTGCGATCAACCCTCGATTTGTCATCTGCTAATTAGCTTACTATGTGTTACAATATTTACCCTTAATAGTTGGACAATTATACCTGGGCTAACAGTGTAGATCAAGATCAGCATTTGATCAAGATATGCACTGTCAGCAGGTTTATGGACATTTCACCAGAGAGTCACATGGACTTGTGCAATAACAAGAAGGACAAGCATGCCTGAATATATTTATCCAAGAAAAACATAATCTAATAATAATGTGACTTGACAGAATTGTCCATCCATGCAGCCAAATTTTCAGACTGATCTGAAAATATAATACCTAGCTGTCATTTTTTAACTTCAAGGAGCTCAGTCTAGGTAAGAAGGACAGCCACTGGTGATATAACTGATATTTAGAGAGTTTTGGAATGGCCTTCTGTTGTTGAAATCAGACTGAGTAAGAGGTTCTCTTATCCATGTACTTCCCGCCCAACTCTCCTCCCTCAACTTTTGATCATTAATTCAAACAGCATGAAAGAGGGTATCATAGCTCCAGATAAGAAATATCCACAAAATATCCACAGGTCTAGATAAGGGAGGTGCTTCTAATGAGTACCCACAACATATGTTTTTGTGGAGAAATAAGAAAAATATCAATACTTTTGGATTGAAAAAAGCGCCTTTACTAGTGCTATGATATTTTGTCTCATTTCTTCATACAAACATGCTGTGAGTACCCATTAGTAGCACCTTGCACTTCTAGTGAGTACCCACATGTTTTTTTTTTTTTCATGAAGACATAAGAGAAAAAATATCAGTATTTTTCAGTTGAAAAAAGAAGTGCCTTAATATGGATATATACTCTACAACACTGGTATGAAACAGATAGTGTGACCAAAAGCATTCTTGATTGCGTATCTTTGCCATCAGTTTTCAGGGTGGCTGCTGCTCTCTGAGACTCAGACAGTATTACTACTGTTTGGTCATATCGCAGATGATACATGTAAGACAGAGCAGACACTCACTGTAACATGACATCCAGGTTTCACCATTTCTTTAAATCCTCCAAGGGCACATAATGCTGCATTTACATGTCTCCCCATTGACATCAGCTGCTGTGTGTGACAGCGGGGAGAGTTAAGACTTCCAAGTGAATTCAACAGCACCGGCATACTGCTCAAAGCATTCACAAGGACCTGTACAAAACAAGACATAACAATATTAAAATGAAATAAAATATAAAGTCAGAAGAATAAAACCAAGGTCTGTTAAGTAAAATGAATAACTATTACATTTTACTTTAATGTTTATTTATTCTTTGTTTGTTTGTTTGTGTTCAGGTTTTACAGCCAAGTCAATCCAATGGGGTCATGTCCAGCATGATCAGTTTACCTAACCACACTTTTACTGGGCAGACTTAGTCCTCCAAGTGGTTAACCAGTATTCATTCTTTCGTCAGGAACTGACAACTGCCTTTCCTGATCTTTGAACCGTTACATTGTTGTTAATGACTGTGTGTAAATAATGTTAAATACATGTAACTAATGATGATTTGGTGTTTACATCTCAACATCTTTAACCCTTAAAGCGCCAAGCAAAATTTGTAGCAGACGACATTCAATTTTATTTTTTAATTTTTCAAAGAAAACAAGTCTGATATTTCAGGTGAATCATCTGCCAAGCAGATGATTCACATGAAATATCAAGACTTGTTTTCTTTGAAAAATGAAAAAAAATATTTCAAAATGTCGTCTGCTGCAGTTGTGATTGGTGCTTTACGGGTTAAATCATACTGAGACCATGGAGGGGTGATAAAGGTTCAGTGCAATAAAGTATACCATATATTCATAATCTGAGTTTTGCCTCTAGCAGGATTCGGCACCTGATCTGAAGTCAGAAGAGCTAACAACTTGGTCATACATGTAGCTTCAAATATATGTAGCTAATTTTATGAATACAGAATTTACCCGAAACATTGGGACATCATAACTCCTTACCATAGTTGTTCTAAAATTTAAATAAGTCCAATTTACTGCATGTGATGTATTTAAGAATAGCTAGGCAGATGGCAAACACTCATAAACATATTAGAGATGGTATTTTTTCTAGCAAACAAAACAAGAATCTGCATATATTACCCTCTGTACTGCCTCTGCCCATGACCTCGCTGTATTTGAAGCAGGAGCATTCATTAAACTATGCAGGAGTTCAATCACCTCTGCTGCCATACTGTTAGCTACATGACCACTGATAAATTGTCTAACTGGATCAGTTCTGTAAAATATTAAAGCTCATGGCCCAGTTGTTCAAAGCTAACGATGTCGTTAGTTAACGATCCGTTAAAATTTACTTCGAGTGATATGCAAATATGCTGAAATTTTTTGCTGAAAAAATGTGAGTAGCTTTTCACATTTTTTCAGCAAAAAATATCAGAATATTGTGTATTGAATCCGCTAAAACAGTTAACGAAAAGACCCTTAACAAGCTCGTTAAGCTAACGACACTTTGAACAACTGGGCCCATATGTTCATAGCTCTATGGAAAAAGAACATCCACACTAATATTACTCATAGTTCCACAAAAAAAAATGTGGTGGGCTCTCTTTAGAGGCGTCTAAGTTTTCATGAGAACCTACAACAAATGTTTTCATGGAAAAACAAGGAATGTAATAACACTTTATGACTGAAAATGTTCTATATCTGTAGTCTGGTTCAGAGCCATAATGTACACAAACTTAGTGCTCTACAAGGTACAATAAAAAGTTCTTGGCCTGATATACTTAGAATGATTAAATTGAAACGGAACTCCAATCAGTTGATAATTTTCTTATTCAACATCTTTGGTAGAAAGAATAAAAATTCAAACTATTGATTTCAGTAGGAATTCTCTGCAAACAGGGAGAGGGGAAGGAAGTGTTAAACTGAGAAAATGGACAAAGTTGAAATTAGAACAGTCATAAGTAATTCTGTGAGAAAGGCATGTCCCCAAAGGAAATTCATGACTACTTCATTAAAACCCTTGGGAATGAGTCACAGTCCTTCCTCATTCCCTGTATTCTCCAGATTTAGCCCCTTGAGACTTCTGTTTCCAAATATGAAAACTAACCTTCCTGGTAGGAAATTTGGAAGCAATGAAGGCATCATAGATGCTGTTGATGAGTAGTTTGGGGACCAAGAAAAAGGGAAACTGGAACAGTGATGAAGAAAATTCATCGAGGCAATGGGAGATTATTTTGAGAAATAATGGCACAATTTTTGCTCTTGGTCATTCCCAAAGTACAGGGGGAAAGAACTTTCTGGTTGTCCCTTGCATCTATGATTTAAAAACAATTGTTTTCTATATTAGTTCTGTATTGTTTTACTAATCAACTATTCGAAATATTGAATCCTCAGGGATAAAAAAATAAAACATTAAAATTTTAGGGAGCAGTTCCCCCTTCTTCAGGGGAAACATGGAAATGTTACAGAATTCTCTTTCTTCCAAAGCTTTGCATTGCTTCCAACTATTTCCAAGTAACTGACTAACATCATTGTGCAAACATTACAGCATCAGCATTTCGCTTAATATATAGGAAGTGTTACAAAATCAATGTTAAGCTAAATGCTAGCAGTAATGACTGGAGTACTACAAAAGCAAGGCTACATGTGAACAGACTGCATCTTTTCTGAAGAAAAGCAAATATTATCTGGACAAAGACAAAAGATCCTGATCAGTCTCAGAAGATAAATACAGTTGACTCTCGTTATCTCCAACTCGCTTATCTCGAATAGCTGCTTATCTTGAAATAAAAATCTGATCCTTGCTTAAACATGAAAATCTAATAACCGGTAACAAAATATTGTGGAAAAGAGGAGAAATTGCTCCTATGGAGCAATTTCTCCTCATTCCACAATATTTTCAATATATCTCTAATTTCAGGAGTCAAATTACATGCACATTTGTTAAATGTGGTTGTTTGATTTATTTTTTGCTCAATTCTGCAAATCTGATATGTCAAGGAACGGACATCTCGAAGTTTTTCAGAGAGTCCCTAAGAATTCAAGATAATGAGATTCGACTGTACTCTTGTTGGACTTTAGCAGTTCTTTCCCTTTAACCCTTACACCTTGAAGCAGATGCTTCTATATTGGGCACAGACAAGTCCAGTTGTTGCTAATATGGACACTGGTTAAAAATCAAAAACAGAATGGCAAACAGTGTAGTTCCTCATTGTAAGCCATTTCACCTGGATCTACATTGTTTGCATAGCTATCACTGTTCCTTTGGCAGGGCTTGCACTCACACCATGCTAACTCTTACCAATGTGGCATCATCACTTAGCACAGCAATATACATCATCTTTACCAACTGCCTCACTGAGACAATCCAAAAAAAGGTTGTTCAAAATCTAACCAACGACACTGTACATTTAGATTTTTTTAGATGATTCTACATAACTACAGTTTGAGAGAATAAATATATCCATATATAGCATATAAATTACACAGAATCAGGTCCTGAATATGAAGTGTTCTGCAATGCTTAATAGCTTTCTTTTTAAACCATATTTGAAATGACAAATGGATGGAAAACCAGATCCTTATGTCGCGACAAAAATATTATATCTTCAATCATTTTTATCTGCAGTATCTGCAGCTACGAGGAAAAAACACAGTTCAGTCTTACCTAGCTAATTCAGCATTTTTTTCTCTACAAATCACATCTTTGTCTGCTTTCTTTTTGTCCCCTGTTTGGACCTCGGCCTGGACGGAATCTACTGGGGGCCCTGTCGACACTATAAACCCCATCTGGGACCACTTTGCTGCTTTTCTTAGGGCCACCAGAGCTTCTTCTGTAGCTATTTCTGCTTTTCCAGTCTGAAATCAAATCAAACTACCTAGACCGTTGTCCATAGTAAAGAAACATCCTTGCCTATTTGTAAAGGTAACATCTTTCTAATTACCCATACCCTGCCCGAGTAACAATCACCTCTTGCAAATAAATTAAGGGGAAATCTTTCAAACTGATTTGCTCATGAAAAACTGTCTGAAAAGGGCATCATCACAGCCTGGGCCCAGTTGTTCAAAGCTAACGATGTCGTTAGTTAATGATTCGTTAAAATTTACATCGAGTGATACGCAAATATGCTGAAATTTTTTGCTGAAAAAATGTGAGTAGCTTTTGCAGTGCAAAAGCTACTCACATTTTTCAGCAAAAAATATCAGAATATTGTGTATTGAATCTGTTAAAACAGTTAACGAAATGACCCTTAATGAGCTCATCAAGCTAACGATGCTTTGAACAACTGGGCCCAGGTGTTTATTGTCCTTGGGATCATTAAGCACATTCTAGTATCTTGGAAAATTCAGCTCTGCATAAGCTGGTGTTAGGGGGCATACACAGCCCTAAGTATTGTAAACTACAGTACTATCATACAGGGGTGGGAATGATAATTCAACAAAACCACTGAAAATGTCCAAACCTCCTACCCTCCCCCCACAAAAATACCATATTTGAAAAGCTTGTGTCATGATCAGAACTTTTTATTTTTGTAAAAAATCATCAAAACCGCTGAATTCATCTAATCCGCTGAAAATTCTCACCCCTGATGATTCATACGAAGATTCTCTTTAAAACTATGACTCTAATTTACTTTTAAGTGCTCTTTGTTTCCAAAAGAAACCTTTGCAGATTTTATTTGTTCAAATTTTAGAACAAGTATAGTAAGGAGCTTAACTATTTGAATACTTAGCCCTTAAAGCGCCAAGCAAAATTTGTTGCAGACGACGTTCTAAAAAAAAATTATTTTTCTTAGAAAATAAGCCTTGAAATTTCGTGTGAATCATCTGCTTGGCAGATGATTCACATGAAATGTCAAGACTTAGTTTCTAAGAAAAAAAATAAAAAAAATAAATTTAAAAGTGCCGTCTGCTGCAGTTGTGATTGGCGCTTTACGGGGTTAGGGTAAATACTGTGATGATAAAATTTTAACATATAGGGATCAAACATGGTTTTTCATGCAGAATGCCACTGTTTCAACACCTCCCAAGGGACCTGTCGAATGTTAATGCATTGAAAAACCATGTTCGATTGCTATTATTGCATAAAAATGGAAAACATTTGCTACTTTTTGCATTATTTCTTGCACTATTTTGTTTCGCCTTTCCCCGATGTCGCGCGAACACTATTTGCATGGACTATGCCCGTTCTAGGGCAGGGCAGTACACATCTCGTGACGGCAGCAATTCTGTGGCCCTGGTATGAGCATATTGAAAGTTGCATAGCCGTGCATTAACAGCACGTGAATTGCCTTGTTAATACACAGCTTTTTGCCAGTTAATGCGCGGCTATTAATAACGTGTGACAGTGCTTTTTATGCAATAAGTCCATTTGACAATCTAGATGTTGGATGAATGACAAATGGTGCAGAACCGGACTATACCATTCCTATAGATTCTGATCTGGGTCATCAGTGTTTGCCTAGTCACAAATATCCACATACAGAGCCCTAGATATGATCAAATGATTTTGATATTGATCCTATTTCTCCATAAAAACAAGATAGTGACACTCACTGGACCTCCTCAGTGATGTGATGCTAATGATTGTCCAAAACTTGCTTTTTTGTGGTGAAATAAGAAAAATATTTTTTGGGTACCTAGGTACCCCTCTTATCTAGAGCTATATAAATATTCAGGGTAAATAGTAGAAACATGCATATGCAAGCTTGCCAGCCTCTCTGACATGCAGGTATAGAAAAAAAGGTTTACCCACAGCTAGCCTCAAATGTGCATGTATATCAGTGAAAACTAGAAATGTGTTTTTAAAACACTGTGCCCCCTCCCCTCCCCTCCCCTCCCACCCATCTACACACACACACACACACACACACACACACACACACACACACACACACACACACACACACACACACATGCATGCACACATGCATGCATGCAAACACGCATGCACACACACTTACACACACATACACACACATACACACACAATTATATGCTTGTCCCAACAAATTGCCAAAGTTGAAAAGGGACAATTCTTATAAAATTAATCAGATTTTTTTTTTCAACATTTGAACAGGTGATCTACTCCTCAGTCTCAATAAGCTCACCAAGTTTCAAGGCTCTAGCTCAAGTACTTATCAAGATATCATGCTGACAAGAAAAGATGTGATGAATGAGCAAATAGATGAATGAATAGATGAATGGCCCAAAAGCAGTATGTCTCTCCAACTTTGAAGTTGGGGGCATAACTAAGTGTTTACCTTTGTCATTTCTCTGTCTAGTCTCACAACTTTCTCCATATTTGAACCTCCTCCAAGCCTAAATGGTCGATTCTCCGAACTGCAATATTAGTTAAATATATAAGTACAGCTGCTGGTAGGAAGATTATAAAGTATACATAATTCAAAATCATTCCAGAGGTTAAAATAGAATAATAAAGGTAAAATACAGTCGAACCTCAATGGCTGGAACATCTTTGGGACCATGGAAATTTGTTCGAGATATGAGTAGTTCGAGCCACTGAGGGTTAATCATGGCGTCAGATCAGGAAGCAAATAGTGATAATTTAGGGAAATGTTTTCAATTTTCTACACAATTATTGTATGTTGTGTGTACTCATTAGTTCACCTCATCAATGAGGCAATTCTAATGAGTACACACAACATACAATTTCATGATAAAATAAGAAAATTTCCCTAAATATTTTCTTTCTTGAGTTATCTGAAGAATTTTGTAAGGACTCAAAAACAAGTTCTAATTAGCCATGGTAAACAAGCCATCGGTGTTCGAGCTATTGAGGTTCAACTGTATATGCATGTGTCTCTATGTGGCTGAACATTTTTGTAGTGAATGCATACTTCAATTGTATATTATGAATCTGTTATGGTACTAAACATCTGTCTGTCTTTCTTTACATAGCACTAGTTAAGGCGCTTTTTTTCAATCCAAAAGTATTGATATTTTTCTTATTTCTCCACAAAAACATATGTTTTGGGTACTCATTAGAAGCGCCTCACTGAGGCACTTCTAACGAATGCCTACAACATATGTTTTCATGCAGAAATAAGAGAACTATTTACCCGATACCCTCCCTTATCTAGACCTATGTAATATAAACTTACTAAACATTACATCTGAGAAGATCTAAAACTGATTGTTGGTGTCAAGTTCGAGTGTTTAAATTGGACCGCTTTATAATACCAGTTCTTTTCTGTATAATACTGTTATTTGGGAAGATCAAATCTGATATATCAGGACATTGGGATTACAGTTCAAATACTGCTGACCAGATTATCCAGCCTCTGTTGTCACAAAGTAGCTCCATATAAGACCTTTTTGAACCATAAAGTATTGATATTTTCTTATTTCTCCATGACAACTGACAGTACTCAGGAGAGGTGCCTTGCCAATGTGCTTCTAATGAGAACCAACAGCATAATAAATCTTTTCATGAAGAAATAAGATTTTTTTTTATCTGGATACCCCCTCTACCCTCTTATGTTGAGCTATGGGCACAAACATATGCTGTTTTGTTAAAATTGGTCTTCAATCTATACTAGACTGCCATTTCCGTATTTATAGATATATACGAAATATAAAAGGCAAGACATTTTTTTTTCTTCATTTGCTTTTCTTTTTTCAGGTTAACTTTTCCGTGTCAACACTCAGTAGTTTTCTGACATTCAAAATTAGTCAGTACGGTTAAGCAGTCCCAGAAAGGGACAAAACAATTTCAGATTTGCAGGCTGACTTGGGACTCTTTTGTTTGCCCATACCCTCAAGATGCCTGTTTACATATGTAAACAACCAGAGCCCAGATCAATCTGTGCTACTACTTCTTCATTATTAATCTGACCAGGACCTTATAAATATCTCATAAGTTCGAAGTATGTGGGCAATGAAGTGAATGACCATACTGGAGGGTGCAGAAACACAGGCTGACAGCACCATGGCTGTCCGCACAATGGTTTGAAAGTTGACCCCTTCACCCCTGAGTTTCTGAAGAAGAAAATTTCTTTGTTGAATTAGTAATGAGCTCATAATGAGCCTTCTCATCAGAATCTACACTGTTTGCAATAGAATTTATTTCAGTATGCAGGGATGAAAAGGAATTTTTTTTTCTACAGGAGTAAAACACTCCTGTAGTGTTTCTATCAATGATTTTACCTGAGTAAGGGTTGTATAACTTCATGTGAGAACTGATCTTCTCTCTTGTGTACAAAGACTGATAATCTTCCATTCTGTATATCTGTGTCTTCATTCTTGTCCTTCTCTACAGCACTTCTATTTATGTCAGCATCCACAGACTGCTGACGACTAGCTACAGTAGCCAGATCACCTGTATTTATAATTATAAAATTACTCATAGCTCCCTGGTTTTTTGTTGTTTGTTTTGTTTTTGTTTTTTTTGTTGTTTTCTTTTCAGCCAAAATATATCCGCTCCCAGATTTTTTGTTGTTGTTTTTTTTGTTTTGTTTTGTTGTTGTTGTTTTTTTTTTTCAACCAAAGTATATCTTAATCATGCATTTAAGATAAGGAGTGAATTGTACATAATAGATTAAGGATGTTTCATCAGTATGTCTCAAGATTTATAAAGATGGTAATAATCCTAAGTATTGATTAGGATAGATAGGCATGACCAATAATGTAGACCCAGATCAGATGTGCAGAATGCAGTGTCTAATCGGGACTATATTGTTTGCCACTCATCCAGCAATTTTTGGACACGCAACGAGTTCACAGGACTTGTCCAAGTTCTAGGACAAATATGATGCGCAATGCACAAAAAGGGCCCTTATGCAATTTGCTTACAACGAAAGCCCTGATCAGCCTGCACAAATGCGCAGGCTGATCTGGCCTTTCATTGTCGGCTTACAGAATAAATGGATACTGTAGTTTATGTTGATGAACAGAGAATGTCACGATTAGACTGCACGAGTATGCAAGCTCATCTTGACTTTTACTGTTGGTGTATGGCATAAGGGCCTTTTTCTCCTGTTGTGCATCATATGGTAAGGAGTTAAGGGGTCCCAAAATTTATTGTAAATATGGTAAAGGCAACATGTACTAACCAGGTACAAGGAAATCACCAAGCCTGGCAAGAAGAAGGGAGACAATCCTTGCTGGTGGGTCTGATATGGGCTGACTTGTATTCCAATGGGCTGTCCCTATGTGACCCCAGTTAGGCAATTCGACTTGTTCACAGTCCACTGCATCCATGAGAGGAAGGGCAACACGGCACAACTGTAGTATTATCAATACTAACTTTGGTGAAGGTCTGTAATTCAAATAGCAAAATGCACAAAAATGAAAAGCAAAGATGTGGTCGAACAATGTAAGTTGGTTACTTATCTGTGTAATCTTTAATATTTTAGGAAAATACAATACTGTTAAAATTCTTAGAAGGAACCACAGCTTAAAGACCAGATTAAAAAAATATCAAAGTATCAAATTTATCAAAAGTATTTTTACTGTAAACTCTCAAAGTTATCAGCCCTTGTCAGTGGTTCAAACATATGCATCCTGGTTTTCTAACCTGCTAGCAAGTAAAAAATAACTTGACTTTTAGTTTTTGTAGTTTTTCAGAAGTTTATAGGCACATTTTAGATGCTATTTCATTGCTCTTCAGGGAACAAATGAGGTACTCATCTTGCACAAATCTTTCTCAAGTGTGAATGCTTCATCTGAATCATTTGGATGCTGCTTTCTGATATGCCAGTACTTCTGGCTGTATCTTTCCCTAACAACTGGGTATCCTGTTCCACCACAGCCTTTACAGCAGCAGCTATATTTGCCTTGGTAACAGAGGTATACCAAGGTGGATGCCATCTTTGACAATTTAGCTTTAGCCGACCTAAATACAGTCGACTCTCATTATCTCAACTTTGCTTATCTCAAATAACCACTTATCTTTAAGTGAAAATTTGGTCCCTGTTTCAACATGGAAATCTAACAGGTAACAAAATATATGGAAAAGAGGAAAAACTGCTCCTAAAGAGCAACTTTTTCTCTTTTCCACAATATTTTCAATATATCTCTAACTTCAGGAGTTAAACTACATATTCATTTGTGAAATGTTGTTGGTCGATTTATTTTTTCCTCTGTTCTGCAAATCTGATATGTCGAGGTATGGATATCTAGAAGTATTTCAGTGAGGCCCTTGGACTGAGATAATGAAAGTTGACTATACATGTACTCTGCACAGAGAAATGGACTGAGGTCCATATATATTACACAGTTCATCAAATATCTTATTTCTCCATGACAACATATGCTGATGGTACATTCAGCAAAGACTTTCTAATGTGTACCCAGAATATGTTTTCATGGCGAAATTACCAAAGTTTAACACAGCCAAGTTGTACGTTACGGTCCATAGGTCTAGATAAGAGTGGGTATCAGGTACATGGTTTTCTTATTTCTGAACGAAAACATATGTTAAGGTACTCACTAGAAGCGCCTCGCTTCTAATGAGTACCCACAACATATGTTTTTGTTGAGAAATGAGAAAAATATTGATACTTTTTGGTTGAAAAAAGGGCCTTATCAAAAGCTATGTAATTAAATACCGAATGCACATGCTCAAACGGACATATACCTTTGATCCAGTAATAAAGACAACAACTTTGACACACAAGCTGGTTGACTCAGTATGGCTTTGCCCATATTACTTCTTGACAAATTATTCAACAAGCTCAGAACTTCCTGAAGAGCTTCTGTCCCTGCGGCCTCATTACCACCAGATTCTGTGGCCCGGGCAAGATGATTGGTTAACAGGACAGAAACTTGTCTTGCTAGACCAGAGTGCTCTAACTCTTCAAACTGGGAACCTGAAAGTATTATTTTGGAAAAATGTTGACTTTACAGATTTGAACCGAAGAACTTTTCCCACTTTTTCCATTTCAAGCATTTGTCATTAGAATTATTTAGATATACAAGAAAATGTTATGGTGTTGGACTAGCTTTAAACCAAAATTTAACTGTCCCAGGGTTTTTTTATTGTCAGGTCATTTATAAATTATAAATCAGATTAGATCACAATTTCACCATCAGCTTACAATGCGTGAAATACTGTATTTATCCTGAATATACGGGCATTTACCATAATTTGAACAAGTTCCATTTTACTAAGGCTGGCTAATCAGAGCTGAAAAGATAATCGATTATCAGTCCTGCCATTGTGATCGATAATCGATTAGTAACCACTGAAGATATGGTCATAATTTCACCTGTCTGAGCATGACTCTTACCATTTATTATACTTTATTGTATGTATTTGGTCAGACAGGCCTAAGCAAACAGTGTAGACCCTGATGAGATGCTGCAAATGCAACTCTCATCAGGGTCTACACTGTTTGCCGCAAACCCAGCTATTTTTAGACACAACAGTGGGTAATAAACTGTACTTGTTCAAATTTTAGATTATGGTAAAGAGCTGAGCTGTCTGAATACTAAGGGTAAATATGGTAAAGCAACAAACACAGAAATCAAATGATCGATTATTAGCAAATCAGTTATGATAATCATTTTTGTGGAGTTTATCGATCAATTAATCGATTATTCGATTAATTGTGCCAGTCTTACATTTTACTACCTGTTGATGTGTCTAAAAACTGCAAGATGACAGGCAAACAGTGTAGACCCTAATCAAAATACTCCATTCTGCATCACCTGAACTTGGTCTAAATTGCTTGCTCAGACCTTTTATCATATTACTTTGGGTTATTACAGTAACTACTGTTTCAACAAGATGCAAAAGACAGAAACATTTCCTCTGTTGTTAGTTTTCTTTCTTTTTTTTTTTTTTCACAAGTTTCACTCTGAAATCTCTTATTTCTCACTACAATTGATTTTTGAAAAATGAAGGTGGCTGAATTTACAGTAACATGCAATTTTATAATATCTATATGCATTATCACCATCATAATTCTATTAACCCATGCAATGCTGAATAAGTTAAGATGCCCTACCCCACCCACTTCTAATTTACAGCCAATCAGACCATTCCATTCAGGTTGTTGATACAAATTTGCATATTTAATTGCAAACAGTGCAGATCCAGGTCAGTTGGCTTCTTCACTGTTTGCAAAGGCAGGGCATATCCGGGTTCAGCAGGACTAGGTTTAACTGAATGGGTCTACCATATTTATCTTAAATACTGGAACACTATAACCTATAACCACATTTGTCCTCAAATTGTCCTAAAATCCATTTAACTATGTGTTGATGTGTCTAAACACTGCTGGATGTACGCCAAACTCTGTAGACCTTGATCAGATGCCACATTTTGCAGATTCTGATCTAGGCTGACACTGTATGCTCAGGTTTGTCTGTCTCAATTCTTAAATAAATATACAATAAATAATCTCATGATGAAATTTCCAAGCTACAAACCTTCTTCAGTTTCCCACATGACACATCTATCAGCCAGCACCTGGAAACCAGCCCAGGCCATGGCTGAAACCTTCTGTCTTGTAGACTGCTTCTCCATATTCATGTCTGCTCTGTGATTAGCCAGACTGCATAGTTTGTCTAACAAGTGAACCAGTCCTGACCTCACTAGACATTTCTCTTCCGCCCTGATGTTATACAACATTTGTTGTTAATAAAAAACAATATACAGTCAACGTTCTTTATCTCACATTCCGAAGGACTCTGAAATACTTTGAGATATTTGAACCTCAACATAAATAAATTGAACAACCACATTTCACAAACAAGACCTGTCGCCAGACAGGATAGCTCGCCTGATATTGCACATTTTGTTTCTGGAAAATTCTAAGTCCGTGACCTTGATTTTGACATGACCTGGATGTGTGTGTGTGTGTGTGGGGGGGGGGGGGGGTGCAGTATCTGTCTTTATACCAAATAGGAACTAAATCCATCATGTAGTTTAGAAGTAATGAGATCCTAAAAAACTTTGGCGTAAAATTTTAACATCAAAATTCTGAGTCTGTGACCTTGATCTTGATATGACCTAGGTGGTGGGGATTGGTACTGCATAAAAATTTGGACCAATATGTATCATCATACAAAAGATGAATCAAATATGTGATAAGGTTAGGATTTAATGAAGTCTTAAAAACTTTAACGAAAACTTTAACATTTAAATTCTAAGTCTGTGACCTCGACCTCAAGGTCATGGTCATGAGTGCTGATGGTGCTGATGAAAACCTTTGACCAGTATCTATCATGATACCAAATAGGAATTAAATCCATCGTTTAGTTTAGTAGTAATGAGATCCTAAAAACTTTGACGTAAAATTTTAACATGAAAACTCTAAGTCTGTGACCTTGACCTAAGTTGGTGGGGATGGTACTGCACAAAATTTTGGACTACTATGTATCATAATACCAAAGATGAATCAAATCGGTGATAAGGTTGGGAAAAAATGAGGTCTTAAAAACTTTAACAAAAACTTTAATATTTAAATTCTAAGTCTGTGACCTTGACCTTGACATGACCTAGAGTGGTGGGTATGGTATTGCGCAAATTTTGGACCAATATGTATCATCATACCAAAGATGAATCGAATCAGTGATAAGGTAAGGAAATAATGAGGTCTTAAAAACTTTAACAAAAACTTTAACATTTAAATTCTAAGTCTGTGACCTCGACCTCAAGGTCACGGTCATGAGTGCTGATGGTGCTGATAAAAACTGTTGACCAGTATCTATCATGATACCAAATAGGAACAAAATCCATCACTTAGTGTAGAAGTAATGAGATCCTAAAAACTTAGACATAAAATTTTAACATGAAAATTCTAAGTCTGTGACCTTGACCTTGACATGACCTAGAGTGGTGGGGATGGTAATGCGCAAATTTTGGACCAATATGTATCATCATACCAAAGATGAATCAAATCGGTGATAAGGTTAGGAAATAATGAGGTCTTAAAAACTTTAACAAAAACTTTAACATTTAAATTCTAAGATGTGACCTCGACCTCAAGGTCATGGTCATGAGTGCTGATGGTGCTGATAAAAACTGTTGACCAGTATCTATCATGATACCAAATAGGAACAAAATCCATCACTTAGTGTAGAAGTAATGAGATCCTAAAAACTTAGACATAAAATTTTAACATGAAAATTCTAAGTCTGTGACCTTGACCTTGACATGACCTAGAGTGGTGGGGATGGTACTGCGCAAAATTTTGGACCAATATGTATCATTATACCAAAGATGAATCAAATCGGTGATAAGGTTAGGAGATAATGAGGTCTTAAAAACTTTAACAAAAACTTTAACATTTAAATTCTAAGTCTGTGACCTTGACCTTGATATGAGCTAGGGTGGTGGGGATGGTACTGCGCAAAATTTTGGATCAATATGTATCATGATACCAAAGATGAAACAAATCGGTCGCAAGGTTAGGAAATAATGAGGTCTTAAAAACTTTAACAAAAACTTTAACATTTGTGTGGACGCCGACGTCAACGCCGACGCCGGGGGTAGTACAAAAGCTCTCCGTGAACGTTGTTCAGGCGAGCTAATGAATATGTAATTTGACTCCTTAGGAGCAGTTTCTCCACTTTTCCACAATATTTTATTACCTATTAAACAGAAACCAGATTTTTACTTTGAGACAAGCGGTTATTCGAGATAAGTGAGGTTGAGATAACGACAGTCGACTGTAAACTGGCAGCAAAATATGACAAAGCTCTAGACAAGAGGTATCCAGGTGAGTATTTTTCATATTTCTCCATGAAAACAAACCTTGTGGGTACTCTACAGAAGACCCTTATCAAGGCACTTCTAACAAGAACTCTAAACGTATTTTGTGAGGATAAAAGGAAATAACACTTTCAAAACATCAACACTTCCTTGGTGAAAAGAAAGTGCCTTAGTAAATTGTGCAAATGTTTGTTGTTCAGAGGAAAAAATACTTGTCAAGTAATACAGTCAAACTTGTCCTAAAGGCCACCTGTATTAAGCAATCACCTGCCTTTAAAAGCCACTTTTTCAGATTCCATTAAAGGCAACGAAGTGGAAATCTACCTGTATTAAGCAAGCACCTGTCTTGAGCAACTAGGTTTTGGCTTTCCCACAGGTGCTTGCTTAACACAGGTTTGACTGTATCTGGTCAAAGCAAGATCTTGATTCCAGATAGGATGCTCCTTTTTTTTTGTAAGAAAAACATCTTTGCAGCTCTCATTGAGATACATTTTTTCACCGGGAAAATATTAATATTTTTCTTATTTCTTCATAAAATGTAGTAGATACTCTTTATAGGTCCATCAGCTAATGCTTTCAAGAAGAAGTAAGACAAATGATGCAAAATGCACGAAAAGGACCCTTATGTACTTTGCAGACCATGCAGGCCCTGATCAGCCTGCATAAATGTGCAGGCTGATCAGGGCCTTCATGGCCTGCTTTCAGAATCAATGGATATTGTAGTAGAATGTCCAGATCAGACTGCATGGATACATACGCTCATCTGGACCTTCGCTGTCTGCATTTGGCATAAGGGCCTTTATCACACATTATGCATCACCAAATATTAATCTGGATACTTATTAGTGCATCCAACAGAAACTGCAAAGCAGTTCCCCAAACCGCAGAGCGGCTCGGCGTAAAGACGCACTACTATAGACTACCTATGTGACCAGTGATGTGTGTGACCAAAAATGTGATGGTCCAACAAAGGCTTGGGTGGTTTGGCGCTTATCCTGAAAAAACAATAAGCGTTCCGTGATTTGGCAGACACTATTGACACGGTGGCCATGCCTATAATAGCAACAAAACAGCCAATAACGCCAAGAATTCCAATTGCAAGGGGTTGAATCACGAGACTTATGACATCAGCCTACAAAATTTGCGATCGCTGCCATTTTGAATTTTGTCTCCACTTCGAATTTTATTTCTATCCATTCTCCGTCTATTTACAAGCTAAGCACGATTCGTTTTGTGAATAAGGTACCCCTTGATGTAGACTTTTAGATAACACATAGACTTTAGGCTCTTTTCACACGATAATCTTAAAAAATTTCGACACAGGTAAGCAAACGATAGTATATTATCGTTGTACCTGTCATCGGCATACACTCGTTTTCAGTATTCGGAAAGCATGGCCCCCGCCCATCTGGGCCCGTGAAATAGATCGGCTGTCTAAAGCCTCCAAGACAGAGCTGCTAGTAACTAAGCAGGACCCGAATTCATGTGATTGGGTCGGGTAAAAGTCCCACAAATTTGGAGGCAATATCTCTGAACTACTGAATATTATTGACTTGGATGTTATATTGCAATTCATGCAATGGATTAGAAGTCAAGCGTGGTCTGAAATCAAATTCAATTAGATCTGGCCAACCCACCTATGAAGCATGTGATGATAATTTGGACACACGGATATAGGTAGCAGCTATTAAATTCATATTATTATCTGGACAGCTATGAGACTTTTCTGATTTCTTTAAAAATCAACTTGACAGTGACATATGCTGACTTGAGAAATGAGATCATCGGTGAGATTGCACTAGCAGACTATCTCTCAAATATGTCTTTTCACTTCACTCCCTAGGACCGTCTCTTAAAAATATGTTTCTTTATTTTATATCCACACAATACTGACATTATTTCTTCATTCAATACTCTATGTAAGCCCATTACAGATCTTCCAAATAAAGTATAACATCCAATTATGGTCATCTCTATTAATAAAGCTGCAAACCTTTTTTATGCTGTCATTTTTACATATTCTCAGTTTGAAATTCCATATAAATATATCTCGGCTATTAAAGCAGTCATCTCCACTATATATATATGTCCTGTGGATGGTTATTTAACCAAGGCTGGACCATATAAATTACAACTATGGGATACTTGATACACTACAATGTACAAAGATTTTCCACTATTTTTATAAAGGAAACAACTTTTATGGCATCCCATTTGCTTTTGCATGGCAACCCCTCCTGAAAAGGGATTTTCTCAAAAAAGAAAGAATTTGCTCCCCGTGGGAGCAAATTCTTTCCTTTTAGAATAGCCCCCTTTCCAAGATGGAAGCAAAATCAATCTTGACAATTATCTCTGCTGAAAGTGTATCCAGTCCCCTTAATTATACAATTTTTTTCCACACATGAATATAATAACTATTAACTATGTGATATTATCTATCAATACCTGGTGTATGGCACAATACAGAGTAATCCAATACTATTACAACATGCTATGGGATATCTTGCAGCCAGCTGAACCACAGAAGTCATAGTCTCAGCAAAGGCTTCTCTAACTTGATTCACCATTCCACCACACGTCAGCTCTTCAATTCTAGAATTACATAGAAAATGTCTACCTTATTAACCCTAAGTATTGGACTAGACATGCCTAAGCAAATGGTGTACATCCAGATCAGATGCTGCAGAGAGGAATGGCAAACACTGTAAATCCTGATCAGACTGCTCTCAGTTTGATCTGAGTCTATACTGTTTTCTCTGGACCCAAGATTATAAAAAAATTTTCATGCTCAACTCAGCTGAGCATGAAATTTTTCTCTGTTAATAAATATGAAAATGCCAACAAAAGTTGGCATTTTCATATTTATTAGCAGAGAAATTTTCATGCTCAGCTATGTTTAGCAAGAAAGAATTTGCAATTGTTAGTAATTTGAGATTTATTAGCAGGACAAATTTCATGCTCAGCTGAGTTGCATGAAAAAAGTTTATAACTGCTGGGCCTGGCGTGTCTGTCTAGTATTTTGGTAAATATGGTACACACTACTTCTGAAACATTTGTGAAACAAATGAGATGCATTTTGTTGCATTCACCTTCAACAGAAATGTTAATATCCTGTTACAAGTAATTATGTCCTTATGACGTAAAACTGCATCCAGCTGTGACACTCAACATGAGTGTGGGAATGTGAGGCTGCCCTCTATCACAGTTGCCTCCCCACCTTCAGGGTAATGAGGCTGCCACAACCTGGGTGGCAGAGCTAGGCAGCAATCATCTACAGACTGATGGCTTGGTGTTCTAGCTGTTGTGGTTTGGCGGATGATCCTTTTTTTATAAGGACAACGGCAAAGCACACTGCCCGAGTGCGGGAACAGCGCGCATGCTCAGATGCCGTAAAAGAACTGAGTTGGGATGTCAGCTAGGACAGGCGATCCTGTAAAAATACAGTTGTTCCAAAATCTTACATGGCAAGCAGAAAAATATGTTCAGAGTTAGGCGGTGCCAACAGACATCAAAGTTCTGTTGGTAACGTCTCCGGCTTGGCCTCCTGTCAGGTGTGGGAGGCAGGGTCGGGCCATTGTGGCGAATCCAGCAAGCACCTGAGGAAATTCAGGGTGGGAACACTCAATGTGAAAACCCTGAGAGGAAGAGTTTGCGAGGTAGTGGAAACACTATCCTGCAGGAAAGTGGATGTCTGCTGCATTCTGGAGACCAGATACCGTGGTGGCAACTGCCGCACAATCAAGAGCAAGGACACCATGTACAAGCTCTATTGGTCAGGAAACGACAAAGGCACTGCTGGTGTAGGAATGTTTGTGACAGAAGAGTGGATAGAGAAAGTTTTTGAGGTTCAGAGAGTCTCCGACAGGATCATTTTAGTGAAACTCATAGTCGGCCAGCGTGTGGTTACCTTTCTGTCTGTGTATGCCCCACAGAGTGATCTAAGTGATGAGGTTAAGGACCTGTTCTTTGATCAGCTGCGTGCTGTGACTGCCAGGATCCCAGCATCAGAATTTCTGATCCCATGTGGAGATTGGAATGGCCATGTGGGCCGTGCAGCCACTGGATACAGGGAAGTGCATGGGGGGATGGGATATGGCAGGCCAGAACCAGATGTTGAGGGTGAGAGAATCCTAGAGTATGCCCTAGCATTTGACCTGCTTCTTGGGTACACATGTTTCAAGAAACGTGACAGCCATCTCATCACGTACAAGTCGGGAAACATAGCCACGCAGATAGACTTCATCCTTTTCCGTAGGACCATGTGCAAACTTGTCACAGATGTAAAAGTGATCCCTGGCGAGGAAGTAGCTCTGCAACATCAGCTTCGTGTATGTGACATGAGGATTGATGTGCCTCCAAAATCCAAGCGCAAGTTCACCCCTCGCCTCAAAGTTTGGAAGCTTAAAGACCCTCAGACAAGCAGTCATTTCCAGGAGGTCTTCAACTTGCATGTGAGCACATCTGCAGGTGTAGCTGATGAGGCCACTGAGGATATCTGGAACAACATCAAGACTGGACTGCTCAAGACAACTGAGGAGGTATGTGGCACAACTCGGCCACACCGATGGCGTCGTGAAACCTGGTGGTGGAATGAACACGTGGAAAAGGCCACTGCTGCCAAGCAGACAGCTTTCAAGGCCTGGAAGGCTGGTAAAGGCACTAGGGCATCATACAATGCAGCCAAACGAAAAGCCAGACATGCAGTGCACCATGCTCGTCAAGAAGCCGACAAGAAGGTCTATGAGAATATTGACCCCAAGTCTTCAGAAGTCTACCGCCTTGCTAACCAGTTTAGAAGAGAGAACACTGATGTTGTTGGTGACAAACCTGTGAAGAATGATGCAGGAGAAATGTCAATGAGCGAAGACTCAAAGCAGAAGGCCTGGCTAGAGCACTACCAAAGGCTTCTCAATGTTGAGTTTGACTGGGACCCAGACCACCTGTCATATCAACCACCAGTGGAAGGCCCGCCCATCCCAATCACCACTGATATGGTTAAGAAGGCTATCTCACAGATGAAAGCTGGCAAAGCACTGGGCCCATTAGGCATAGTGGTGGAGATGATACAAGCCTCCGGAGACATGGGCGCCTCCATGATCCGTGACCTCGCAGTTACAATCATTCGTGATGGCAAGGCACCCTCTGACTGGGAGCAGTTTCATTGTCTGCCTCTACAAGGGAAAAAGGGACGCATTAGAAAGAGGCAACTACCGCGGTATCAAGCTGACAGAGCAGGTTATGAAAATCCTGGAGAGGATTGTGGACGGCCTCATCAGACAGTTGGTGTCAACCGACAATTCCCAGTTTGGCGTTGTCCCAGGCATAGGCACTCAGCCCACTGCTTTTCATCATTGTGGTTGAAGCCTTATCACGAGAGTTCCGCTCTGGGGTCCCCTGGGAGGACCTCTATGCCGATGACCTTGTTATCATCGCTGAATCACTTGAGGAATGTGTCAGGAGGCTCCTGACTTGGAAAGAAGCAATGGAGAAGAAAGGAATGAAAGTAAATGCAGGAAAGACAAAGATCATGATCTGCGGGACAGGACTGGACCTCCTGCAGAGTTCAGGCGAGTTTCCATGCACCGTCTGTTGCACTGGAGTGGGCAGCAACAGCATCTTCTGCAATGGCTGCAAGCACTGGGTGCACAAGAAATGCAGTGGGCTCAAGCGCTTGAAAAAGGACCCTGACTACAGATGTACACAGATGTGCCAGGGAACTGCACGCCCCTTGGATGGCAGACCACAGAAGGAAGTCCAGGTCGGACCTGACAAGCTTGAGGTGGTAGCTTCCTTTTGCTACCTTGGAGACATGCTCTCAGCAGCAGGTAGCTGTGAACTCTCAACCACAACATGTGTGAAAACCGCCTGGAAGAAGTTCAAGGATCTGCTACCAGTTCTCTCTTCATGACACCTCTCTTTCAAAACACGTGGCCATGTGTACAGCTCTTGTGTGCGGAGCGCAATGCTCCATGCCAGCAAGACTTGGCCATTGACAAAGCCAATTCTCCAGCGTCTGCAGCGAAATGACAGGCCAATGATCAGACAGATCTGCAATGTCAGGCTGCAAGACATTGTCACCACCAGGTCCAATGAGCTACTTGTGCAGCTCGGCATTGAGGATCTGGACCTCATTCTGAAGGAGAGAAGACTCCGATGGTATGGACATGTGGAACGCTCCAATGGTGCAGTTAAGACAGCCTTTGACATACAGGCTGATGGAAAGCGTGGGCCTGGGAGGCCCAAAATGACATGGAAGCAGCTGACAGAGAGGGATTGCAGACAGTGGAAGCTCTCAGCTATCAACCCTCATGATAGACATACCTGGAGATCTGGTGTGAGATCTCCCATGCATGCAGCAAGCCAGCTATCTGGAAGGGGGCCCACTGATGTGGATGTTGCCCCTGTACCTGCATGTTAGTCCAAAATCCAATTATGATATGATGTTGATGAAATGAACTGGCATAGTTTTCAAGACTGACTAAAAACTTAAAATACATATGTAAATTTCTATCAAAAAATCTCAAAGTTACAAGAATGTATCAAGAATGTTTGTGATCCATAGTCAAACAGATACATTTTTTAAAGGCTAAGATCCGATAAGTCTGTAGATCAATAGTGTTTATAGCTCTTGGTAAGCAATTTTTTCGGCAAAAAGTATTGAGTTTTTTTCTTATTTCGCTAGAAAACACACTGTGGTACTTACTGGAAGCACCATACCAAGATACTTCAAACGAATACATACAACGTATTTTCATAGAGAAATAAGAAAAATATCTTTTTGAATGAAATAAAAATGTGGAAGGATAAGATCCCACCATTATTGTGTCATGGGGAGATAAATGTGTCAAAAATTGCCAAAATGTACCCAACAGCAATCCCAAACAGATCAAGTTTGGTGAAAATTCACTGATATTTAGTCAAGTTATTGTCCGGAAAATATGAATGGATTGCGGGCAGATAACTGTCAAAAATTGATGAAATTTGACCATTAGCAATCCCAAACTAGATCTGTACAATATTAATGCTCACATTGGGGAAAATCCATTGATATTTACTCGTTATCATCTGGAAATGTAAAATCAGATGTGTTGCAGGCAGTAACTCTGTCAAAAATTGACGAAATTTGCCCATTAGCAATCCCAAATCAGAGCTCCACATTATCAATAAAGATACTAAGTTTGGTGAAAATCCATTGACATTCACACAAGGTATCATTCAGAAACATAAAAATGGACAGACACAAGACAGACAGACTGATGGGTGGACAGATGGACAGGCAGACGGACAGATGGATGGACACATAGTTGGCCAACGTGAAAACATAATATCCGGCCACCATCATGTGGCAGGGTATAAAAAATGCCTTATCAAGAGCTATAAATATCATAGCTTTGCAGTCTATGAGTATGATCAGTGACTGCTTTCAACAGTCCATCCCACAGTAAAAAAAGGCTGTTATATAATATCAACATTCCTGATCAGCCTGTTCAAATACAGTCTGATCTAGGACTTTGCTGTTTGTACATGCTTTCTTTTTGCATTATACAGCTCAAAAATATCCTGACATTTCACTCTGGCACATACCTAGGACCATGTCTGAGCACCGAGGTAACAGCAGCAACAAGATGTGTAGCTCCACCCACTCTTGATGCTGCAGAAAGTAGTTCCTTCATATGAATTAATGCCTGCTTCCTTGTGTTTCCTCGCCACCAACGCAGATGGGCTGTTTGTAAGAAAGCTTCACACGATATCTATAACATAAAAGATGATAACCCATGATAATACTGCTCTTACACTTAACATTCTGGGAAAAAAAAAAATTCAGATGACATTTTGAAATATTTTCCTTAGCTTTCCCAGAATACAGGCTTTGGCCTTTCATAGCCAGTTTCACTGAAATGTCATAGCCTGTTATATGGGAAAAAATCAGAAAAATGTTGTGAATTTGTCGTCTGCTGAATTTGCCATAAGAGTGGTAAAAAAGCATTTTCTTATTGTATATTTGATTTTCATCTGTTTGTAAGACTGAAGTCTACTTCAGCAGATTCTTGATATCTCAAGTCAAGCAATGCTGTGCAGAAATCATGATCTTGTGTATGAACAGTTTTGTTTGTATTGAGGTTTTACGGCCCAGTCAACCCAATGGGGTCATGTCGAGCGCGGTCAGTTTACCTAAACACACGTTTACTGGGCAGGCTTAGTCCTCTAAGCGGTTAACCAGTATTGTGCCCATTCTTTCGCCAGAAACTGACAACTGCCCTTCTTGAATCAGCGGAAGGGAGAGAATGACCGTAGAAAATATTTCATGATCAATCTCCACGAAAGAATGTTGCCGACCTCGGCGGGGGTTGAACCCGCGACCTCCTGGTCTTCAGTCGGACGGCACATCCAACTGAGCCACCGAGGCCGGCGTGTATGAACAGCAAAAGACTCAAATCAACCTGTACAAACACAGTCTCAGACAACAGTATAGCTGGACAATCCATTTACTGAACATGATATTATTCTTTTATATGACCTTTTGTTTGAGTTGGAATCTTATGTCCCAGTCATCACTATAAAGGTCAAGTCAAGCCAGTGAGTTAACCTACTCACACTTATACTGTGCAGGCTTAGTCCTCTAAGCAATTAACCAGGGTCCAGTTGTTCAAAGCTAATGATGTCGTTAGTTAACAATTCGTTAAAATTTACATCGAGTGATACGCAAATATGCTGAAATTTTTTGCTGAAAAAATGTGAGTAGCTTTTGCACTGCAAAAGCTACTCACATTTTTTCAGCAAAAAATATCAGAATATTGTATACTGAATCTGCTAAAATAGTTAACGAAATGACCCTTAACGAGCTCGTTAAGCTAACGGCGCTTTGAACATATGGGCCCAGTTCTTGTGCACATATTTTCACCAGTAACTGACAACTGCCTGTTTTGAATCAGTGGAAGAGGAAGAATGACCATAGAAATGATTTCATGATCGATCTCAACAAAAATTACGTGGCCAAGCTGGGATTCGAACCTGTGACCTATGGATCTACAGCCTTTATATCGAGGTTGAGCGCAAGACTGACGTAAGTCAGATGGTTGTTTTTCCCCAAACTTAATCTCCTCACCATGAAGGCGTAATGAAGATTACAACATTTCTTTCTGTAAACAATGAAAATTTAGGTGCCATTGCTCGTATGAGCAATGGCACCTAAATTTGCATTGCTTACAAAGGGGTCAAATTTGCCCCTAAACAAGGGTTTCAAAAATATGTTTGAGTTACTACAGTCTTGCGCTTAACCCTCGATATGAGCTACAGCATCAGAAAATATTGACTGACTGAGTTGAGGTTTTACAGCCCAGTCAACCCATTAGGGTCATGTTGAGTGAGGTCAGTTTACCTAACCACACTTTTCCTGGACAGGCTTAGTCCTCTAAGCAGATAACTAGTACTTGTGCACATTCTTTCACCAGAAACTGACAACTGCCCTTCATGAATCAGCTGAAGGGAGAGAACGACCCAGTTGGATGTGCATCCAACTAAGCCCCCGTGGCTGGCATCAGAAAATATATCTTCGTACATGTGCACCCACCAAAGACTCAGATGAGCCTGCACATCTGTGAAATCTGATCGGAGCCTTTTCTGGGGACAATGCATCTAAGGTTTCTACAACTTTACTCAAACTGGACACTAAAAATGAGTAGGTCACATCAACCAACTATAGAAAAGTCATTAGAACAACCATTAAGAGGACTTGGTACACTTCCCAGTGAACATAAAACGTTGAAATAGCATTGTTTCAATGTTGTGTGTCTGCTAAGCTTGATAACTTTTCTGCAATTTTTACAAGTGCCTGCCAAACTGACCTTATAATGCAAATGGTTTTGTAATCACAGCTCTTAACCTACTGACCATCACAAATGTTGATCTTAATTACATGTACTACAAAAATAATGTAACTATCGTTTTGTCTAAATATTCTCTTGATTTCACTTTGAAAGTCTACTCGGAGGACTCCAGATAGATTGGAGACATATACTCATTCTAGGTTGGGACCATATACAGTCGACTCTCGTTATCTCAAATTCCAAGAGTCTTTTATTGAGTACTTGGTACAGTCGACTCGTTATCTCGAATTCCAAGGGACTCTCTGAAACACTTCCAGATATCCGTACCTCGATATATCAGAGTTGCGGAATTGTGGAAAACAGTTGATCGAACAACCACATTTAACAAATGAATATGTAATTTGCCTCCTGAAGTTACAGATATATTGAAAATATTGTGGAAAAGAGGAGGAGCAATTTCTTCTCTTTTCCACAATATTTTGTTACCTGTTGTTAGATTTCTATGTTAAAACAGGGACCAAATTTTCACTTAGAGATAAGCGGTTATTCGAGATAAGCGAGGTTGAGATAACAGGAGTCAACTGTATTCATTTTGTCCTTTTTTATTTCATCTGATTTTGTTTTTCAGTTTTGTTTTACAAACGATGATGAATCAGAGTATCAGTTATGGTGCTGAAAAGTACATCTAGGGACTGAAAAAATGTGGGAGAGATAGCCAAAGTTTGAAGATGACGACTGTAGTTCAAGATATGCTTTACAGAAATAAACAAAATTTAATATAAGAGAGAAAAATGGGACAGAGCAATCAGTTTGACATAAGTGACAGGGCCATGTAAAGTTAGCCCAAGTTAACATGAGTCAAAGGTAACTACAATACACTGACATCAACTACTTACAGCCTTCTGTGGTTCACTTCCTATGAAAGAGAAAAGTTGTCCAATCAATATCACATGTGGTGGTTTTCCTTTCTCTTCATTGTCTTCTACTAAACCTTGTAATATAGAGGTAGGTCCTAACTTCTGGCCAGGTCGACGCCTAAATATATACAGAAATAAAACAAGACAATACAAAAGAGCCATACATTATTGTCAGAACAAAACCTGACCTTCAGTCTGTAAATTATAAAACTTTCCTTTTTCTTATCAGACCTCTAGATAAGTTTTTTTTTTCAAAAAAAAGTATTCATATTTTTCTTATTTGTCCACAAAAATATATGTTGTGATACTCAGAAGCACCGCGGAAGAATTAATACTCCTCTTTATCTTGAGCTATGTCTTTACAGTCTTAGTAACTTGTGAATGCTACAGCAAATGTGTGTTTTTTTTTGAATTTACAAGAACCTGCCAAAAATATATTTATGGCTAGCTACAAGTGAAACAGGGATACTTCTGCTTCATGTTGATCTGCCTCAACAACAACCCTGACCAAGACCTTCACTATCTATTTCTTCTACCTATGGCAATAACTCGCAAACAGCAATAGCCCATAGCTTCAGATAAGGCACTTTTTTCAACCAAAAGATTTTTTTCATTTGTCCATGAAAATGTACGTTGTAGGTATTGATTAGAAGAGCCTCACTGAAGCACATCTAATGAATACCAACTTCTGTTTTTGTCCAGAAATAGACACTAATCTTATCTGGAGTTACATGTATGTCAGTCTTAATACAAAAATCTTATATTAATTATATTAAACCTGTGCAATTTGATGAGGTCTAATGCTGTATCATCTTGAAAAATATCACCAGATGGTGCTGATATACTCCTCAACAGTGACGAATGACCTAGTACATCTGTGTCCGAACGAACCATCACATTCATATTTGGACCTGTAGATAGAATAACTTCTGTTAATTCCTGAAACTAAGTTGCTGTAGGACATATAATTTTATGTGTAATGTCATTAAAATGGACAGAAATTTATATGTGTAAAACTACAAGTACAGGAGAATCTCTACTAGTGGTTACTTCATAATAATGATCACCTTCCTGTAACAGCCACATTTCTGATTCCCCAAAGTGCATTTTATATTTAACCTTTCTACAACATCCACTTACCTGTAACAGACAAAATTATGGATTCCCAAAGGTGGCTCTTGCAGAAAGCAATGTACATATACTGTATATCATTTTACATAATGGTAAATTTTTTACCACTTTATATGCTAGCTGTGTCAAGGGGGTTTATTTAATATGCATTTATGGTCAGTGGATACACTATTAAAGGAGGCAACTCTGTGAAAACTGAGTTTACCCCCTATTGAAAAGGGGTTTACACTTACAGGAAAGAATCAGCTCCTAAGAATAAAAACTTTCCTTTCAGAGAGGACCCATTTTCAGAAGAGAACTGATATGCAGGAAAGCAAACAGAAAGTCATAAAAATTGCCTCCCTTGTAAAATATCGTAAAAAAATCTAGCAGGTGTATACAGTCCCATTAACAAGCAAAGCTCAAGTCAGCTTACACATCCATGCAGTCAGATCAAGGTCATTTCTGTTCACCTGCAGAAATACTTGAAACAAATATGGACAACTGATGAACAGGAAGTGAAAGCACCAATCAGCCCCAATGCTCTTGGTGAACTCAACCTCTAGTGTCTATTACTGTATTTACCCTATTTAATTTATTTGGACAGAGATGTCTGAGCATACAGTATACTCCCAGTGCTCCCAAAGAAGAGATACACATTACTGTGCAAACAGTGAAGACCCAGACCCAACTGTTCCAAGAGGAGCAGTCCAATATGCATCTGTATAATCTTGCTTTGGCATGACAATTTATACAGAAATTATCTTATCTTGTAGTGTTTAGAAGGGAACTATCCCACCATAAGATTATACACCATAGCTCAAGAGGAGCTTCTAGATAATACCATATATACCGTAAGTATTGGGACACCATCATAAGATCATACACCACAGCTCAAGATAAGATGAGCATCCAGATAAATATCTTATTTATCCTAAGTATTTGGACACCTTATCTACCATACTTGTCCTAAAATTGAAATAGTCCATTCTGCTACCTGTTCAAATATCTAAAATACTGCTGTATGTATGTATGACAAACAGTGTAGACTCTGATCAGATGCTGCATTCTGCAGCATCTGATCTGGGTCTACACTGTTTGCAAAGGCCTATCTATCCCAATACTTAGGGTTATCATGGTAGTTATTTTCTTATTTCTCTAGGAAAACATATGCTGTGTGCACTCATTAGAACTTCCCCTTTGAGGGGCTTCTAATGGGTTGGAGCTTAACTGCCCAATCAACTCTATGTTATATTGAGCTAGTCAGTTTAATTAACCACTTTTCCTGGGCAGGCTTAGTCCTCTAAGCAACAACCAGTACTTGCACACATTCTTTTGCCAGAAATCTTCTAATGGGTACCCACATATGTTTTCATGGAGAAGAGAAAAATATCAATACTCTTTGCTCTGGGAATGCAAAGAACACACATTCTATAAGACAGGTTTTGGTATAGAATGGCTCATTTGTCATTTTTTATGACATTACAAAAAACTGCTAAATTTATCACAGTAAAGAATAATGAAAAATAATTTCATTGTACACCACATTACCCCTAAATAGTCAGAAAAGCACAGTACCAGATCCAGATTGAAATGCATATAAGGAGCAGTTTGCTCAGGGTCTGCATGTATCAAAATGACTAAAAGTCAAATTATAAATCCTCTAGACCAATTGGTCAGTGTTCCATAACATAGAAGGGGAGAAAATTCTTTTCTTTTAGAGTTGACCCCTTTTCACAAGGAAGGCAAAGAATTTAGACAGTTACCTTCCCTGAAAATGTATCAGTTCCCCTTCATCACAAATTCAGCCATCATCGAGGAAGCCTAATTTTAGGATAAGTGCAGTATGGAGTTCTTTTATCAAAAAAATTTGTGAATTTTTGTTTATGTTAAGGTTTTACGGCCCAGTCAACCCAATGGGGTCATGTCGAGCGCGGTCAGTTTACCTAACCACACGTTAAATAAAAATGTGAAATGATCATACCCTGCCATTATTGTGTCACAGGCAGATAACTATCAAAAATTGATGAAAATACCCCAAAACAATTCCAAACCAGAGCTCCACAATATCAATGCACATTGTTGGGTAAAATCAGTTGAGATTTACTTTGGTTATTGTACCAAAATGAAAATATGGATTTTAACTCTGTCAAAAATTGACAAAATTTGCCCATTAGCAATCCCAACCCAGATCACAATAGCAATGCACATGCCAAGATTGGTGAAAATCCATTGATATTTACTCAAGATATAGTCCAAAAATGAGAAATGTGTCATGGGCAGATAACTCTGTCAAAAACAGACACCATGAAACCATAATATCCTGCCACTACTGTAGGGCAGGGTAAAAAATTTGGATAAATGTGGTACACATTACACCATATTTACCCTAAGTATTCTAACACCTCAACATCTTACCATACTTGCCATCACATTTGGACTATTTGATTATCTGGTAATGTGTTTAGAAACTGCTGGATTAATGGCAAACAATGTAGAACCCGATCAGATACCACAGTCTATGGCATCTGATCTGTGTCTACACTGTTTGCTCAAACCTATCTGTCCCAAACCCTAGGGTAAATATGGTACTTATTTTGCAAGGTAAAGAAGTATTGTTGACAGTAGGGATGGCTGTAACCAGACTATAGGATGTGCAAATTGGGACCAGTTATTCAAAGCATCTTTGGCTTAACGAGCTCGTTAGTGGAAAAAAATGTTAACTGCTCTAGTAAGTACAGTGTCTAATTCACAGTTATTTTTGCTGAAAAAATGTGACTACTGTCCTTTCGACATCTCTTGGAAAGACGTTTTTTGCTTGGCGTTTTATTTTAAATGAAAATCTTTTGTTCTGACTAACCATATCTTATCAGAAACCATTTGTCTTTTCTATTTCTGTGTTTTGTTCCCAAATATTTACTCTAAAATTAAATTTACGGCTAAAAGTTGTCCTGACCTATGCAATTTCTATAGTAAAGTGATTTTTTGGAAATTTCGTCTAAGAAAATATTTTTTACTTTCCTTTGCTGAATTTGAATTATTGATGTTTCACAACAATATTGTGAAAATTTCAGAAAAATTGATCAAGTGGAACTAGTTGAAAATCTGGCTCCAAGTTACCTACCCTACAGATTTCTGCATGATTTGGTCTAATTTTTACTACGGGAAAAAGTGAAAATATTTGATTTTTTAAAAACCAATGACTAGAATGAAACTTTTCGTACATAGGAAGTTACGACAAATGGTTTTGCATTAAATCATGACAAAAGTTTGCAAATTTACTTCTTCTGTGTAAAGTGTCAAGCAAAAAAACGACTTTCTGAAAGATGTCGAAAGCACAGTAGTTTTTGCAAATGCAAAAGCTACTCACAGTTTTTCAGCAAAAATATTAACTTATATGCCATATTTAATGATCAAAGTTTTAACGATACATTAACTAATGGCATCGTTAGTTCAAAAAAACTGAGCCCTGATCTTTAGTGTTTGTATATGTGAAAGAGGTGGTGCAAATCTTCGACAATACTTCTATATTGCCCTCACCAGATTTGTTAGTGTCTATACTCTGAGACACTGTTCTTGTAAGGCCAACAGTTTCTGCTGGCGAGATATTCACATGTAACAACAGATCAAGTCTCGTCAAAATTCCCTCCACCAGCTGTTTAGTTCGAGGCATGGCTGGCTTTGATACAGTGTCATTAGACTGGACTTCCAGCGTGAATTTTTCCCTGAAAAAATAAAGTATTATAGTTTATTGCAAGTTTTTGTTTAAACTCTATGATAATACCATAAATGCTGCAAAATTAAAATATAAGACTCCCATTAATGTGAAGATGAGAGACTTTGAAGTACCAAATATAAATATTGGCAGACATTTTAAAAAGTTTTCTAACTTCTCCAAGAAAAATAAAGTTTGACATCTCATGAGAATCATCTCCTATGGAGACATTCACAAAAAATGTCAGACTCTATTTTCTTAGGGAAAATGTCGTAATTTTTTTTCTGATAAATGTAATATCAATGGTTTAACTGAAAGATCTGATCAAAGGTTTAACTGAAAGGGTTGAATCATCCATCAAACAAAGATGTCAAACCATACTGCCAAGGTCCAGATCAGCCAGTGTCGTCCGATCAGGATTTTTGTTTTGACAACGACCTACTTTTGGTCTTTGACATACTGTACCCACGTACCAAATTTGGTCAATATAGGCCAAAGTAGTGGAGACAAGTATTTTGTTTAACATAAGTCAGAGGTCAAAATACAGGTCACTTTGAGCTACGTTTTGCATGTAGAACACCATCTTTATTTGATATACCCAAACATCAAATTTGGTAAGCCTAGTAAAAGAGATATGCACTAGACAATAGCCTACTTTTAGTATGTAACCCTCTGTCTTCAACAGATGTACCCATACGCCTAAGCCTTACAGTACACGTTTTTTTGTATAAAGTAGTGCAGGGAACTGTGACCTACTTTTGTACTGTGACACACCACCTTCAATATATGTACCTATACACCATATATGGTAGGCACAGACTTTACAAGAGATATGCCCCAGACAAGATTTCAGATAGCTGGAAGGGCAGAAGGACAATGGGAAAAGGAGTGTAAACCTATAGTCTCCTCTAAACACTAAAAATGATCTTTTTTCTTAATATATGCATATATGTATTTGCCAGGATACAACATTTATCCAGTTTTCATTCCGTGTTCTATTCTATAGGAACCCAGTTATAATACGGTTCCTGTGGCCTCAGTGAGGCACTTCTAATGAGTACCACTTCTATTAAGTATCCTCAACATATTTTCTATGGAGCAATAAAAAAAGAAAATCCAGAATTACCACCAGTACTCCTCCTACTTTTAATAACTATCCACAACATATTTTCTTATTGAGAAATAAGAAAAACTACACAATTATCATCAGTGCCCCTCCTTAACAATTCTTCTGTTTGTAGAGATGAAATTTTTAAAGTAAAATTAATTTCAATTAAAGCATACTCACCTCAAGATATTATAAGCCTTACTTGAGCGGTTCACCGCGAGATCGACCTTCAAAAGAAAGACAACTGGGAAAAAAAATTGTTTGAAACAGATTATAGCTCGTCCTAGTTGTCCCACCTACCAAGCGTCCTGTTTCTAGGTGACCAAGGTCGGGTACCAGTCATGCACTGGTTCCCTTCCGTCCACGCCACCGTAAGCAACCAATCAGGACGCGCCAGGTATATTCCCGCCAAAGCACGCACCAAGCGTGCGGCACGCCTAACACATGCGGTAGACATTGTTACTATAAAGGATAGACGCAAGGTAGAAAACATCCCTATTTTTTGGGAGCAATAAAATTTAACAATGAAAGCGGGGTGGGAGGAGGGACATTTGATAATATCTTGAGGTGAGTATGCTTTAATTGAAATTAATTTTACTTTAAAAATTTCATTTCAATGTCAGCATACATCACCTCAAGATATTATAAGCCTGAATAATAAGCATAGGTGGGTAGGTAATAATAAAAATAATATAAATCTCTACTCACCCATGCTGGAATCCGGTGAAGTTCAGCAGTCCCCTGGTAATTCATAGTATTTTTTAGGGGAATATTTTTACATTGTAGGTATGCTTGCGGGTCGAAATCCAATATCCATTGATGGAGAAGAATAAGACAGACCCTTTGAAGAAAAGTTTCACACCGGATTCAAGCAGGCTTAAAATACTGTGAAGAGACTTAAGATACAGAACGATGGCAGCCAGTAATAGACTGCGCCGCCACGAGAGGTCCCAATGACGATGTATCCTGCCTAATTGGGGCCAAATCTCTAAGATAAAATGAAGAAAAGGTACTATTTGTACGCCAATATGCAGCCCTTACCACATCCTCAAGGGCGACAGAATTCCAATAAGCCCAAGACGAAGACAAAGCTCTAACTTCATGAGCCGAGATTTTCATGAATGACAGATCCGAAGATGATAAATCTGCATAAGCTAGTTTGATAACGTCACAGATCCAACGAGAAATAGTGGAAGGTGAAATATCTTTAGAGCCCTTCAGTGGTAAAAACAGTCTCTTCCTTCCCAATCTCTTAGCTTTCACTCTGGACAAATAAGCTCTAAGAGCTCTGACCGGACACAAAAGCCTATCATCCGTATCAGAACCACAAAACTGAGAAAGACCTGGAATAACAATAGGTTCTGGTAATGACTCTGGAAGCTGGTTTTTTGCTAAAAACCCAGGTTGTGTGAGGAGGGTAATGGAATCCGAGTTGCGGTCATACCTAAAACAGCCTTCCTCAATTGACAGAGCATGAATCTCACTTCTTCTTCTAGCAGCCGCAAAGGTAAGAAGAAACACTGCTTTAAGCGTGATGTATTTGATGTCAGCAGTCTTTAGCGGTTCATAAGGAGCTTTATTAAGAGACCAAAGAACACAAGTCAAATTCCATTTGGGCGTAAGAGATCTGGAAACCGGTTTTCTCAGGGCAAAACCTTTAATAAGATCTGAAATGATTGGGTCCACCGTACAGTCTGCTGAGTTGGAAAATTTCAGTGTATTTGAGATGGCGGAGCGGTAGCCTTTAATAGAAGCTACCGATAATTTCAGGGTGTCAAAAAGGTAGCAAAAAAAATCTACCAAATCATTTAAAGCGGGATTGACAGGATTAACTTCCCTTTGCAAACACCAATCCGAGAATATCTTCCACCTCGCAGAGTAGACCTTGAGCGTAGACTCTCTGCGGGATTGAGAGATACACTGGGTAGCGAATTCAGAAATGTGTCTACCTCTGATTTGACTCCTGACAACTTCCAAGCGTGAAGATGCAACATAGCTGGATTCTGATGGAGTACTTTTCCCTGATGTTGTGATACCAAACCCCGATGAACCGGAAGTTCCCTGGGAAAGTCTATTATGAGACTCAAAATGACTAAAAAACCAGCTCCTCTGAGGCCAACACGGGGCTATGAGAATGAACCGACTGTTGGAATCCCTGATCTTGTTTAGAACCAGGGGAACAAGTTTGAATGGAGGAAATGCGTATGCGAATAGGTTTTTCCATTCTAGTGACATAGCATCCACTGCACAAGCCCTGTGGTCCGGTACTGGAGAAACAAACAGGGGCAGAAGATGGTTTAATCTGGTGGCAAAAAGATCTATCTGAGGAGTACCCCAAAGACTGAAAATTTGGTGAGCTATCTCCCGATCTAGAGACCATTCCGTGGGGAGAATTCGGTCTGGGCGAGACAGGCTGTCTGCCAAAACATTCAATTTCCCTGGAATATGCCTGACTTGAATGTGAATATTCCGATGATGACACCAGTAAAGAAGATCCCAAACTAGCATGCACAGAGATGGAGAGTGGGTCCCCCTTGCTTCTTGAGGTAAGCCACTACTGATGAATTGTCTGATGCTACCATCACGCATGAATTGTAAACGTGACTCTGAAAATGTTGGAGTGCTAGGAAAACTGCTCGTAACTCCAAATTGTTGATGTGAAGGTCTTGGGAAGCAATATCCCACAGTCCCTGAACCTCTAGACCTAGGGGTTCTAAATGTGCACCCCAGCCCGAATGGCTGGCATCTGAAAACAGATGGAAATCTGGGGTTGGTATAACAAGGGGAATTCCAGCCACATAAATGGAAGGATTCATCCACCATTTGATTGCTACACGACATGAATGGGATATTGGAATAGATTGGACCAAACTGTCGCGGTGAGGTTTCCAATTGGCCAGAAGATGGAACTGAAGAGGTCTCATATGAAGGCGACCTAACTGAATTAAATCTGCTGCTGCATTGAGTGATCCCAACATGGACAAAAATTCTCGGGCAGTAATGAATTGAACCTGTAGAACCCAAAATAGCAGGACAAGAATTTTGTTGACTCTCTCTTCTGGAACTCTGACAATGCCAATGTGAGTCAGGAACCTCATTCCTACATACACGAAGTCCTGAGATGGAACTAGGTCTGATTTCAGGGGATTTGGTATTAGACCCAGACTTGTAATAATTTCCCAAGCTAGTGAAAGGTCGGACAGTAGGGACTCCTGTGAAAGACGATGGACAAGCCAATCGTCGAAATATTGGTGAATGTTGGGTCCTAGAGATCAAATATGTCCCGCCACAATCTCCATCAAGTTTGTAAAAACGAAAGGCGCTGTTGAGATTCCGAATGGAAGCGCCCGAAATTGGTATATAGTGCCTTCTAGGGAAAATCTCAGGTACTTGCGAGACGCTGGATGAATAGGAATATGGAGGTATGCGTCCATAAGGTCTATAGAAACCGCCCAAGCCCCTGGAGGAATAGCTCTCCGAATGGAGGCCGCAGTTTCCATCTGAAAGTGATCTACCTTCATCATTTTGTTTAGCGATGATAGGTCTATGATAAGACAAAAACGGCCGGTTTTCTTCTTCACTAAGAAAATCCGGCTGTAGAAACCCGGAGAGGTGGTATCTCTCACAATTTCCACAGCCCTCTTTTCCAGTAGAATCTGCACCTCCTCCCTCAAGTGATTTAAATGTTGATGAGCTACAGGGAACAGAATTGGAGACAACGATAGTGGAGGTTCCTTTGCAAAAGGAATCCTGTAGCCCTTCTGGAGAATAGAAAGGGCCCAGGAATCCTGAGTTATGGCTGACCAAGCCTCCACAAAACTTAACAAACGAGCTCCCACTGGAAGAGAGGGATGAGGTGCAGATGGAAGGGCCCTGATGATGTCATTTACTCCTCCTAGCAGGGCCCCCCCCTGAAAGAAGATGATCCACCACGGCCCCCTTTGGTGGATCGAAACCGTTTGAAAGAGACAGCAGACGAAGAAGTGGAGGTGGGAACCCGGCTAGCTTTTGGTTCCCACCTAGACTTCTTCGCTGGATTTGAATTAAAAGAAGAGGAGGAAGGTCTCTTTCTATTGGCCGATACTCCTGAATAATTTGCTCTCAGGAGGGAATGATGTCTATCGTCTAGATTAGCTCTGAAAACTTCCTCTATTTTACCCCCAAAAAGAGAGGAAGAATTCAGAGGAGCTGCTCTAAGACTGTCCTTGTTATGAGATAAAAGTAAATTAGATGTATTTAGAGCAGCGTTACGGCGCTGATGCAATAGTACAGCAGACATAGATAGGCCTAGGGCCATGATGTGCTTAGCAGAGCAGTTCACTGCTAGAAGTAGACTACGCAGAACATCCGGGTCAACATGTTCTGCGCAGAGGGCCTGAAAAGCAGCCGAACCAAAAAAATCACAATGTGAACTGATGGCCACCGCTCTCCTTGCTAACCGCTCCAGGTACTCTAAATGAGCCACTGGTAAAGAGGCGAATCTGCCCACTGAGATGCCTAGCCTGCCAGCGTCAGCATCAAGGGTGGGTATCTTACTCGGCCAAAATTCCGTATGACAAGCGTAAGAATGAGGTCGAGTAAGGTAATCAATTGTTTTCTTAGGTACATACCAATTTGGATTATTTCTAGCCTCTGCGGTGTTGTCAAACAGCTTCCCCATCAACTGATTCACTGTTGAGGATTGTGGAAGTGTTGACCTGGAGGAAGTAGGCTGGTCTAAAATAGACTCAAGCAGGGATTGGACTCGCGCACTGTCTTGAGTTTGGTCAGCCTTGGGGCAAAGGTCTCCCAAAAGGGAGTAAACTTCCTCCAGTGTCTCATGGTAGTTTGTGGCAGGCTCATGAGACTGGCTCTTTTGAGAAGGACTTAATGAACTCTCTGACAGAGCCTGGTCCGGGACATAATCACATTCATGATATGGAGCCCGGGGGTCTTGGCTAATGGTCCGAACATGGTCGCGACCATTGCCAGTGGATCCAGACTGACCCGTGAAAGTTTGCCCCTCCCCTTCTTCAGCAACAGAAGGGAGATCCACTGACAAAGCCAAGTTGCCCAACCCTGACAGAGTCCTCAATACTGCCTGGGATATGGCTGAGGCAATGTCAGGGGTGCTACGTGAGGGGTTGGTTACCCTCAATGGCGTAGCTGTAAGACCTAAAGAACTATCCCTGCTCAAAGCAGGGATAGTCACAGAAGGTCCGACTGCAGAAACACTAGGACCTATAGGGACATCGTCCTCTACAGATCCCAGTGCGCCTACAGATGAATAGTCAGCCAATGGAACCCTGCTGCTATTCTGTACCTCCGTATACAAATGCCCGAAGGCTTCATTAACATTATGACTTACCCTGACTGAAGGAAGAGCAGATGATGTGGAAGAGGTACCCAGTCTATTCTTACTATTTCTACTTCTACCCAAGTTGGTAGTACCAATAACTGGTTCCGCTATTAAGGAATCTGAAAATGAACCTTCCTGAAACATAATACCCGAACAAGTCGGAATGGCTCTAGTATTATTATGTTGAGAAGCCTTACTAATAGTAGGCAAAGTGGAAAGAGATACTTTGGCCTTACCACTTTGAATAGGTTTTGGATTCCTAAATGAACTCACCGCAGGAGTAGTATGAGAAACAGATCCTGTAACCTGGATATTTGGTGTGGTACAAATGCCAGCAACTAAAGGGAGAGAACCATTCTCCTGGGAAACAGTCTTAGTAATTGAACTGGACGAGCTTGGAATGGCTTCGGGACAGGGCAAATATAAGTTGGGGTAATAACCATACCCACTAAAGCCACCCCAAGAACCCCAGGGATAAAAATATGGCCAATAAAAGGCCCCCTGATCTGCGCCTTCCTGCCAAGAAAATTGAGAGGAAGGCACAGTTACATTACTTGGGAATCTGCCCGCCGTATTAAAGGTCGCCGAGTTAACATACCTATAAGGTGTACGATAACCCGGCAGGTACCTAGGTTCGGAATTTCCGCCGGAACAGGGGTTCGCCAGCGCCCCCTGCGTTGCCTTCCGTCGGGAAGCATCGCTGGGGGCGGGGCGAGGTCCCCTAGTCAAGCATTCATTACCAGTGACGGTAACGGCGACCTGGGGTCCCCTACGTCTGTTTTCCAAATCTGGAGCAGGCCCAGAGTTCAATCGAAAATTATTCACCAGAGTACTAGAAGGGAATCCCTGAGCCTGCTCCCGACCAGAAGATACATAAGAGGGGAAGTGGGATAATTCTTCCCAGATCTCTGAAGCCCAATTGGCAGACCTGGCACAAGGAGATAGCTGCGAACACCCGCAACATCTAACGCATAAAACATGGCTGTCTGCCGGAAGTTTAGTTTGCTTGCAATTAATGCACAACATCTTACTACTGATATGGGCTACAAAGAAAAGCTTTAGTGAAAATAAAGATACAGACTTATCTGTTAGCGAAAAATACTTCTTTCCAAATCCAAACGTCGTAATCTATACAGAAGGTGCTGACCTCGCAAGCGACCAAAAAATAGTGATGTTTTCTACCTTGCGTCTATCCTTTATAGTAACAATGTCTACCGCATGTGTTAGGCGTGCCGCACGCTTGGTGCGTGCTTTGGCGGGAATATACCTGGCGCGTCCTGATTGGTTGCTTACGGTGGCGTGGACGGAAGGGAACCAGTGCATGACTGGTACCCGACCTTGGTCACCTAGAAACAGGACGCTTGGTAGGGGGGACAACTAGGACGAGCTATAGTCTGTTTCAAACAATTTTTTTTCCTAGTTGTCTTTCTTTTGAAGGTCGATCTCGCGGTGAACCGCTCAAATAAGGCTTATAATATCTTGAGGTGATGTATGCTGACATTGAAACATAACCTCAGTTCTTTAGCTGTATCTTCTAGTTTGTTAGGATCTACATGGATATCTTTCACAAAGCACAGCATGGACAGCTCCTTCAGTTTCGTCTGAAATAATACAAGTACCATATTTACCCTACATACTGGGATGCCTTCTGACTCCTTACCATGTTTGTCCAAAATTTTGAAAGAAGTAAATTTGGTTAATCATGTATGAGTGGAAAGCAGTGTAGACCCTATCAAATGCTGCATTCTGTAGAATCTGGTCTGGGTGTCTACTGTTTGCCCAGGCCAGTCTGTTCCAATAAGTAAACAGGGTATGTCTAATTTTTAAGTACCCTGTACTCTCTCATAATTAAATCAGTCTCTACTGGTCCACCCAATCACTACACCTAAAAAAAGATATTCTAGTATACAATCAAAACAGCAAAATAAAAACATGAAATGATAATATCTCACCACTATTGTGTGGTGAGCAGATAACTTTGTCTAAAATTGACCAATTTTGCCCATCAGCAATCTCAAACCAGATCTCTACATTATCAATGGACATACCAACTTTGGTAACAACAGGCCCACGGGCCACGGTTCGCTCACCTGAGTGAAAGTCACTTCGATACTTTCAATAAAATGTATATGGCCCACACAAATAGGGAAGCAAATTTGACCTTGGAGGCTAAAAGGTCAAATGTCAACATAGAACCATCATTTAAGCAATTTTGGTAGATCTCCTGTCCCCCGTAATTTGTGCAAAGATTAGGACCCAGGGCTTATTTGGTTATGGAGAAGAAGATTTTCAAAGGTTTTTTACCATATATGGGCATGGCAGCCATTTTGATCAATGGACCATACCCATTTTAGCAATCTTTCATTCTCCTGCCCACGGATGCTCCGCATGAAATTTGAGCAACACTGGCCCGGAGGCTTCAGAGGAAAAGCCATTTGAAATTATCAACATTTTTTCCATACAAATGTATGGGGCCCATATAAATGCATACAGAAGCAAACTTGACCTCGCTGTAAAAAGGTTAAATGTCAATGTATGACAATTATTTTAGCAACTTTGGTAGACCACCCGTTCCAGGTGATATACACAAAGATTCAGCCACAAGCCATCCTAAGTTTTGGAGAACAAATGTCAATGTATGACCATTATTTTAGCAACTTTGGTCAACAAACTGTGACCATTTTAGCCATCTTTTGTTCCCCCTATCCAAGGAGGCTCCATATGAAATTTGAGCAAAATTGGCCCAGAGGCTCCAGAGGAGAAGTTGTTTGAAATTCTGAACATTTTTCCCATACAAATGCATAAGGAAGCAAAATTGACCTTAATGTAAAAAGGTCAAATGTCAATGTACAACCATTATTTTAGCAATTTTGGTAGCCCTCCGGTTCCCGAAGATATATGCAAAGATTCAGCCAAAAGGCATGCTCAGTTTTGGAGAAGAAGATTTTTGAAAGTTTTTCCCATACAAATGCATAGGGAAGCAAACATGACCTTGCCGTAAAAAAGTCAAACGTCAACGTACGACAATTCTTTAAGCAATGTTGGTAGACCTCCCATCCCCGATGATTCCCGCAAAGGTTCAGCCCCAAGGCATTCTCGGTTCTGGAGGAGAAGATTTTTAAAGGTTTTTACCATATATGGGCGTGGCGGCCATCTTGGTCAACGGACCGCGACCATTTTAGCAATTTTTCGTTCCCCCACCCTAAGAAGGCTCCATATGAAATTTGAGCAAAATTGGCCCAAGGCTCCAGAGGAGAAGTTGTTTGAAATTCTGAACATTTTTCCCATACAAATGCATAAAGAAGAAAAATGAAGTTTTTTAAAAGTAAAACATATTTTAACGAGTAATACTTAACCTATAGATAATGTGCTATTCTATTCTGTTTTCACACCTTCCACAGAAAAAACGACCTTTCAGTCGTTAATTAAAGTCTTAAACCAGAAGGTCCCTTAGGCAGTTACCTGTGTGACGTAACTCTTCCCGCTCAATTGACCACGTGTCAGTTTCTTTTATGTGTAAAACAATAGACACAATTAGGAGAGATAAGCGAGGGTGGGCGGAGGGAGATAATTGATTATCTATAGGTTAAGTATTACTCGTTAAAATATGTTTTACTTTTAAAAAACTTCATTTTAACTTCATAATACATTAACCTATAGATAATGTGCTAGAATTTGCAGAATAGGAGGGAGGTGCTCTCCTAATTCTAACACCAATAATATCTCACCACTTCTGGTTAAGACTCAGGAAACTCAAAGGAATCAGATACATTCTAATTCTATATTTAATAGAAAGAATGATCTAGATTCACAAAATAGCATATCTTTAAGGTGTTATGATCTAATAACCTTATATATATTAGTAGACTCTAGAGGAAGCCAGTTCTTAAGTCTCAGAGACCTAACATTGGGCCCCCCCCCCCCCCACCCTCTTTTTTTCTTTTTGGGAAACAACAATTGGCTTCAAAAAGAAAAGGGAGTCATTGAGACATAACATAAATATTCCATCGCAAAGTAAGCTAGGAATATAGAAATATTTTGAAAACAAAATTTGTAAAACAAAAAGCCAAGACCATACACTGTAAGTAGTCTATGTAGGATCTTGAATAAATAAGGAAAAGTCTACTCGGTGGAGTTTCCTATAGATAACTGACATATGTAGATATTTTGGATAAAATTCTAGATATGTGAAGCTATGTAATTATAATAGTCTAAGCTATTAGAATTATAAACTAATTAAATTCTGTTAATTGGAGCGACAGGACAGTTTCCGATGAACAGACACAGACTTAAAATAACCATAATGTGTAATTATTTCCCTTGATCAAATTAAAGAAGGGGAGATAATAAAAGTAGATGGAGTTAACTTAACTATAACTAAGTTATCCATCAGAAGAAAAAAGGTATAGACAAACATAATGGTTAAAACTATTGCTAGACTAATTGTATAACGAATTTTTAGTCAAGCAATAAAATAATACAGAGTTTGCATATAACTGCTGGGAAGAAAAAACAACCTAAACCATTGATAATTAGTTTTGTCATAGACATATAAAAGCGTTTGATGTCCTGACAAAAAAATAAAGAATAAACTGTCAACATCATAACTAAAGAGTTTGACAGAGAATAAGAGAGATAAGAATAAGGTTGATCGCAGCAAACTGTATGACGGTCATAGTTTGGCTAAATCTTACCGTATTGATAAGATTAAGCAATAATAAATAAGCTGGATAGAATCTTTCTATACCAGAAGATTGCCATGAAAAGTACTCCTGAGTAAATAATCATGGAAATCAAGAAATGTTAAAAATCCACTTTGATACGAATCAAAATGTTCATAAAAAGTTTGTTTGTTTGATTTGGGCTTAACGTCGCTTTCAACCTTTTTCAGTCATATCGCGACGGTGTCTGGATGTGGCAGGGAGCTCAATGCTCACTTTTAGAGTGCTGCTTCACTGAAATATCACGCCCCAGACACTTTGACATGATATTCCACCCAGTCACATTATACTGACACTGAGCTGACCAGTTCTAGCTCTACTTTCTTAATGCTGAGCGCCAAGCGAAAGAGCAGCTAGTACCATTTTTAAAGTCTTTGGTATGACCCGGCCGGGGATCGAACCCGCAACCTCCCAGTCACAAAGCGGACGCTCTACCACTGAGCCACTGTGCCGGTATTCATAAAAAGAGAAGGACTCAGAGAAAAAGTAATAGTGTGATAATCTCTGAAGAAAGATTATACAATAATACTGATTATTTCAAGACGGTTAAAATAAGAACAAAGAATATGTTGAAATAACCTTTATCAACTCTTCCTGAGTGTTTTAACAAAGTAATAACTATTCACAGTGTTTAACATACACATAAAATAATTTGTGGCGTAAAGGTTGCAGATCAGTGGTTGGAAATTCGAAGAGATGCAATCAATAAGGAGATGCTTTCTCATCTTTTTATCCCACTGGTTTCTACATAGAAACCACCGCAAAGCAACACGGTGTATACACATGATGCTTGCTAAACAACATGGTACATACACATGCTGTTCTATTAAACAGCACACCGCAAAGTATCACGGTACAGACACATGATACCCGCCAAAACAAAACTCCGCAAAGCATTCCGGTATGTACACAGAATGCCCGCTAAATCATATACACCACCACTGAGTAAATGGTACATACACATCTACCAGCAAACTGTTGGATGAGAAAGCAGCTCCCAAATATATAACAAGATTTCAGTCAGAATCACATCCCTTCGGAATTTTCCGCCACCCCCAATCAGCAACAGCTAGATTGCATACTAGACTGGAATGTTCCTGCCCATGAGTTATCCAAATAATCCACAGATTTAAAAACAGCTTAGTCTTTCTGATATTGCAATTTATACTTAACACTCATGTATCTGATGATACACTGTAGAACATTAAAGCAGCATAACTGTCTTTCACCAAAATATAACACCATTACTTAATCCACCAGGCAGGAGAATGAAAGGACATGGATGACTGTTCTTTCTGAAATTATAAAAGAAACTGGGCGGCAGTATCCTACCACAAAATAATGACAAACATTGACATAATTATTTATTTTAACCATCTGAAATAATACATAGAGCTACTGTTCTTTAGCTGCAATACTAAATGGTTATTAGTGAATTAAGAATAAAAATTGGGAGGGAGGGCGGGAAAACTTTTTCCTTGCTGCAGCAATCAGCTGTCGTCAGAAAGAGGCTGTTGCACTGGGACCCAGCTGTGCAAAACACTTTCAGTATGTCTACATATAAGCCTGGAACCAATCCTTTACAGTGCTCAAAGGACATGTGTACTGAAATGACCTTACAAGTTGGTACAGTAATCAAAGTACTGAAACAACCCAAATTACCAAAAATGCGAACTGGACTTACTATTTTAATGCTGAAATAAATGGAGCCTATTGTAGATCAATATGCTGTATTATTTCAAGACGGTTAAAATAAGAACAAAGAATATGTTGAAATAACCTTTATCAACTCTTCCTGAGTGTTTTAACAAAGTAATAACTATTCACAGTGTTTAACATACACATAAAATAATTTGTGGCGTAAAGGTTGCAGATCAGTGGTTGGAAATTCGAAGAGATGCAATCAATAAGGAGATGCTTTCTCATCTTTTTATCCCACTGGTTTCTACATAGAAACCACCGCAAAGCAACACGGTGTATACACATGATGCTTGCTAAACAACATGGTACATACACATGCTGTTCTATTAAACAGCACACCGCAAAGTATCACGGTACAGACACATGATACCCGCCAAAACAAAACTCCGCAAAGCATTCCGGTATGTACACAGAATGCCCGCTAAATCATATACACCACCGCTGAGTAAATGGTACATACACATCTACCAGCAAACTGTTGGATGAGAAAGCAGCTCCCAAATATATAACAAGATTTCAGTCAGAATCACATCCCTTCGGAATTTTCCGCCACACAAACCAATAATTTGGTTTGCCCCAAAATTCCACCGCAAACAAAACTGGTGTTCACAACTGATCCTGCAGAGCCTCCCGAATGTCTAACATTAAAATATCAGAACCAATATCAGATAGATGTACGCCATCTGGTTTATATAAGCCCGGTGTGTCAGATGTAATTTCTGGATGATCAATAAAGACCCCCTTACCCTTGTATTTTATAAAGCGACGAATCACTCTATTAATGAATTTTCGTTTGGATTCCATTTTGTCTGGAACCTGTGTTCCTGACCATACAATACGAGGCAACATAGCAGAAACGAAAATGGCACTGCTAGTGAATGTTTGAACTAGATTACTTAAGTCATCCTTCATATTATGGATCAAGACCACCCCTTTCTGATAAGCTAAGTCATTGGAACCAACATGAACCACTATTGCCTTTGGAGCAGCATTATGGAGAGCAGCATACTGAATCTTTGGTAGAAGCTGTTGCCATTTCATGCCGCCCTGACCCATCCACTTGACTTTCTGAACTTTGGAAGCGCCAACCGTACTTTCAAGCTGCCTGGTTCTGGCTCGGGCTGCTAATCTATTTATGTAGGAGTCCCCTACCAACAATACATCTGGAAATCAAAATTTATGATGCAAATTATCAATAGGGCTAAGGAGCAATGAGCAAGTCCGCTTTATAGTCTTATGTACTTGAGAAATGAATTGGACTGCCATCTGCCCATTTTCTTGATAGTCTCATACGATACGCCTTTGCTGGCTAACCACGAAGCGGCCCCAATACGGAAGGAATGCGTTCTGAAATGTGTTGTTGGTAGATTCAGAGCAGTTATAGCTTTATTTAAAACTGCCCCAAATTGATATCTTGTAAGAGGTTGCCCATTAATATGACAAAAAAGATATACTGATTTGTGAGGTCTAATTTTGAGAAACGCTTCCATGGCCAATAATGGACATTCTGTAGATTCAATAGCTGGAATGTCAATTATATATGGTTTTCCTGTTTGATTGCATTTGGCCTTACGCTGGCGGATTCGTAAAATATTTTGCCCAGCTTTGGTGGTACATAATACATCAGATACTTGCAATGGTTGATCAGGTTGCTGTGACGATGTAAATACCAACTCACTAACACGGAACAAACCAAAAAATGCCAAACGTTAAGCTGCTCTAAATAAAAGTGCTTCATACTCAGAAATGCAGATATTCCCCAAAATTTTACAAATAGCAACCAGAGTATTATACATAATTGGCATACGGTTATCAGGATTGGCTCTAAGACGCTTGTAGCCTTCAAGCATTTTTGAAATGGCAAAAGTGGAAGTGTTATCAAAATTATGGTTAATTTTATGTTGAAAGCTAATAGCAGATATGTGCATGGCAGCTGTTGATGGGGCATAACCATTGTGGAAAAGATAAGTAATATAAGCATGAATATGAGTTTCAGGTACTGGCCACTGCAAAGGGAGAGCATAATTAGATCTAAAAGTTGAAAAGTTTGCCAATGCAGTAGCATATGCATGACGGGTATTAACTGACAAACTTGCAGTCACAAGCTGGTGGGCTCCTGATTGAAGACGCTCCAAAGATGGTCTGGAACAGGCTCTGGCTCTGGTTCGGCTTCTGGGGCCAACTGTCGAAAGCGATTCATCTGCAATCGAGATAAACTGTCCGTCACGGCATTCCGAGAAGTTGATAAATGTTCCGCTTTGAGAACAACATTCAGCTGCAAACATTTTAATGTAATGATTCTGACCAAGACCATGACATACTCTGCCTTTGACGTTTGCGAATTCAAGATATGAACAACTGCCTGATTGTCACATTTGAATAGAATCTTTTTGTTGCTGAGATGCTGACCCCAGATTTCAAGAGCAACAAAAATGGGGAACAATTCAAGTACTGTAATGTCATCAGTAATACCGCGGTGAAACCATTCAGCAGGCCACAGACCATATGTCCATTTTCCCTGAAAATAAGCTCCAAAGCCTTTACCATAACTTGCTGAACTGTCCGTAAACAAACATAAGTCAGCATTTGACAGCCAAAACCTGTCATGAAAGACAGAGACACCATTAAACGATTTGAAAAATGTCAGCCATGTTTGCAAATCTAACCTCATTGCCTTGGAAATCCGAATATGGTGATAAGGCTTTGTAATACCCCTTGTAGCATTTATCAGCCGGCGGCAAAAAGGACGACCAGGAACGATAGCCCGGCACATGAAATTCAGTGAGCCAAGAAGAGACTGCATAACCTCCAGTGTAATACTGGACTTATGTAATATTTCTTCAATAAGACTTTGTAGTTTCATAATTTTGTCCTTTGGAATTCGTACCTCCATAAGAATTGAATCAAGTTCAAATCCCAAGAAAATGATGATTGTTTGAGGCCCTTCTGTCTTTTCATCTGCAACAGGCACGCCCATTTTTCCACAAGTCTTGAAAAAGGAAGTCATAATTTCTTGACAGTCAGTTGTGCCAGCTTCACCCCCAAACAAAAAATCATCCAAGTAATGTTCAAGTTCACCCACTGTGCATGATTCTCTTACAGCATAATGTAAGAAATGGGCAAATTTCTCCCATAATGCACATGAATATGAAAGTCCAAAAGGTAAGCAACGGTCAAAGAAGTATTGACCATCAAACATAAAACCTAACAGGGGAAAATCATCTGGGGAGATAATCATTAGGCGAAATGCATTTTTTATATCAGCCTTGCCTAGCAGAGCACCTTTTCCCAATTTCTGAATCATTTTAACAGCTTGATCAAATCTAGTATATTGGACACTGCAAAATTCAGGGTCAATATAGTCATTGATTGAATCCCCCTCTGGATATGATAGATGGTGTATTAAACGATATTCACCTGGCTGTTTTTTGGGTACCAAACCCAGAGGAGAAACCCTAAAATCAGTGAAAGGTACAGTTTGAAAAGGGCCAGCAACTCTTCCTGCTTCCAATTCTTTCGTGATTTTTTGCCTGACAATATCAGGGGCTTTATTTGCTGAAGGTAAATTTTTTGATATGACCAATTTTCGAGGACCTTCAAAGTTAATGTGAAAGCCATTTTTAAACCCATTTTTCAACTCTTCCGCTGTTTGTCTGTCTGGATATTCTTGCAATTCCTTCTCAAAGGCAGATAAATCTATAGGAGTGGAGCCGAGCTCAAATTTATTTCCGTTTGAATGGACCACGAAAGGAGGACCTTTGAGTGTGATCTATTTCAGTGTTCTTATTTGCAGTGAATGCATTCTGTTGTAAATTTTGACTGTGTCTGGGACATTGGTTTTCAGAATGGTCCCCCTTACATGCCAAACAAACATGAGAAAATCTACAATTTTTGAAATAGCATTTGCCTTTGTTATAATCAAAACATACGCCAAGTGCAAGACGAGACTGATTTGAGTGGCCAGCAAAGCTAGGCTTAGATTGAAAGGTAGTTGTTTCTAGCTTGTTTGTGTTTGTCATTAATTTAAGCCACAAATCTGAATAAATTTTATTCCACGGCTCTTGTTTTAAAGCTTGCCTTGTCCTAAATTCAGCATCATATTCTCGCCATGCTAAATTTTGACACCTGCTTTCAGCCTCTCTGATGGTGCTCAGGTACTGAATTAATTCAAAAACTTTATCCTGATACTTTTTCAAATATATAGTCATGAATATTAAAAAAAGCATCTGTCCACTCCCTGATATTGGTTATTTCTTTTAATACTTTAGGGCGTGTTTGAATTTGGCCATGTTCATTTATAAATAAATTACCAGATTCCTCCCCACGCCTTTTTTGATTTTTCTTTAACAGAGAAGCCAAATTTATATATTCATTTTTCCATATCTTAATACAAATATCTTGCGGAACATGCATCGCAATATCATCATCAGCACAATGTACATCCGGCATCTGAAAGTCAGACTGAGTGTTTTGTGCAATTGTTTGTGCTAGAGGGGTCCCCTGAACCCCCAAAGCACTAGTCCAAGTATTTAACATACTGGACCCTGTAGCATTAATCTCAGGTGAGTATGACACTTGGTTACCTGACTGTTGAACCCTGCCATCACCACATAACCTTACAATTTCTGGTGTTCCTGTTGCCCCCGGTTGAGGGCATGGCTCATTTGCTGCTGTTTGTTGCTGATTTTGTTTTGCTTGGCCCCTAGCCTGACCCTTCCTAGCCCTCTTTCTAGGTGGCATGATTATGGAGGCACCAAGATAATCTCAAAATTGGGCTTGAAATGTTCAAAAAGTTGAAAAATTTGCCAAAAAACTGGACTGAAAACTTTTTCCTTGCTGCAGCAATCAGCTGTCGTCAGAAAGAGGCTGTTGCACTGGGACCCAGCTGTGCAAAACACTTTCAGTATGTCTACATATAAGCCTGGAACCAATCCTTTACAGTGCTCAAAGGACATGTGTACTGAAATGACCTTACAAGTTGGTACAGTAATCAAAGTACTGAAACAACCCAAATTACCAAAAATGCGAATTGGACTTACTATTTTAATGCTGAAATAAATGGAGCCTATTGTAGATCAATATGCTGTATTATTAATCTCAAAAAACACTTAATTTAAAAGTTAAGTGATAGTATTACTATTCTATACGCATATTTAAGAATAGTAAGAAATATTTTAATACTAAATAAAAATTATACTACTGAACAAAATTCCCGCTATAAATCATAGGTTAAGCGTAACTATTATTTAAGCAAGGAATTATTAAACATATAACTCTCTATAAAATTACTGCCCGGAAATTTTATAGATAAACATTCAATCAAATTTTTAGAATTGAATATTAATAGAATAAAATCTATGTCTGCATAATTGGTAATTCCTGAAATATCAAATTACGTACTCGCAAATGAGTTCAGGAAGAAAATACATATATATACTCTCGAGATCTATGTGTAAACCATAGAGAGTAATAATATTATTACCGCGATCCCTGACGGAAGGGTAAAAACATGTATATGAAAGAGATAATAATTAATTTAACGTCATATAGGTTTAAGATAAAATTTGTTTAATCTTTAACCAATATGCAGCAACAGTGACTCGATATTCTGTATTCGTACGTAGAAAAGGAGTACTTAGTCATTAGAATTTTGAATGATTGAAATAGAGATAATGGGATCTAAAAGGATGTATCTCCATGAACTGAATCGAAGGATAATATCCATTCTAAAAAACTAGGCTTAGTTTAACAAGCGTAGAATTGAATTATTTTCAAGTATTCATTAAGTCGTTATGCTCTGAATACTGAGAAAAATGTTAAAATATTGTTTAGGAAATAAAAAAGTGACTGTTCCACAATGTTAGCTAGATTTAAACCTGGAACGTAGCGAGAAGGTCAATCTAATTTAAAAGTAAGATGAGAAAGATAAATAATGAAGATAGATATATAAATATCGGAATAATATATTATCTCCAACAATTATCAAATAATCTGAATGTTTAAAAGCATAAATACTACTCGAAAGTTTATTTACCGAATGTATAATCGGAGAAAACTTTCAGTATGTTCAAAAACGTATCACAAAAGTAAGATCTGACCAGGAACGTAGGTGCAGCACTTACTAAGTTGTGAAGTTAATATAAACATATTTTATATTATAAATTGAAGCAGTGCATTTCAAAATCATCGACATCTTGAAATGACTTATTGTGTGGAAAAATAAATAAATATCCAGTTTCGGAAAAGATATTTATCTATATATATAGACCATTTTTGATGCGGACTGGAAATCAAGATATTAATCTTTGCATTATTCGCAAACTGAACTTGAACTCTTAGCGAGAATTACTATGATCCCTTTAACGAATGTAAACATAAAGGAGGGGTAAAGAGATAATTAAGAGTGTTTTAATTCTTTACCGGCTCGTAATTAAGGATGTTTTCCCTTTTGTCTAAGCCTAGACTACAGATTGATTAATATAATTATAATAATATCTGCTATTATGAGGTAAACTCTCGTTAATTAACCTCTAAGCATATATCAAAAATATATATCAACATAATCTAGAGCTTCGGTAAGTTTAGAGGAAGGAAATGATTGACTTTGGCAGTTTCTGAATAGTTACAAAGTCAATAAAACAAAATATCAAAAGGAAAGTATTGTATATAATATCTAATTTAGGCAATAATAATCTGTCACGTACTGAATAATTAATGCCTTTACTAAATATGTATCCATTGTCAATACCAAAGTGCAAGAAAATTTTGATTGACATGGACTCTAGTTATAAATAAAATATTAGAGGTATAGAGCTAGTCGAAGCAAAACTATTCCTCAATAAGATAAAGTAGACCTATAATATACGAGGATTAATTGGGTCTAGAATTATAATCATAATAAAATTATTATTCCAATATGAAGAATCTTCAGCATAATAGATTCTTACTGAGGCAAAAATATCTGGTATATTGCTATCGTAGTCTTAAATGATCCAGAAGAAAAAAAATAAAACAGGCAAAGTAAAGAACGTATCGAATTATATCTATGCCTAAATATAAGATTTTTTTCTTATTTATTATTTTTTAGCAGAGTTTAGACAGAGCACGACTGACCTAGACTCTTATATAATCAATCAAAAGATAGTATAAAAATAGAATAATAGCTTATCGGATCAACTATTTTCCATGTAGAAAAGGCAAAAGGAAAATATGTACCTCAACTAGAATTTTAAATCGTAGTAATCTAGAGAGGTAGCGAATAAATAAATAAACTGTTAATTTATTTATCTGGTTGGTGTAAATTTCCGATACCTTAAGAATGAAAAATTAATAGAAAGTAGAAAAGATCGATTGCTACTTTCTTGTCAATTTACTCCTTAGATTACATGCTGATTACATATCGGAGCATGTAGAAGAAAAACAGGGGAGGAAAGAAGAAAATGTTTTTTATATTTCGTGTATATTTTTCTTCTTATAAATAACGATAGTTTTATAGTTCACCTTTGCCCTAGAGCCGAATAAGGTGAATATGTAAGAAGTTAATCTCTTTGTAGCGAATAAAAGAGATATAATTATAGCTGGAAGTATCTTCTACACTTAGTGAATGAATTGCGAATTTGATCATAACCGATAATTCTTAATTCATTTTCAATAATAAATATATATATAGAATTTAAGTCAAGTTCAAAAGTGACTGGACAGAATTCAACAATATAAATGGCTACTAGGTATTAGAACCCATCGCTGTCATTCAATAACCTATAATCCAAGACTTTACATGTCTATAGTGGTTATAAATGAATATATGTTGAGCGAGTACTAGTGACTACTACTCGCACACTAGTAATCCGACACAAAGTCTACGAAACTACTGCCCGGTGGAATTTCGTTAGAATGACCTGGCACTACTCTACGAAGTGCCTCCCGATGAAATTTTCGTTAGAGCCGGAATTTAACCGCTTTCTAGCGAATTAAAGAGATAAAACATCATTTGAATGACCTGGCACTAGTCTACGAACTGCTGCCCGGTAAGAATTTTGTTATAGTCGGAAGTTTAACTCTTTCTAGCGGATAAAAGAGATAAAACATAAGTTAATTTAAAATATTAATGGAATTACACACCTATAATAAGTCAATGGAATATTAAAGATTCTAGTCTGATTTGGGAAAGACTGTACAGAATTTTTTGTATAAAAAGTTATTATGTATTTCACTTAATAACCTATATCCATTGACTTAAACGTGAATGGAGCTCTATTAACGATAATAGATTGTTCGGGAATTAGTAATCATTATTTTGACACTAGTTACCCGACACAATGACCGGACACTAATATTCGTAACTGTTGCCCGGTAAAGATACAAGTAATTTGACAAATTGATCGGATAGTAGTATTCGTAACTCTAGTCCGATGAAAAAGGGAGATTATATATGAAAACTGAGCAGGCACAAGTATTCGAAACTTTTTCCCGAAGATAATTAATTATTAGGCAAAAATTGACCAGACACTTTCTGTAAAAGTTTGCCTGGTGAAAAATCAGAAATAATATAATAATATGACCGGGTATAAGTATCAGAAATATTACTGATACTTTGCCCAGTGAAAAATTTTTTTAATAATTAGACATAATGACCGGAAGTTAGTATACGTGACTATTTTGTCCGGTGAAATATGTCAGAAACTAAGTCTTTCCAGAAAATAATTAAATTATTGACTGGAGACTAGTTGACTGGTGCCTGGTTGATCGGTGACTGGTGACTGGTGACTGGGTGACTGGTGACTGGGTGACTGGTGCCTGGTTGACTGGCACCTGGATGACTGGTGCCTGGTTGACTGGCACCTGACTGACTGGTGACTGGTGAAGCTGATTGACTGGTGCCTGGTTGACTGGTGACTGGTGACTGGATGACTGGTGGACTTAGACTTTATAGGATACTAAGTACCCAAAGATGCCACCTTGATGGGTCTTACCCCGGCAGTATAGCCATATGGGGTGGGGCTCCCATCAGTAAAGAATTGTCTTATAACCCATCAAGGGTTGACAAGTTCTTTACAATCAGCTTCTCCACCATGAGAATCTTTAGCCAACTGAAGATCTCTGCAAACAAAAGTCCAGGAAAAACATATCGTAATTGCTGAATAACCTGGAACGAAAAGAACAAAAATATTCTGCATATATAAACACGACTATCAAACCGATCGCGCACGATCGTTGTGCCGAATAGCGAGAGTCTCGAAAACGCATGTGGAAAAAGACCAGTCAAAAATACATGAAATCGAAAATTGAAAATTTTAAATAATAACACAGAAAGTGAAAGGAGTGATAAATAAACAAAAGAAACACAAGGATACATAAATTTATCCGTGAGGAAAGAAATAATCCAAATTTCTATCACAGGTAAATAATCCTTGTTGAATTTCTTTGTCCACAGAAAAGAAACTGACACGTGGTCAACTGAGCGGGAAGAGTTACGTCACACAGGTAACTGCCTAAGGGACCTTCTGGTTTAAGACTTTAATTAACGACTGAAAGGTCGTTTTTTCTGTGGAAGGTGTGAAAACAGAATAGAATAGCACATTATCTATAGGTTAATGTATTATGAAGTTAAAATTGACCTTACCGTAAAAAGGTCAAATGTCAATGTACGACCATTATTTTAGCATTTTTGTTAGCTCTCCTGTTCCCGATGATATATGCAAAGATTCAGCCATAAGGCATGCTCGGTTTTGGAGAAGAAGATTTTTAAAGGTTTTTCCCATACAAATGCATTGGGAAGCAAACTTGACCTTGCCGTAAAAAGGTCAAACGTCAACGTACGAAAATTCTTTTAGCAATTTTGGTAGACCTCCAGTCCCCGATGATTCCCGTTAAGCCCCAAGGCATTCTCGGTTCTGGAGGAGAAGATTTTTAAAGGTTTTTAAAATATATGGGCATGGCGGCCATCTTGGTCAACGGACTGCGACCATTTTAGCAATTTTTCGTTCCCCCACCCTAAGGAGACTCCATATGAAATTTGAGCAAAATTGGCTCAGCGGTTTCAGAGGAGAAGTCGTTTGAAAATGTTAACGGACGGACGGACGACGGACGAAAAGTGATCACAATAGCTCATCCTGAGCAGAGCTCAGGTGAGCTAAAAATCCATCGATATTTACTGAAGCTATCATCTGGACACGAAAATACAGATGGACTGACAGACCATAGACGGACAGATGAACTAGCACATTGTGGACCAACGTGTTACTATAATACCCAGACACTATCGTGTGGTGGGGCATAAAAAGTAATCAGTTATACATATTTTTTCAAAACTCTGCCGCTCCTATTTTTATGCTTCTATGGCGGCAACTACAGGTCAAAACATGATTTAAAATAATCCAGAAATTGTTTTGGTATGAAGCTTTGACTCTAGAAGAATTTAGATGTCTTGAAAAAGAACAGGAACATGCTGCCTACCTCCTGTAGATGGTAATCATGGAAGAATGGTGGATTTTCTGACTTGGGTTCTTGTTTGAAGTCTTGTACCTCTCTGTACCATCTCTGTTCTAGGTCAGCCAGGAACTGAAAACACATTCACGGTATTTACCATAAATATTAAAAGGTAAATATGGCAAGTATGCATTAATAAATAGTGCAGACATGGGAACTCATAATGTTTCAACAAAGAAGGAGGAGCTTAGACAGTATACAACTGAGTTAAGGTTTGACATACTAGAACTTGCTAAAACTGTGCTATGAAGCTTCCTGCCAAATGCCAGTGATGGCAGAGCAAGCCTTTCAGCAGGAGGGTGTGCCACTCTACCACCCATATCTCACACAGTAAAATTAGTAACAGTAGGCTGGAAGACTGCGATATAGCCTCCCTCTGTATTCTATTCTCAGATTTATTTGTAAATTTCTTCTTATCTTATCTTATCTTGTATAATTAAAAGACTCGAGTAAAGATTTTTCCACACATTTATCTGTGAATGCTAGCTACCGATGATGTCTATTTGTACCCAAATGCTAGCTCAGACCAGTAGCACCAGACCTGTTTTATTTATTCATGAAAAACTTTTTGAGCCTTGTTCAACCCAAAGAGACATGCACATAAAACCAACTGTTTGGTCACTCTAGAAACTATTCCACTACACAATACATAAGAACATTAACCTTTGTCCTGCTGAACCCGGATATACCTTGTCTTTGCAAACAGTGTAGATCAAGATCAGTTGGCTTCTGAAGAAGCCAACTGATCTGGATCTGCACTGTTTGCCATTCCGTATGTAAATTTATATCAACAATAGGTATTAAGTAATCTGATTGGCTTCTCAAGAAGCCAACTGATCTGGATCTGCACTGTTTGCCATTCCGTATGTAAATTTATATCAACAATAGGTATTAAGTAATCTGATTGGCTGACAATTAGAAGTGGGCGTGGCATCTTAATTTATTCAGCATGACAAGGGTTAAGATAAGAACAGTAGGAGTAGACAGAAGATTACCTGTAGCTGTCTTATAAGAGCATCAAATCTTCTACACACTTCTTCCATAACACTACTGAGTAGCATAAAATCATCAGTTTGTTGTTCTTTGGACGGAGTGAAATATCTCACTGTCTCCTGTAAACCTAGATGTTTCACTACGGCAGACACAATACACTCCTGCATCACATCATACTGTATTGCTTCTCTGAAGAAAAATAAATTTCATAACATGTCAAAAAAGGTCTTTATGCCACAGGAAAACAGTAGAAGCATTGACGACCAGCCTGCACATCTGCACAGCCTGATTACAACCTTTTTTTTTTTTTTTTTTTTTTTTTTTTTTTGCTAATTCTATAGAATCCAATGATTCTGTAAGTGGGGAACAAAGGCCCCAATCAAATTCAGATACGTGATGGCAGACCAGGATCTTTGTCTACATACAGCATACAGGCCCTTTTCTACACTTACTACATCAATTTGCAAACTGTACTTTTATATTCATTGAACCAATATAAAACTGTCAACTTGGCTACACAAGTTCTTTTCACGTTTTAATCATTTGTAGCTCCAAAGGTAACTTTAACCCATTGAAGAATGGAGACCCCTAAACAGATAACTGGTGAACAGTGAAGATCCAGATCAGACGCTGCAGAATGTGGCATCTGATCAGGGTCTTCACTATTTGCAAATAGGTCAACCATTTTTCTTTAGGAATATCTACATCATATAGCCCGACATACCTAACATCGAAAATGGACTCTTCCAATATATAGTGTGGGAGAGTTTATTCTGTCTATTTATTTATAGGTTAATAGAATTTAGGTGACTTCACTGCAGCTGGTGTTAAGTGCCATGTGGTGGCTGTAAAAACTCTCCCCATACTTCATCATAATGCAGTTTTTATTTTTCTTGGGATTATTAAGCCCTTTCTGATATCTTAGAAAATCAAGTTCCATTTAAGATGATGCTAGGAGGCATAACAATCCTGCAAACAATACTGCTGTCATATGAAGAGTCTCATTATAACTGAGACCCCCTTTTTCATTACTTTATGCATTCTCTGTTTTCAGGGGCAACCATTATAAATTTTATTTAATCACTTATTTATTGTTCTATTATTATTCTGCTCTACAACAAACAGGGCAATACATCTCCAGTCTTCACTAAAACAGAATGTTAAATTTAGATGTGTTTTATTTTTTAATTTATAAAATATTTGCTCTGATGTGTCAGAGAGCTCTGACCAATTCTTGAAAAACTAATGTATAAACTACTGTCACAGTTTATTTCTGGTCCCATTTGTTCAAAGCAAACCCAGCTCAACAAAGCTGTTAAACGAGTTTGACATATAATAATAACTGACATAGTTCTTTTATATATATATATATATATATATATATATATATATATATATATATATATATATATATATATATATATATATATAAAATATATATAAAATACACTGGTCTGTTTTTTATAAAAAAAAAATCTGAGAACCTTTCTATTCATCAAAAATATCATTTTATGAAAAATATTTATGTCTCAATTCTCATCATTTAGAAGTATTGTTAAGGAGAATTATTTGGTGCTAATTGTGGGATAACTTTCTCCAGTTCTCCATAAAAACATATATTGTGGTACCCATTAGAACTACCTCAGTGAGGAACTTCTAAAGAGTACCCACAACATACCTCTGACTCATCATTACATTAATTTAACTAGACAAAGTGCCCAGTGGGGCACGTATACCCCCGAACAGCGCTACCGCCAGTTTTTAAAGAGCACAAAGTATGTAGCTTTGACTCTGGAGATGGCAGTTATATGCTTTATGTTATAACATTGAAAAACTTCAATCACACATAATATGAAGCCCTTGACCTCAAAGATCAGGCACAGGTGCAGGGATTGAGCTTAATAAAACTTTAGCCCTATAACTATCATCATATACTAGGAAATCAATCAGTTTTTATAATATAAGCAAAAATGACATTTGTATGAAAAGTCTGTGACCTTGACTTAAAAGCCATGCCCCAGCTTGGGGATGGTGCCGAGAAAAACTTTAGACCTATATATACCATGATGCTTAATATTAATGAAACCAACAAAAGCGTCTTCTTAATATAGCTATATAAATTTTAATGAAAATTTTAAGGTCACCTGCCTACTCAATGCCCTCTACATATCGGTAAAGTATCACAAAAATATCTTAAAGAATTTTTAGAGTTATTGCCCGCACAAGATTTAAATAACCAAGGGAGAAAACTGCAGAATGGAGTCAGAAAGTCATTCTTGAATGTGATATGCCTACTCAATGTCCTATACATACTGGTGAAGAATCATGAAAATATCTTAACATGTTTTAAAGTTATGGTCTGCACAATTTTTTTACAATTCTGGAGACAAGGTGAGATAACTCATGGACCAAGTCAGTTACAGTTAAAGTTGTCTTTCTTGTACCTGACATCCTACCAAATGCCCTCTACAACCTGACAGTTTCCTGAAAATAGCTCAAAGGGTAGTTAGGAGTTATGGGGTGCACAATAATGCATTTATGGACAGACAGATGGATGGATGGATGAATGGATGAATTCCATGCTGATAGCTATATTCCCTAAACCTCTCGGTAGGAGGATAACGAAATTCAACAAAAGGTCTTGATGGTATAGCTATATAAACTTAGATGCAAATTTTTTTACTTTTATATGAAATTTCTAAGTCTGTGACCTTGACCTCAAGGTCATACCCCGGGATGGGGATGATGCTGAGTAAAACTCTAGACCTATATCTACCAACATGTCAAATATAGATGAAATTCCTCGAAGGGTCTTGATAGTATAGCTATATAAACTTAAACACAAAAAACTTTGACTTTTTTATAAAAATTCTGTGACCTTGACCCCAAGGTTACCCCCGGGGTGGGGATGGTGCTGATAAAAACTTTAGACCTATATCTACCATCATGCCAAATATGAATGAAATCCATCAAAGGGTCTTCAAAACATGAGGTCTTATAAACTTTAACGCAAAAACTTTGACCCAAAGACAAAAATAAAGTATGAACAAATAATGCTTCAAAGGATGGACGGACAGACAAACAGATTTCTTGCTGATAGCTATATGTGCTCAACTGTTCAGTTAGGGGATAATGAAATTTAATAAAAGGTCTTGATGATGTGGTTATCTAAACTTAAACGCAAAATTTTTTACTTTTATATGAGAATTCTAAGTTTGTGACCTTGACCTCGGTCACACCCATGTGGGGATCATGCGGAGTAAGACACTAGGCCGATATCTACCAACAAGTCAAATATAAATGAAATTCCTCAAGGGTCTTGATGATATGGCTATATAAACTTAAACACAAAAAAACGACTTTTTTATGAAAATTCCAAGTCCATGACCTTGACCCCAAGGTCACCCCCGGGTTGGGGATGGTGCTGATAAAAACTTAAGACCTATATCTACCATCATGCAAAACATGAATGAAATCCATCAAAGGGTCTTCAAAATATGAGGTCTTATAAACTTTAACGCAAAAACTTTGACCCTCAGACAAAAATAAAGTATAAACGAATAATACTTCAACGGACTGTCGGACAGGCAAACAGATTCCTTGCTGATAGATATATCAGCTCAACTTTCAGTTAGGGGATAATGAAATTTAATAAAAGGTCTTGATGATATGTTAATATAAACTTAAGCGCAAACATTTTTACTTTTATATGAAAATTCTAAGTTCGTGACCTTGACCTCGGTCACATCCAGGGTGGGGATCATGCCGAGTAAGAAGCTAGGCCAATATCTACCAACATGTCAAATATAAATGAAATTCCTCAAGGGTCTTGATGATATAGCTATATTAACTTAAACACAAGAAACTTTGACTTTTTTCACGAAAATTCTAAGTCCATGACCTTGACCCCAAGGTCACCCCCGGGGTGGGGATAGTGCCAATAAAAATTTAGACCTATATCTACCATCATGCCATATATGAACGGAATCCATCAAAGGGTCTTCAAAATATGAGGTCTTATAAACTTTAACACAAAAACTTTGACCCTGTGACTTTTTTATGAAAATGAAGTTTTTTTTAAAAGTAAAACATATTTTAACGAGTAATACTTAACCTATAGATAATGTGCTATTCTATTCTGTTTTCACACCTTCCACAGAAAAAACGACCTTTCAGTCGTTAATTAAAGTCTTAAACCAGAAGGTCCCTTAGGCAATTACCTGTGTGACGTAACTCTTCCCGCTCAATTGACCACGTGTCAGTTTCTTTTATGTGTAAAACAATAGACACAATTAGGAGAGATAAGCGAGGGTGGGCGGAGGGAGATAATTGATTATCTATAGGTTAAGTATTACTCGTTAAAATATGTTTTACTTTTAAAAAAAACTTCATTTTAACTTCATAATACATTAACCTATAGATAATGTGCTAGAATTTGCAGAATAGGAGGGAGGTGCTCTCCTAATTCTAACACCAATAATATCTCACCACTTCTGGTTAAGACTCAGGAAACTCAAAGGAATCAGATACATTCTAATTCTATATTTAATAGAAAGAATGATCTAGATTCACAAAATAGCATACCTTTAAGGTGTTATGATCTAACAACCTTGTATATATTAGTAGACTCTAGAGGAAGCCAGTTCTTAAGTCTCAGAGACCTAACATTGGCCCCCCCACCTCTTTTTTTCTTTTTGGGAAACAACAATTGGCTTCAAAAAGAAAAGGGAGTCATTGAGACATAACATAAATATTCCATCGCAAAGTAAGCTAGGAATATAGAAATATTTTGAAAACAAAATTTGTAAAACAAAAAAGCCAAGACCATACACTGTAAGTAGTCTATGTAGGATCTTGAATAAATAAGGAAAAGTCTACTCGGTGGAGTTTCCTATAGATAAATGACATATGTAGATATTTTGGATAAAATTCTAGATATGTGAAGCTATGTAATTGTAATAGTCTAAGCTATTAGAATTATAAACTAATTAAATTCTGTTAATTGGAGCGACAGGACAGTTTCCGACGAACAGACACAGACTTAAAATAACCATAATGTGTAATTATTTCCCTTGATCAAATTAAAGAAGGGGAGATAATAAAAGCAGATGGAGTTAACTTAACTATAACTAAGTTATCCATCAGAAGAAAAAAGGTATAGACAAACATAATGGTTAAAACTATTGCTAGACTAATTGTATAACAAATTTTTAGTCAAGCAATAAAATAATACAGAGTTTGCATATAACTGCTGGGAAGAAAAAAAAAAACCTAAACCACTGATAATTAGTTTTGTCATAGACATATAAAAGCGTTTGATGTCCTGACAAAAAAATAAAGAATAAACTGTCAACATCATAACTTAAGAGTTTGACAGAGAATAAGAGAGATAAGAATAAGGTTGATCGCAGCAAACTGTATGACGGTCATAGTTTGGCTAAATCTTACCGTATTGATAAGATTACGCAATAATAAATAAGCTGGATAGAATCTTTCTATACCAGAAGATTGCCATGAAAAGTACTCCTGAGTAAATAATCATGGAAATCAAGAAATGTTAAAAATCCACTTTGATACGAATCAAAATGTTCATAAAAAGAGAAGGACTCAGAGAAAAAGTAATAGTGTGATAATCTCTGAAGAAAGATTATACAATAATACTGATTATTAATCTCAAAAAACACTTAATTTAAAAGTTAAGAGATAGTATTACTATTCTATACGCATATTTAAGAATAGTAAGAAATATATATATACTAAATAAAAATTATACTACTGAACAAAATTCCCGCTATAAATCATAGGTTAAGCGTAACTATTATTTAAGCAAGGAATTATTAAACATATAACTCTCTATAAAATTACTGCCCGGAAATTTTATAGATAAACATTCAATCAAATTTTTAGAATTGAATATTAATAGAATAAAATCTATGTCTGCATAATTGGTAATTCCTGAAATATCAAATTACGTACTCGCAAATGAGTTCAGGAAGAAAATACATATATATACTCTCGAAATCTATGTGTAAACCATAGAGAGTAATAATATTATTACCGTGATCCCTGACAGAAGGGTAAAAACATGTATATGAAAGAGATAATAATTAATTTAACGTCATATAGGTTTAAGATAAAATTTGTTTAATCTTTAACCAATATGCAGCAACAGTGACTCGATATTCTGTATTCGTACGTAGAAAAGGAGTACTTAGTCATTAGAATTTTGAATGATTGAAATAGAGATAATGGGATCTAAAAGGATGTATCTCCATGAACTGAATCGAAGGATAATATCCATTCTAAAAAACTAGGGCTTGTTTTAGGCTTAGTTTAACAAGCGTAGAATTGAATTATTTTCAAGTATTCATGAAGTCGTTATGCTCTGAATACTGAGAAAAATGTTAAAATATTGTTTAGGAAATAAAAAAGTGACTGTTCCACAATGTTAGCTAGATTTAAACCTGGAACGTAGCGAGAAGGTCAATCTAATTTAAAAGTAAGATGAGAAAGATAAATAATGAAGATAGATATATAAATATCGGAATAATATATTATCTCCAACAATTATCAAATAATCTGAATGTTTAAAAGCATAAATACTACTCGAAAGTTTATTTACCGAATGTATAATCGGAGAAAACTTTCAGTATGTTCAAAAACGTATCACAAAAGTAAGATCTGACCAGGAACGTAGGTGCAGCACTTACTAAGTTGTGAAGTTAATATAAACATATTTTATATTATAAATTGAAGCAGTGCATTTCAAAATCATCGACATCTTGAAATGACTTATTGTATGGAAAAATAAATAAATATCCAGTTTCGGAAAAGATATTTATCTATATATATAGACCATTTTTGATGCGGACTGGAAATCAAGATATTAATCTTTGCATTATTCGCAAACTGAACTTGAACTCTTAGCGAGAATTACTATGATCCCTTTAACGAATGTAAACATAAAGGAGGGGTAAAGAGATAATTAAGAGTGTCTTAATTCTTTACCGGCTCGTAATTAAGGATGTTTTCCCTTTTGTCTAAGCCTAGACTATAGATTGATTAATATAATTATAATAATATCTGCTATTATGAGGTAAACTCTCGTTAATTAACCTCTAAGCATATATCAAAACTATATATCAACATAATCTAGAGCTTCGGTAAGTTTAGAGGAAGGAAATGATTGACTTTGGCAGTTTCTGAATAGTTACAAAGTCAATAAAACAAAATATCAAAAGGAAAGTATTGTATATAAAATCTAATTTAGGCATTAATAATCTGTCACGTACTGAATAATTAATGCCTTTACTAAATATGTATCCATTGTCAATACCAAAGTGCAAGAAAATTTTGATTGACATGGACTCTAGTTATAAATAAAATATTAGAGGTATAGAGCTAGTCGAAGCAAAACTATTCCTCAATAAGATAAAGTAGACCTATAATATACGAGGATTAATTGGGTCTAGAATTATAATCATAATAAAATTATTATTCCAATATGAAGAATCTTCAGCGTAATAGATTCTTACTGAGGCAAAAATATCTGGTATATTGCTATCGTAGTCTTAAATGATCCAGAAGAAAAAATAAAACAGGCAAAGTAAAGAACGTATCGAATTATATCTATGCCTAAATATAAGATTTTTTTCTTATTTATTATTTTATAGCAGAGTTTAGACAGAGCACGACTGACCTAGACTCTAACATAATCAATCAAAAGATAGTATAAAATAGAATAATAGCTTATCGGATCAACTATTTTCCATGTAGAAAAGGCAAAAGGAAAATATGTACCTCAACTAGAATTTTAAATCGTAGTAATCTAGAGAGGTAGCGAATAAATAAATAAACTGTTAATTTATTTATCTGGTTGGTGTAAATTTCCGATACCTTAAGAATGAAAAATTAATAGAAAGTAGAAAAGATCGACTGCTACTTTCTTGTCAATTTACTCCTTAGATTACATGCTGATTACATATCGGAGCATGTAAAAACAGGGGAGGAAAGAAGAAAATTTTTTTTTTTTTTTATATTTCGTGTATATTTTTCTTCTTATAAATAACGATAGTTTTATAGTTCACCTTTGCCCTAGAGCCGAATAAGGTGAATATGTAAGAAGTTAATCTCTTTGTAGCGAATAAAAGAGATATAATTATAGCTGGAAGTATCTTCTACACTTAGTGAATGAATTGCGAATTTGATCGTAACCGATAATTCTTACTTCATTTCAATAATAAATATATATATAGAATTTAAGTCAAGTTCAAAAGTGACTGGACAGAATTCAACAATATAAATGGCTACTAGGTATTAGAACCCATCGCTGTCATTCAATAACCTATAATCCAAGACTATACATGTCTATAGTGGTTATAAATGAATATATGTTGAGCGAGTACTAGTGACTACTACTCGCACACTAGTAATCCGACACAAAGTCTACGAAACTACTGCCCGGTGGAATTTCGTTAGAATGACCTGGCACTACTCTACGAAGTGCCTCCCGATGAAATTTTCGTTAGAGCCGGAATTTAACCGCTTTCTAGCGAATTAAAGAGATAAAACATCATTTGAATGACCTGGCACTAGTCTACGAACTGCTGCCCGGTAAGAATTTTGTTATAGTCGGAAGTTTAACTCTTTCTAGCGGATAAAAGAGATAAAACATAAGTTAATTTAAAATATTAATGGAATTACACACCTATAAGTCAATGGAATATTAAAGATTCTAGTCTGATTTGGGAAAGACTGTACAGAATTTTTTTGTATAAAAAGTTATTATGTATTTCACTTAATAACCTATATCCATTGACTTAAACGTGAATGGAGCTCTATGAACGATAATAGATTGTTCGGGAATTAGTAATCATTATTTTGACACTAGTTACCCGACACAATGACCGGACACTAATATTCATAACTGTTGCCCGGTAAAGTTACAAGTAATTTGACAAATTGATCGGATAGTAGTATTCGTAACTCTAGTCCGATGAAAAAGGGAGATTATATATGAAAACTGAGCGGGCACAAGTATTCGAAACTTTTTCCCGAAGATAATTAATTATTAGGCAAAAATTGACCAGACACTTTCTGTAAAAGTTTGCCTGGTGAAAAATCAGAAATAATATAATAATATGACCGGGTATAAGTATCAGAAATATTACTGATACTTTGCCCAGTGAAATTTTTTTTTTTTTTTTTTTTTTTTTTTTTTTAATAATTAGACATAATGACCGGAAGTTAGTATACGTGACTATTTTGTCCGGTGAAATATGTCAGAAACTAAGTCTTTCCAGAAAATAATTAAATTATTGACTGGAGACTAGTTGACTGGTGCCTGGTTGATCGGTGACTGGTGACTGGGTGACTGGTGACTGGGTGACTGGTGACTGGTGCCTGGTTGACTGGCACCTGGATGACTGGTGACTGGTGCCTGGTTGACTGGCACCTGATTGACTGGTGACTGGATGACTGGTGACTGGTGACTGGTGGACTTAGACTTTATAGGATACTAAGTACCCAAAGATGCCACCTTGATGGGTCTTACCCCGGCAGTATAGCCATATGGGGTGGGGCTCCCATAAGTAAAGAATTGTCTTATAACCCATCAAGGGTTGACAAGTTCTTTACAATCAGCTTCTCCACCATGAGAATCTTTAGCCAACTGAAGATCTCTGCAAACAAAAGTCCAGGAAAAACATATCGTAATTGCTGAATAACCTGGAACGAAAAGAACAAAAATATTCTGCATATATAAACACGACTATCGAACCGATCGCGCATGAGCGTTGTGCCGAATAGCGAGAGTCGCCAAAACGCATGTGGAAAAAGACCAGTCAAAAATACATGAAATCGAAAATTGAAAATTTTAAATAATAACACAGAAAGTGAAAGGAGTGATAAATAAACAAAAGAAACACAAGGATACATAAATTTATCCGTGAGGAAAGAAATAATCCAAATTTCTATCACAGGTAAATAATCCTTGTTGAATTTCTTTGTCCACAGAAAAGAAACTGACACGTGGTCAATTGAGCAGGAAGAGTTACGTCACACAGGTAACTGCCTAAGGGACCTTCTGGTTTAAGACTTTAATTAACGACTGAAAGGTCGTTTTTTCTGTGGAAGGTGTGAAAACAGAATAGAATAGCACATTATCTATAGGTTAATGTATTATGAAGTTAAAATTCTAAGTCCGTGACCTTGACCCCAAGGTCATCCCCGGGGTGGGGATGGTGCTGATAAAAACTTTAGACCTATATCTACCATCATGCCAAATATGAACGAAATCCATCAAAGAGTCTTCATAATATGAGGTCTTATAAACTTTAATGCAAAAACTTTGACCCTGTGACGGAAAGACGAACGAACGAACGTACGTACGTACGAACGAACGTACGTACGTATGAACGAACGGAAAAGCGAAAACTATATACCCCCACATACTTTGTATGTCGGGGGTATAATGACTGTTAAGGAGAACAGATACACTTTCAGATGTGCCAACTCTATCAAAATCAGTTTGCCTCCCTTCTGAAAAGGGGTCTACTCTAAAAGAAAAAAAAATGCTCCAAAATTCTTTCCATTTCGATAAGACCCCTTTCAGAAGTGACTTGGTGCACAGGAATAGAAACAGGAAGTCACAAAAGTTGTCTGCCTTGTATAAACTGTCAAAAATCTAGCAAACATTTCCAATCCCCTTAAGCTAAAAATGAATAACTGGGCCCTAGACACTAATATTTTGACTTAATCTCACCTAACACTTGGTCTCATGTATGGCTGATGACCTTGGGCTAATGTGAGGAGGTTCCTCATGATCTCGGCAGGCAGCCTGATACGAGGTATCTTTGGGCTCTTGGGTGACATTGTCTGGCCTTCCTCATATAATGGTACATCCTTCACCGTGACAACTGTTGTAGGACCACCTGACTGCCAGACACACCTGTCACATGAAAAGTACATAATGAGTTAAACATAGCTCCAATTATGATCATTTTGTAACCAAAAAGTATGGATATTTTTTCACGTTTTCTCAGGCAAACATATGTTCTGGGTTCTCATTAGAAGCGCCTTGATGAGGTGCTTGCAATGTGTACCCACAACACATGTTTTCCTGAATAAATAAGACAAGAAAACTGCGGAAAGCAATGTCGTACCTGCGAGGATTAAGTCATACAAGTTCCTATTTGTATTGAAAAAAATCTATTTTGCAGTATTCAAGAAATTGATGGGTTAGTTTGTAAGAAAATGGACAAAGTAGAAAATCTGGAATATTGGCTTGCAAAATTTGATCTTAACTGGTCCATTATTTCACAAGATATTGATATTGAGCGGATATCATTTTTGCCCATTAATCAAGGCCAGTAACTCAGCTGAAAATTGACGAAAAATGTCATGTGACAATCCCAAGCTAGGTATTGTTAACAACAATATGTATGCAAAATATGATCCTAATCCATCAATTCTTTCACAAGATATTGAGCGGAAACCAATTTTGGGCATAAATCAAGGGCCCCTAACTCTGCTGAAATGAATCTGAGATTTATGTGCAAACAATATGCGAATCTTCAGACCCTGACCTAATTATCTGTGAAGTTTCAAAACTATTGGCCTAAAACTGCAGGAGGAGTTGCGCTCACGAGACACCCACTGACTATAAGGGTTTAAGGTAAAAACTAAGTTAACAAAGCGAAAAAAGTTGAAAAAAAAAATCTGAGAATTATGAGCAAACAATATGCACATCTATACACCCTGGCCAAAACATCTGTGAAGTTTCAAAATGATTGGCCAAAAACTGTAGGAGGAGTTGCGCTCACGAGACCCCCACTAACTATAAGGGTTTTAGGTAAAAACTGACTAAGTTAACAAAGCGGAAAAAGTTGAAAAAAAAAAAAATCTGAGAATTATGTGCAAACAATATGCACATCTACACGCCATGGCCAAAACATCTGTGAAGTTTCAAAATGATTGGCCAAAAACTGTAGGAGGAGTTGCGCTCACAAGTCAATTGTTGACGTACGGACAAAGGTACGGACGGGTCACGGCACGCCTATATTGCACCTGCGTGCTAACGCAGGTGCGACAAAAACACTTGTACAATATCCTTCTTTATCTGAAGCTATGGGTCAATTAAGATTTCTCTAGATAAGAAAAGTAGTCAAATGATTATTTTTCTTATTTCTCCAGGAAAACATGTGGTGGGTACTCATCAGAAGCATCTTGTCAAGGATTATCTAATGAGTACCCATAACATGCGCTTTCATGCAGAAATACGACAAATATCAATGTTTTAACCTATTTAAGTCTAGTGTCCCATAAAAAGGACATTGACAAACAGTGCAATTTCTCCTCTTCCCACAATATTTTCAATATATCTCTAACTTCAAGAGTCCAATTACATATATATTTGTTAAATGTGGTTGTTCGATTTATAGTTTTCCTCACTTCTGCAACTCTGATATGTTGAGGTACGGATATCTCGAAGTGCTTCAGAGGGTCCCTTGGAATTTGAGATAACAAGAGTCGACTGTATATTTGTTATACAACTGATATTGTTTGACTGCTGAAAGAGTCAACATATGAATTGTGCTCTGTTTAAACTATAGTACTTTCATTCTGACTTTAATACTGATAAAACTTAGGTTAAAATAATCACAGCAAGGTGATTCCAATAAGCACCAACAAAAATTTTATCAAGCAGTTCAGGAAGTATCCATCTCTGATATTGAGAGGAAAATTGAACAAATAGGAACAAAAATTATTCTGAATCCAGTGGCCATAAAAATAATGCAAGGAATAAACAATGCTACATATCTGTGCGATATATCATTAAAGTGCTATTCAAAACTGAAGCAGACGATATTCTAAATTTTTTTCTGATAAAATACAGGCTCAACATTTCATGTGAATCATCTGCCTAACAGATAATTCACATGAAATGTCAGGCCATTTGGACTATCTTCTGCCACTATTCCAACTGGTGCTTTAAGGATTAAATGAGTAGATTATTCAGTACGGTAAATGTCCTAAAATTTCGTACATCAAAGTTTCCAATAAAATGGCACATGCAAACAGTGCAGTCCAAAAGGAGCAGTCTGAACAGACTCTACACTATCTGCCCTTTCACCAAGTATTTTAAGAAATGATAACTACACAAGAAGCAAAATTTCAGCCAAAGATGTACGAAATAAAGTGTTCAAATTTTTGGACATTTACTGTATGTTACCTCTGTAAGAGTTTTGATTTGAGTAAATGCTGACACGATTCTTCCTCCTTTGTTTTCTCCTGGCCCTGGTACAGTAGGTGTAACATCGTACATGATAGTACTGACAACCCCAGACCAAGATCAGCTAGGAATGGTAGACCTATAGAAACCTCTTCTGGTGATTCCTGCGTGAACAATATGAAATGGGTTGACTTACTCTCAAAAACTATTAAACCATAACGCTAAGCATGCTGGGTAAAATTTTCAGCAGAAGACATACTGAAATATTTTTTTCATATTTTTTCATTCAGGTTTTGACATTTCATGAAAATTGCCTCTGTTGGAGATGAATTGCATGAAATTTCAAAACTTGTTTTCTGGGAAAAATAAGAAAAAAAATCACAAAAATAGTTGACTGCTGAATTAGCCAAGAGAGTGGTAAATTTGTTTGTGTTGAGGTTTTACGGCTCAGTCAACCCAATGGGTTAATGTTGAGCGCAGTCAGTTTATCTAACCACACATTTACTGGGCAGGCTTAGTCCTCTAAGTGGTTAACCAGTATTGTGCAATTTCTTTCGCCAGAAACTGACAACTGCTCTTCTTGAATCAGCGGAAGGAAGAGACTGATCATAGAAAATATTTCATGATCAAATCTCCATGAAAGAATGTTGGCAATCCAGCAGGGGTCTAACCTGCAACCTCCTGATCACCAGTTGGACGCGCATCCAACTGAACCACCGAGGCCGGCAGAGAGTGGTCAAGGATAAAGTTCTATTAGCAAATTTGTAGCAGAGCAGACAATATTCTAAAAGTGATTTTGCTATTTTTTTTTAAGAGAAAATTAGACTTAAAATTTCATATAAACTGTCTGCTAAGCAGAAGACAACTCACATGAAATGTCAAGCCTCATTTTTTTGAAAACTAAAATATTTTTTTTTTTAAGTGTTGTTTGCTGTAGATGTGATTAGGGCTTTAAGGCTTAAGGTATACAGATACATCTGAAATCACCACAATTTTGAAAAGGGGGACAACTGCTGCAAGTATAGCAGGCCTTAAGAACATCGCCCATTCTGCAAAATAATGGTAATAGCTAAACAGACACAACAACCAATCATATTTCACAAAATTTATGTATGTCATATTTTCTCTAAATGTTCAGATAGAAATGCATGTGCAAACAGACCCAAAGGAGCAGTCTGATCTGATCTACAGTGTTTGTCTTTCTACCAGCACTTTTCAGACAAATCATCAGGGCCAAGTTGTTCAAAGCGTCGTTAGCTTAATGAGCTCGTGGTCAAAATGTTACTGTTCTAGCAAGTACAATATCTAAATCACAGATATTTTTGCTGAAAAAATGTGAGTAGCTTTAGCAAATTTTTTCAGCAAAAATATTAGCATATATGCCGTACTTAATGATCAAAGTTTTAACAATATGTTAGCTAACGACATCATTAGTTTTAAACAACTGGGCCCAGTTGTTCTAAACTAATGATGTCATTAGTTAACGATTCATTAAAATTTACATCAAGTGATACGAAAATATGCTGAAATTTTTTGCTGAAAAAATGTGAGTAGCTTTTGCAATGCAAAAGCTACTCACATTTTTTCAGCAAAAAATATCAGAATATTGTATATTGAATCCGCTAAAATAGTTAACGAAATGACCCTTAACAAGCTCGTTAAGCTAACGACGCTTTGAACAACTGGGCCCTGGATCCAGGTATTTAAAGACTAATTATTTAGGATAAGTTTGCGGGACTGGTAAGGATTTATGGTGTATGAATATTTAAGGTAATTATAATATTGTTTACTGTTGTCTGATTCAGAGATTATTTACATAAACTAGCTGCTGGGTCTAAAATCAATTAAACAACTGTTTGTTTTTTTTATCTTTGTACTAGTGTTAGGCTAACATGACTTTATTCAAAAATAACAAAATGGCATCCAATATGACGACAACATTAAAAATGCCACCCAAAACAGTTAAGCAATTTTCTGACTGCTGCCAGGAAACTGAAGAAATAAAACTATTTTCAAAATATATTTTTTTTCTATTATTCATAAGCGAATCATTTGCTATTCTGAACAGAAATGCATGTCCACAAGAATGGTAACTAAGACTATAATATAAAAGTTTTGAAGTACCTGAGCTCTGACAGTAACATGGAATCCCCACATAGCTTTATCAGGTGTATTATGTTCTCTACCACTTCTCATCTCAAATGAAAATGTCACCGTATCACCTTCAACCTGCATGTGAATACAAATCAGTGTAACAGTAAAATGAGGCAGGGCAAAGACCTCATATAAAACTAGAAATGTGTGTTTGTAAAACACTATGCCCCCAACTACCTGTATATGCTTGTCCCTACAAAATACCAAAGTTGAAAAGAGGCATGACTCTCATAAAATGTATCCATATATTTTTTTAAAGTAAATCCAGTGGTCTACTCCTCAGCCCCAATAAACTCACCAAGTTTCAAGGCCCTAGTTCAAATAGTTAACAAAAAAAGGTATCATGCTGTCAAGGAAAGCTTGATAAACAAACAACCCAAAAGCAATATGTCCCTTCAACTTCTTCTACATGCAACAGGTTCAAACAGAGACTAAGGTAGAAAGTAAAGGTGATTGGAATAGATGAGAATAAGGCCTTCATCAGGAAAAGGGTACTTGTCAATAAAAAAAAAAATAATCAATACTTTTTTGGGTGAAAAAAAAAACCTTATCTGGAGCTATGGTTTCCATTGTGGGTGCACCATCCTACTGGTGCACCATTCTACCACCCTCCCAAAGCAACCTGTACTTGGAACAATCTGATCAAGACTCTTCTATTCATCAGTATATTCTACAATATAGGGATCAAACATGGAGGCCGCAGTTTTCAACACCTCCCAAGGGACCTGGCGAATGTTAATGCACTGAAAAACCATGTTCGATCACTATTATTGCATAAAAACTGAAAACATTTGCTACATTTGACGTTATTTCTTGCACTATTTTGTTTCGCCTTTTCACCAATGTCTCACAAATGCAATTTCCACAGACTATGCTCGTTCTAGGACCAGGAAGTATATATCTCGTAACGGCAGCAAATCTGTGGTCCCGGTACGATCATACTGAAAGTTGCATAGCCGTGAATTAACAGCACATGAAGAACCTAGTTAATACACGGCTTTTCGCCGGTTAATGCACGGCTGTTAATAACGTGGGACACTGCTTTTTTTATGCAATAATATGTAATGATTCCTGAAGGGAGCAGCAAAGTCCCTCATCAGACTGCACAGGCATGCTGGCTGATCTGGGTCATCAATGTATGTGTGAAAAACTCACTTGCTCATGGCAAGTCTCAGGAAAGGTGTGGACCAATATGGGTTTGTATGCACTGTGGGTATGTGCAATTCTACAAAGTTAAAATATTCTCTGTTGTAGCATACAAGGGTATTCAGAAAGATATTTTCCATTATTTCTCCATGAAACCATGTTGTGGGTACTTATTAGAAGCACCTCAGCTAATGAGTATCCATGTTTTCATGGAGACGATGATGATTTGGTATTTTACATTCCTTTCAACATTATTAAAGTCATATCAAGATAATGGAAGGGTGATAATAAAATGCTTTGTACAATGAAGCACTGTAGAATCATGAGATGAATTACAGATTTATTGTACAGTTCTATTTTTTTTTTTATGTTATTAATTTACTCTTCTTTGACATGTACATATGTGTGGTATTAATTATCTGTAACCAAGCAAGCATAAATATGGAATGGCAAGTATGCCTGTTTGCTTAAGGTTGAACAGACCTGACAACAAACCTTCAATCATGTTGTGACATCTCCCAGAGAGAAGAAGGGAGAAAGGGAAGACAGAAAGAAACAACATAAAACAATTGAAAACAGTAACCATCTCACATCTGCTGAAGCACGAGAGACAGACAAATCTGCATCTACTTGCTTAAGCAGAAGTGACAAAAACAAAGAGATAGAATATGTTACTCACCCTGACAAGATCCTTTGGCCAGCCAGATCCTAGAACACTTCTACTGCCAAACCCAAACGTGTTGCCACCATATTCTGCCACTTTCTTTGATGTAGTATTCCCACCAGCATGTATTACCATCTAAAAATATGTAAAACTCACATCACATGACAATCTACTTCATATTAACACTTACTACCCTATGGGTAGATTCAGCTGATGACAAAATGATACTATTTTGCTTATTCTTTTTCCTAGAAAATAGGATCTGAAACTTAATGCAAATTGTCTCCTAAGGAGACAATCTGCATGAAAGTGTCAAATCCTATTTTCTAGGAAAAATAAAAAAAATATTTCAAAATGTCATCTGCTGAAATATTTACCCAGCATGCAGTGTTAAGTCTGATGATCGTTTGCATAATGAAGATTTTGAAGTGATATGACCTAAACAGTCCTAATGTCAAATACTGACATTGAAGACCCAGATCAACCTGTCCATATCATAATAATCCTAAGTATTGGGACAGACAGACCTGACCAAACAGTGCAGACCAAATCAGATGCAACAGAATATATGTGCAGCATGTGATCAGGGTCTACACTGTTAACCACTCATCCAGCAGTTTTTCAGGTGCATCAAAACAAACCTGTACACTCCATATCATGTGATACAGAGCATCAGACCAAGTAATAATATGTACTGTCAAATCTATCCTAGAGGCCACCTGTAATAAACATCACCTGCCTTTAAAGGCCACTATTTCTGATCCCATTAAAGGAAAAGCAGAAATCTACCTGTAGTAAGCAAGCACCTGTCTTAAGCAACCAATTTTTGGCTTTCCCATAGGTGCTTGCTGAACACAGGTTTGACTGTATTTATAGTTCACCACTGTTCCACTTTAGCAAAAGTTCTGTAATCCAAGTGTGAAGCCTCTGGTCAGACCACCTATCTGAGCAGACAATAAGGGTTTCTGACCATAGTACAGCTAAATCCCCCAATGTTTGAAGGGGGTTACCAAGTGGAAAGTTATCTTTCAGCATATTCAAACTATGCAGATTCAGATCATCCTGTTCAGTTGCACTCAAGATAAGGATTTGTTTTACATTTCTTTTAACATTATAATGATTATTTAAGTGAGCCAGTGCATGACAAAGCCTACAAAATGGCAAGTGCGCCCAGTAAAGACTAAGATCAGCCAGGGCATCCACCCAGTCTAATAAGAGTCTTCCCTGTGTGATCAATGGGTAGCTAAGGACCCATGCTTTCTTCATGCGGACAGCGAAGACTCTGATCAGACTGGGCAGATGTCCAGGCTGATCTGAGTCTTCGCTGGGCACACATGACATTTTGTAGGTTTTGTCAGGTGCTGGCTCACTTAAATAATCATTATAATGTTAAAAGAAATGTAAAACAAATCCTTATCTTGAGTGCAACTGAACAGGATGATCTGAATCTGCATAGTTTGAATATGCTCATATCAAGATGACAGAATGGTGATGATAGGCTCTGTGCAATGAAGCAATGTAAAGTCATAAGATGAATTCTGCTCTCTGATTCAAATGCAGGACCTCGTGATCAGCAGTCGAGTTCTAACCACTTGGATCACAAGAACTTTGTCCTCTGTTCATACATTCTACAAGATCCAATGATTCTGTATGCGGGCAGCAAAGGTCCTGATCAGCCTGGGCAAATGTGCAGGCTGACCTGGGCTTTCGCTGTCTGATATGCCCGAAAGACTCCTTTTCACCTAGTTCAGCCAATTTTACCTTGTCATAGTCATACTGTGATGAACATCTAGTATCAAAGCGAAGGTACAGACATCTTGCCCCGGGGATGTGGACGGTCTCCTTGAACTTGTAGTTGTCTCTCACAGGGTGGATACTCTCAACTGTTTTACCCGAGGCCCAGGGGGCAGGGATCTTCAACCCCGCCAGGAAACCCTGCTCTTCCTGGTTATGCATATCAACTCTGGTAAAAGAGAAATGTGTTACAATGTGAGAAAATGTACACCCAGGGAAGACACAGATAAGTCTGTGCATCTGTGCAGTCTGATCAGTCCAAAGAAACCCTGAATTTATGGTAATGCAAAGAGCACTCCGGGAAGACTGATCAGACTGTACCCCTGTGTCTTGGTGGATACACATCATAAGGTACAATTTTTCACACAGCAGCTCAACTAGAACTTTACAGCAGTGTGTGTGAGTACTTGTTTTAACCCTTGCCATGCTGAATAAATTAAGATGCTATGCCATTTCTAATTTTCAGCCGATCAGATTACTTGTTTCAGGTTAGTGATACAAATAGTGATTCACATACCTAATGGCAAACAGTGCAGATCCAGATCAGTTGGCTTCTTCAGAAGCCAACTGATCTGGATCTACACTGTTTGCAAAGCAGGACATAATCTGGTTTCAGCAGGACTAGGGTTTGGTGGACTGGACATATTTTTTACCATTTCTGCACATCTGTATGACCATTTACTCTAAGTATTCAGACACCTTAAGTCCTTGAAATACTTGTCCTAAACATTTAACAAAACCATTTTACTACCAGTTGATGCTGCTAAAAAGCTGCTGGATAAATGTCACAGTGCAGAATGTGGCATCTGATCTGGGTCTACACCATTTGATCAGGCTTGCCTGTCCAAATATCTAGAGTAAATACAGTATTTTAAGTTAAATGCATGGATATCTACAAATAGTAACAAGACTTGTTTTTTCATTAACTGACTATGTTTTAGTTTTATGTTCCAGTTTACAATATTTCAGTCATGTTGAGAGATTTATTTCTTGACTTCATTAAATAATAACAGTCTACTGAAACTCTCTGTTAAAATCTTAAATGCTACCCTGACTTAACCTTTTTATGCTAATAATGATGCTTTGTTACATATTGAGAATATAAGGCTGCAATAAAGATGTAGCCAAGTTTGTTTGTGTTGAGATTTTACGGCCCAGTCAACCTAATGGGGTCATATCAAGTGCGGTCAGTTTACCAAACTACATATTTACTGGGCACGCTTAGTCCTCTAAGCCGTTAATCAGTATTGTGCACATTATTTTGCAAGAAACTGACAACTGCCCTCCTTGAATCAGCAGAAGGGAGAGAATGACTGTTGAAAATATTTCATGATCAATCTCCATGAAAGAATGGTGTTGCCAAGTAGTCACATGCATTGGATAAAACGAATACCAGTATACATATCTCTCCATTTTTATATTTTAAGGTGACTGGATATACTTGGTAGATTTTCAGCTATCTGTCACATGGGTAGATAACTTTTGTAACTTCCTGTTTACTTTCATGTGCACAAGCTCTGCCTAAAAGGGGGAGCAAATTCTTTCCTTTTAAGGTAGACCCCTTTTCAGAAAAGAGGCAAAAAAGTTACTTTCCCTGAAATGTATCCATTCACCTTAATTTTTCAGTTACATACTTCTCTGGGGTGACAGACTGTCCAATCACATCAATAACATCTGAGTCAGAGTCCACATCTGAATCCTCATTCAAAATAGCTTGAACCTGGCTCTTTAGTAACAAAGCAGCCTGCAAAGAAATTCAGATAAATAGTCAGCTTTAACCTTATTCATGAATTCAAACTTTTTCAAAGAAGGAAAAAATATTTCTGATATTCACCAAATTTTCCTTGACATAACACATAGTTGACTTTCAATATCAGTGGAAGCTACTCAACATCGTTTAGGAATTACATGTAGGATTATGTATGAGCTGCTGCACAGTGAAAGAGGTCTTCTAAGCATATGTGGATTTATCCTCACTGTTTTTGTGAGTTAATAATATTTGTGTTATATTAATGCATGTATCATTTCCGACAAGTTGAAATGCCATAAGCCTTTCAAATCTTATACCACTATCATCTGGATTCTTAAAAATTCAAGTAATTTGGTTATTTTAATCTCCTAATACATTTCAGACATCTACATCCGACACTTTTCCACCAAAAAGTATTGCTATTTTTCTTAATTTTTAAATAAAACAGAGGTACTTATAATAAATACCCATAACACATTCTTTTCAATCCAAATGTATTGATATTTTTCTTATTTCTCCATGAAAACATGTAGTGGGTGACCTAGTATTGGCAAGGAGCTTCTAACCAGTACCGGCAACACACGTTTTTGTGAAGAAATAAGAAAAAACTTATCTGATACTCACTCTTATCTAGACCTATGCATAACATACATTTTCATGGAGAAATAAAAATTCCTGCTTTACTGAGAGGTATGAGTGATTTCATTGGTGACCTACCTGACTAGATAGGACAACTAGCTGTACCAGCTGAGGCATAATAACATCTGCTATAGCAAGGCAGCTGAGATTCTCATGTGTGAGAGAGGTCAATAATGTAGGCATCAGGTGACCTAGTATTGTTGCCTTGGTGATCTTCTCTAGACCTTGAAACCTGTTCTCAAGGTCATCTTTAAAAGCTGTGATCATTTTGTTGCAGGTTTCTAGCAGCATCTCAAGGACCTGGAAGTAATGCATGTACATATTTGTATAACAATCAATAAAATTAAAACAAAATTATTATCATTTTGTCATCTTTTATTCAAGAAGACCCAGTCAAATAAGAGTTTTCAAATGGACATGAACCAGAATAGTTCTTAGATCTCATACACTGGATGCAAAAATAAGAGCTTTATTTTAATAAAGCATTGCCAAGGTTTTGTGAGAGATGCTGCAGTATTTTTAATGACCCTCATGAATAGACTCAATAAAGCTCAGTGGAAATAAATGGGACTTGATACACTTGGTGGATCACGATGTTTTTACCAGGGAGACACGTTTTATTGCTTTCAGTTTGCTTACTTGCACACCAATCTTCTTCTGAAAAGGGGTCTACTCTAAGCAAATTCTTTCCTTTTAGAGAAGACACCTTTTCAGAATGGAAAAAAAAATGACAGTTACCTCCCCTGAAAGCATATCCTTTTGCCTTAAATGCATCACAAAACAGTCTTACGACATGAAAGTCGCAACAAAGGAATAAAGCATAGCTGAAAAAGATTCATGCCTTTCGTGGGAATCGAACCCGGTCCTCCCGGATAAAAATCCAATGCTCTAACCACTGAGCCAAAGAGTCGACTCCCTGACGCAGTTGTCAGAGATTGAATATATAGTTAGAAGCTATGCGTAATCTGCTAAGGCAGATAATCGAAGAAGGAGTGCTCGGTCGTAACACTCCCCCTTTTCAAGGAAGTCATCATTTATGATGACGTGAAGCCATTTTCGGCTAAGTAAAGTCCAATCCCGGACGAGCCCCCAATTTCTGTTACGAGCCAGGCGTTGAAGAAGGAGCGCTCGGTCGTAACAACAGTAACAAATAGAAGAGCCTACACATATATCCAGTCTGATCCGGGACAGCATAAGCCCAAAAGCATATCCAGTCTGATTGGGGATACCATGAGTGTGCAAACATATCCAGTGCAATCAGGGACTCTGTGAGCATGCAAACATTTCTAGTCTGAGCTGGGACACCACAAGCCTGCAAACAGATCTAGTCTGATCAGAAGCACCATGAGCCTGCACACATATCCAGTCTGATCAGGGACACCATGTGCCTGCAAGCATTTCCAGTCTGATCAGGAACACCTGCAAACATATCCAGTATTATCAGGGACATCATGAGCCTGCAAACATACCAAGTCGGATCAGGGACACCGTGGGTGTATAAACATATCCAGTCTGATCAGAGACATCATAATCCTGCAAATATTTCCAGTCTGATCAAAGACACTATGAGCATGCAAAAATATCCAGTCTGATCAAGGACACCCTGAGCCTGCAAACATATCTAGTTTGATCAGGGACAACTTAAGCCTGCATACATATCCAGTCTGATCACAGACATCATTAGCCTGCATTCATATCCAGTCTGATCAGGAACACCATGAGCTTGCACACATATCCAGTCTGATCAGTGACACCATGAGCATGCACACATATCCAATCTTATCAGGGACACCATGAGCCTGCAAACATATCCAGCCTGATCAGGGACACCATGAGCATGCACACATATCCAGTCTTATCAGGGACACCATGAGCCTGCAAACATATCCAGCCTGATCAGGGACACCATGAGCATGCACACATATCCAATCTTATCAGGGACACCATGAGCCTGCAAACATATCCAGCCTGATCAGGGACACCATGAGCCTGCAAACATATCCAGCCTGATCAGGGACACCATGAGCATGCAAACATATCCAGCCCGATCAGGGACACCATGAGCCTGCAAACATATCCAGCCTGATCAGGGACACCATGAGCCTGCAAACATATACAGTCTGATCAGAGACACCATGAGCCTGCAAACATATACAGTCTGATCAGAGACACCATGAGCCTGCAAACATATACAGTCTGATCAGAGACACCATGAGCCTGCAAACATATCCAGCCTGATCAGGGACACCATGAGCATGCACACATATCCTGTCTTATCAGGGACACCATGAGCCTGCAAACATATCCAGCCTGATCAGGGACACCATGAGCCTGCAAACATATCCAGCCTGACCAGGGACACCATAAGCATACACACATATCCAGTTTGATCAGGAACACCATGAACATGCAAACATATCCTGTCAGATCAGGGACACCATGAGCATGCAAACGAATCAAGTCTGATCAGGTACTCCATGAGTGTACAACGATGTCAAGTCTGATCAGGGACACTATGAGCATGCACACATATCCAGTCTGATCAGGGATACCATGAGCATGCACACATATCCAGTCTGATCAGGAATATCATGAGTGTGCACACATATTCAGTCTGATCAGGGACAGCATGAGCCTGCAAACGAATCCAGTCTGATCAGGTACTCCATGAGTGTACAAAGATATCAAGTCTGATCAGGGACATCATGGACATGCACACATATCCAGTCTGATCAGGGACACCATGAGCCTGCAAACATATCCAGTCTGATCAGGGATACCATGAGTGTGCAGGGCTATTAGGTCTGATCTGGGACACCATTGGCATGCACACATATCCAGTCTGATCAGGGACACCCTGGGCATGCACACATATCCAGTTTGATCAGGGATACCATGAGTGTGCAGGGCTATTAGGTCTGATCTGGGACACCATTGGCATGCACACATATCCAGCCTGATAAGGGACACCATAAGCCTGCAAACATATCCAGTTTGATCATAGATATCATAGGCCTGCAAGCATATCCAGTCTGATCAGGGACACCATGGGCCTGCAAGCATATCCAGTCTGATCAGGGATACCTTGAGCCTGCAAACATATCCAGTCTGATCAGGGACACCTTGAGCCTGCCAACATATCCAGTCTAATCAGGAACACCATGAACATGCAAACATATGCAGTCTGATCAGGGACACCATGATTTGTTTGTGTTGAGGTTTTATGGCCCAGTCAACCCAATGGGGTCAAGTTGAGCGTGGTCAGTATACCTAACCACACATTTACTGGGCAGGCTTAGTCCTCTAAGTGGTTAACCAGTATTGTGCACATTCTTTCGCCAGAAACTGACAACTGCCCTTCTTGAATCAGCGGAAGGGAGAGAATGACCGTAGAAAATATTTCATGATCAATCTCCATGAAAGAACATTGCAAAGGGACACCATGAGCATGCAAACATATCCAGTCTGATCAGGGACACCATGGGCCTGCCAACATACCCAGTCCGATCAGGAACACCATGAATGTGCACAAATATCCAGTCTGATCAGGGATACCATGAGCCTGCAAACATATTCAGTTTGATTAGAGGCACCATGAGCCTGCAAACATATCCAGTCTGATCAGGGACACCATGAGCCTGCACACATATCCAGTCTGATCAGGGACACCATGAGCCTGCAAACATATCCAGTCTGATCAGGGACACCATGAGCCTGCACACATATCCAGTCTGATCAGGGACACCATGAGCCTGCACACATATCCAGTCTGATCAGAGACACCATGATTGATTGTGTTGGGGTTTAACGACACGTCAACCCTTGAGGGTCATTTTGTGTCGTCTCCCAGAGAAAGGGAGAAAAGAGATAGAAGAGAGAGTAGAGGAGATGAAAGAGAGGGACAGGGAAGAAAGAGGAACAGGAATGAAAGTGAAGAAACAGAAGAAATAAAAACATTCCCCCTCTACCCTTACCCACTACAAGGATAGCAGGCCTTGCCCTACTGTAAGCCAATATCAGTTGGACGCCCCGGTGTTGTAAGATACACAGCACCTTCGCACCACCCGACCACCCCAGAGACACCATGAGCCTGCAAACATATCCAGTCTGATCAGGGACACCATGAGCCGGCACACATATCCAGTCTGATCAGGGACACCATGAGCCTGCAAACATATCCAGTCTGATCAGAGACACCATGAGCCGGCAGACATATCCAGTCTGATCAGGGACACCATGAGCCTGCAAACATATCCAGTCTGATCAGAGACATCATGAGCCTGCAAACATATCCAGTCTGATCAGAGACACCATGAGCCTGCAAACATATCCAGTCTGATCAGGGACACCATGAGCCTGCACACATATACAGTCTGATCAGAGACACCATGAGCCTGCAAACATATCCAGTCTGATCAGAGACACCATGAGCCTGCAAACATATCCAGTCTGATCAGGGACACCATGAGCCTGCAAACATATACAGTCTGATCAGGGACATCCTGAGCCTGCACACATATACAGTCTGATCAGAGACACCATGAGCCTGCAAACATATCCAGTCTGATCAGAGACACCATGAGCCTGCAAACATATCCAGTCTGATCAGAGACACCATGAGCCTGCAAACATATACAGTCTGATCAGAGACACCATGAGCCTGCAAACATATATAGTCTGATCAGAGACACCATGAGCCTGCAAACATATCCAGTCTAATCAGAGACACCATGAGCCTGCAAACATATCCAGTCTGATCAGGGACACCATGAGCCTGCAAACATATACAGTCTGATCAGAGACACCATGAGCCTGCAAATATATCCAGTCTGATCAGAGACACCATGAGCCTGCAAACATATCCAGTCTAATCAGAGACACCATGAGCCTTCAAACATATACAGTCTGATCAGAGACACCATGAGCCTGCAAACATATCCAGTCTGATCAGAGACACCATGAGCCTGCAAACATATCCAGTCTGATCAGGGACATCCTGAGCCTGCAGACATATACAGTCTGATCAGGGACACCATGAGCCTGCAAACATATCCAGTCTGATCAGGGACATCCTGAGCCTGCAGACATATACAGTCTGATCGGGGACACCATAAGCCTACATATCTAATCAGTCTGATCAGGGACACAATTTTTGATATGCAGCTGCTCTGATCCTACCATATTTACGCCAAGTAATGAGACAGCTTAACATACCTGTCCTAAAATTTGAACAAAAACATTTGAAGATACCCAGGTAATGCCCCAATCACAAAACACCAAAAGAATGAGAGATGAGGAACAAACAATGACAAAACAAACATCATCTATGAAACCACTGATGCAAAAAGAAGAACTATAATAGAGAAAGCACACTGGTAGGTCATTTTACAATGTGTTGATGCTGTCCAAAGACTGCCGCAAGAACAGCAATCAGTGTAGATCCTGACCAGATGCTGCATATTGCAGCATCTGATCTGGGTCTACATAGTCTACTTGTGCTTGCCAGTCCAATACTGTAAAAACAGTACACTGTTTGCATATGTATTACTGTATTTACCCTAAATATTTGAATATCTTAATGTCTTACCATACATGCCCAAAATTTTAAGACATCAATTTTAGTACATTTTCGTATATCTATTAATCGCTGGGTGAGTGGCAAACAATGTAGATCCTTATCAGATTCCAGGCTCTGTAGCATCTATCTGGGTCAACACTATTTGCTCAGGCCTGTCTGTTCAAAACATTTAGAAAATATGGTATGTCTCAGGGCTCAAGAAAATGCCAGTTTGTCGGTCCGAGACCAGTTTTTGAAGAACTGGACCGATTTTCACTTCAGATGGATATTAAAAAATCAGTCCATGATAATTCATGTTTTCTAATATTCTACTTTAAAATTTTCCCCTTATCTGGAGCTATAAAAAACAAGCAAACCTTTTGTCAATACATAACACTAACTGCGTACCAGAAATCGCCTTGAGCGATCTGCTCATTATCACAACGCTGCTTGATCTGGTGTCAAGAATAAGTAACTGCCTATTTGATTGACGTATAACAAAATCAATACTGTTTGTTACCATATTTATCCTAAGTATTGGAACAGCTTAACGCTTAAATACTAGTCCTAAAATTTGAGCAAGTCCAGTTTACTGCATCTTTTACATCACTAGATGAAAGGCAGACAGTGTAGATGCTGACTAGAAGCCACATTCTGCAGCATCTGACCTGCATCTACACTGTTTGCTCAGGCCTGTCTGTCTGAACACTTGGGTTTATTACAGTAAGTATAACAGGGACAATGCTTCATACCTGCTTGATCGCGCATTACAACAATGAATAAAAGCACCGCAAGCATAATACCCCGCCATAGCAATTATTTGTTTATGTATTAAAGTTATCGTTGCGAAAATGTCTGGAAAGAAAATGACAGATAACAATCCTAAACCAGATCTTGATAATATCAATGGACAGATAACAATCCTAAACCAGATCTTGATAATATCAATGCATATAGCAAGTTTGGTTAAAAGGCCTTGTTATTTACTCAAGTTATCGTCCGGAAACAAAAATATGGGCATGTCTCGGGCAGATAACTCCGTAAAAATTTGACGAAATTTGCCCATTAGCAATTATATATCATATATATCATAATCGGATTTTTGATTAATGTGCAGGTACAGGGGCAACATCCACACCAGTCCCCTTCCAGATAGCTGGCTTGCTGCACGCATGGCAGATCTCACACCAGACCTCCAGGTATGTCTATCATGAGGGTTGATGGCCGAGAGCTTCCACTCTCTGCAATCCCTCTCTGTCAGCTGTTTCCATGTCATCTTGGGCCTCCCAGGCCCACACTTTCCATCAACCTGTATGTCAAAGGCTGTCTTGACTGCACCATTGGAGCGTTCCACATGTCCATACCATCGGAGTCTTCTCTCCTTCAGAATGAGGTCCAGTTCCTCAATGCCAAGCCACACAAGTAGCTCATTGGACCTGGTGGTGACAATGTCTTGCGGTCTGACATTGCAGATCTGTCTGATCATTGCCCTGTGGTTTTGCTGTAGACGCTGGAGGTTTGGCTTTCTTAATGGCCAAGTCGCGCTGGCATGGAGCATTGTGCTCCGCACACAACAGCTGTACACACAGCCACGTGTTTTGAAAGAGAGGTGGCGTGAAGAGAGAACTGGTAGCAGATCCTTGAACTTCTTCCAGGCGGTTTTCACACGTGTTGTGGTTGAAAGTTCACAGCCACCTGCTGCTGAGAGCATGTCTCCTAAGTAGCGCAAGAAATCTGTGGAAAGCGATGTCGCACCTGCGGGAATTAAGTCATACAAGTTCCTATTTGTATTGAAAAAAAATCTATTTTGCAGTATTCAAGAAACTGATGGGTTAGTTTGTAAGAAAAATGGACAAAGTAGAAAATTTGGAATATTGGCTTGCAAAATTTGATCTAAACCTGTCCATTATTTTACAAGATACATGTATTGATATTGAGCAGATATCATTTTTGCCCATTAATCATGGCCAGTAATTCAGCTGACAATTGACGAAAAATGTCATGTGACAATCCCAAGCTAAGTATTGTTAAAAACGATATATATGCAAAATATAATCCTAATCCATCAATTCTTTCACAAGATATTGAGTGGAAACCAATTTTGGGCATAAATCAAGGGCCCCTAACTCTGCTGAAATGAACCCGAGATTTATGTGCAAATAATATGCACATCTTCAGACCATGATCTAATCATTTGTGAAGTTTCAAAACTATTTGCCTAAAACTGCAGGAGGAGTTGCACTCACGAGACACCTATTGACTATAAGGTTTTTGGTAAAAACTGACTAAGTTAACAAAGCGGAAAAATTTGAAAAAAAAATTCTGAGAATTATGAGCAAACAAAATGCACATCTACACACCATGGCCAAAATATCTGTGAAACCTGAAGTTTCAAAATGATTGGCCTAAAACTGCAGGAGGAGTTGCGCTCATGAGACACCCACTGACTATAAGGGTTTTAGGTAAAAACTGACTAATTTAACAAAGAGGAAAAAGTTAAAAAAAAAAAATCTGAGAATTATGAGCAAACAATATGCACAGCTACACACCATGTCCAAAACATCTGTGAAGTTTTAAAATGATCGGCCAAAAACTGTAGGAGGAGTTGCGCTCACGAGACACCCATCGACTATAAGGGTTTTAGGTAAAAACTGACTAAATAAACAAAGCGGAAAAAGTTGAAAAACAAAAATCTGAGAATTATGAGCAAACATATGCACATCTAGACACCATGGCCAAAACATCTGTGAAGTTTCAAAATGATTGGCCAAAAAACTAGAAGGAGTTGCACTCATATGACACCCACTGTCAATTGTTGACGAACGGACGGGTCACGGCACGCCTATATCGCACCTGCGTGCTAACGCAGGTGCGATAAAAAGGAAGCTACCACCTCAAGCTTGTCAGGTCCGACATGGACTTCCTTCTGTGGTCTGCCATCCAAGGGCCGTGCAGCTCCCTGGCACCGTGTACATCTGTAATCAGGGTCTTTTTTCAAGCACTTGAGCCCACTGCATTTCATGTGCACCCAGTGCTTGCAGCCAATGCAGAGGATGCTGTTGCTGCCCACTCCAGTGCGACAGACGGCGCATGGAAACTCGCCTGAACTCTGCAGGAGGTCCAGTCCCGTACCGCAGATCATAATCTTTGTCTTTCCTGCATTTACTCTCAGTCCTTTCTTCTCCATTGCTTCTTTCCATGTCAAGAGCCTCCTAACACATTCCTCAAGCAATTCAGCGATGATAACAAGGTCATCAGCATAGAGGTCTTCCAAGGGCACCCCAGAGCGGAACTCTTGTGATAAGGCTTCAAGCACAATGATGAAGAGCAGTGGGCTGAGTACTGATCCTTGGTGAACACCAACCTTCACTTCAAACTCTTCACTGTACTCCTCACCAACACGGACACGGCTCCGTGCATTTGCATACATCCCCTGCACCAATCGCACAATCCACTCCTCCACACCAAGTTTTCTCAGCGCCCACCAGATGATCTTCCGAGATACTCGATCAAACGCCTTCTCCAGGTCTATGAAAGCCATGTAGAGTCTCTTGTTGGCAGCTAGATACTTCTCTTTCAGCTGCCTAACAACAAAGATTGCATCTGTAGTGCCTCTGCCTGGGATGAAGCCAAACTGGGAATCGTCGATTGACACCAACTGTCTGATGAGGTCGTCCACAATCCTCTCCAGGATTTTCATAACCTGCTCTGTCAGCTTGAGGCCGCAGTAGTTGCCCTTTTCCAATGCGTCCCCCTTTCCCTTGTAGAGGCAGACAATGAAACTCTGCTCCCAGTCAGAGGGTACCTTGCCATCACGAATGATTGCAGCTGCGAGGTCACAGACCATGGAGGCGCCCATGTCACCGGCTGCTCATATCATCTCCACCACTATGCCTGATGGGCCCGGTGCTTTGCCTTCCTTCATCTGTGAGATAGCCTTCTTAACCATATCAATGGTGATTGGGATGGAAGGGCCTTCCACTGGTGGTTGATAAGACAGGTGGTCTTGGTCCCAGTCAAACTCAACGTTGAGAAGCCTTTGGTAGTGCTCTAGCCAAGCCTTCTGCTTTGTGTCTTCGCTCATTGACATCTCTCCGGTATCATTCTTCACAGGTTTGTCACCAACAACATCAGTGTTCTCTCTTCTAAACTGATTAGCAAGGCAGTAGACTTCTGAAGACTTGGGGTCAATATTCTCGTAGACCTTCTTGTCGGCACTGCATGTCTGGCATTTCGTTTGGATGCATCGTATAATGCCCTAGTGCCTTTACCAGCCTTCCAGGCCTTGAAAGCTTTCCGCTTGGCAGCAATGGCCTTTTCTTTCATGGAGATTTGATCATGAAATATTTTCTACAGTCATTCTCTCCCTTCCCCTGATTAAAAAAAGGCAGTTGTCAGTTTCTGGCGAAAGAATGTGCACAATACTGGTTAACCACTTAGAGGACTAAGCCTGCCCATTAAAAGTGTGGTTCGGTAAACTGACTGCACTCGACATGACTCCATTTGGTTGACTGGGCTGTAAAACCTCAACACAAACAAACAAACCCCAGGAACAGGAAAAAAAGAGGAAAAGGAATGATAGTGAAGAAATAGAAGAAATAAAAACATTCCCCCTCTACCTTTACCTGCTACAAGGATAGCAGGCCTTGTCCAACTGTAAGCCAATATCAAGTTGGACGCCCCGGTGACATAAGATACACGACACCTTCGCACCACCCGACCACCCCCACGTGCAAGTTGAAGACCTCCTGGAAATGACTGTTTGTCTGAGGGCTTCCAAACTTTGAGGCGAGGAAGCTTCCAAAACAGATCTCCTTAAGGCCAATGCATATAGCAAGTTTGGTTAAAATCCCTTGTTATTTACTCAAGTTATCATCTGGAAACGAAAATATGGGCGTGTCTCGGGCAGATAACTCCGTAAAAATTTGACGAAATTTGCCCATTAGCAATTCCATACCAGATCTCCTTAATGTCAATATATATAGCAAGTTTGGTTAAAATCTCTTGTATTTACTCGTTATCGTCCAGAAACGAAAATATGGGCGTGTCTTGGGCAGATATCTCCATAAAAATTTACTATTGTGTGGCGGGGTATAAAAATTCTGTCTCATGTTTTTAATTTGTTTATTTAATTTCAAAAGATCTGTTTAATATGCTTCATTCACCTTCACTGTAATTTTAACATGCTTAACCTGCTGAAGTGGAAGTGAAAGTACATTAAATCGTGCTTGTCTGATAATTTTGAGCTATACTGATGATTATAATCGTGATGTTTATGTGCATGTAATTTCAGCAAGTGTAAGCAATGTTGGTATGTCATTCATTATGTTAAAAATAAAGCAGCATCTGTATTTGGAAGTTGCAATACCGAAATTCTTCAACAAGAACGGAAAATACCGAAATCCCCACTCAGCAAACTCCGTAAAGGCGACCGAAGACGACTCAGCAAACTCCGGAAATGCGGCCAAAAATGACCGGAACGACTGGCAATTTTCAGTTTCTCAAACCCTGGTATGTCTTCCTTTTGGCTTGGTCACTCTTATCATATTTATGTACAAATTACACAGAATTACAAATTATATAATTATAACTAACCTGACAACTTCCTCGGAATATTTTTGTAGCTAATCCCTGGATGTATGTTTGCAACTCCTGAAATAGATTAGAAAACAAAAAATGTAATTCTAACCAAACAAAATATACATAAATTATGAGCCCTTCAACCTTATGGCATATATTCAAACTTATGGCATATGTGACCACTGCAGATTCAGATCAGCCTGTGCATCAGTACAGTCATATCAGGTTATCAGGTTCTATACTGCTTACATGTCATAAGTTTGATCACTATTCTGAGGTTCTTGTATAAAACTAAATGCTCAAGCTCTGATGATGATTTGGTGTTTTACATCCCTTCCAATATTATATAAGTAATATAGAGATGAAAAAAGGTCAGTAATGAAAGGCTTTGTTCAGCAAAGCAACACACACACACACCCACCCACCCACCCACCCACCCACACCCACACCCACCCACCCACCCACCCACCCACCCACACACACACACACACACACACACACACTTTGTACATTTCTTTACAAACTCATATACCTTTTTTGGTGTTTTTAACACAACTTTTTTTAACATCTTAACCCTTGTCATGCTGAATAAATTAAAATACCACACCCACTTCTAATTTTCAACCAGTCAGACTGCTTGATCCTAACTGTTGCTATAAATTAACATACTTAATGGCAAACAGTGCAGATCCAGATCAGTTGGCTTCTTCAGAAGCCAACTGATCTGGATCTACACTGTTTGCAAAGGCAGGGTTTATCCGGGTTCAGCAGGACTAGGGTTAAAGTGCTTTAATATACCTTTAATTTTAGTTTGGCTTCATCTGTATCTGTTTGGTTCTCTTCTGGTATTATGTAAAGGACAGCTTCTCTCAAAACATGGGACTGTAATGCTATCAGGTACTGCTGACAGGGACTGGCAACCTGAAAGGAACATAATTCTGTCAATAACTTCAGTATGACGATAATGATATTAGTGATTGAAAAATGAGTTACAACTTTCTTATTTTTCCCAGAAAATAGGATCTGACATTTTATGTCACCATTTCCTTAAATATGGTTACTAACCTAAATAGTTCATACACCTGTCTTGCTGATAAAACTGCATATACAAAATGTGCAGACCCAGATCAAACTGCTCATAAAGGTGCAGTAAAATCAGGGTTTAAACTGTTTGCCCTTCCACATAGAATTTTGAGAGTTTGTGAAACACCCATAAAAATAGGCACAAAAGTATGGAATAAAGTTATTGAAATTTAAGGATGTTTATGGTGGACTATTGCACCCCCTGTTAGCTGAATGTTCCTACAATAATCAGTCACATGGTGGTGTGCTAATAATAAAAGGGAAGCCATAAACTATGAACAAAATTCTTACTCACTGGTAATTATTTTAGGATAAAAATCACTGACCTATCATTTTCAAGCAAATGTTAAATGTTTATACATGTACTGATAAATTTCTTGTTCTGTCATGGTTTGGAGAATAGTAATCAATTTTAATTAATAAGTGATAACAAGGTGGTGGCCATAATCTTACCAAGCATTGAACCTGTTATACCCATGTCTGTGGCTGTTTTCAATGTTTGTTTGCTTTATTTTGGCTTAACATTGCTTTCAACAACTTTTCAGTCATGTCACCATGTTGTTTTTTGTTTTTTTGTGGCAAGAAGCTGAATGTTCACTTTAGAGTGCTGCCTCAAAGAAATATCATGCTCCGGATACATGATATAATAATAAACCTAGTCATATTATGCTGACACTGGGCTGATAAGTCCCAGCTCTATTTTCTTAATGCTGAATATCATGCAAAAGAGTTTTAAATTCTACGATATGACTCAGCTGGGGACCAAACCCATAATCTTCAGGACACAAAACGGACACTCTACCAACTGAGCCACCATGCCGATGCACTGGCTGGGTCAGGATCTTTTCTGCTCATCAAAGACAAACTGCACCATTTCAGTTTATTTGATTTATAGGACAGATCCTCATAGCTCCTGATAAGGCACTTTTTTACAACCAAAAATTACTGATACTTTCTTATTTCTCCATGAAAACTATGTTGTGGGTACTCATTAGACGTCCCTCACCAAGATGCTTTTAATGAGAGCCCACAACAAAGATTCATCATGTTGTGGGTATTCATTTGAAGCGCCTGAGTGAGACACTTCTAATGGGCATCCACAACACGTTTTGACTTTCAAATAAGTATGCACAACATATGTTTTGGTAGGCACTTCTACATAGAAGTAGGAAACACATTTTATATGGATAATCCTCTTATCTGGGACCCTGGGTACTCACCGGAATTCTTGTCAGTAGTTGTTCAAACTGATCTTTATCAGGGCTCAAAGATTCCTCCAATAAAACACCAGATTCTTTCACGGCTATCTTTAGTAACAACTGGATGATGTCATCTGTCAACCTAGACAAAATGAAGCAGAGTACTTGTTAAGGAGGAGTACCATATTTACCCGAAGTATTCAGACATCTTGACTCCTTACCATACTTGTTCTAACCTTTGAGCACATCTTTTCACTACCTGTTAATGTATCTGAACACTGTGGGTTTGTTGCAAACAGTGTAGACTGTGATCCGAAGCTGCAGACTGCAGCATCTGATCTGTCAACACTTTTTGCTACAACCTCTCTATGGTATTTGATGATAATTCTATGATATTTTTTTCTTTTTTTCATTAAAAACATAAGTTATAGGAAATTCTAATGAGTACCCATAAAATACATTTTAGTGACTAACTGGAAAAAAATTGTCTCAGAATTATTGTAGGTACTTCACAAATGAGTTTTGAGCAGCAACAAACAGAAAGTATATCATAAGCAAACAACAAATATCAAGCCTTGTCTCAACCTGCATGCTGGCTGATTAGCTTGAGGTAAGGGAGTTATTAAGATAAATAAGAGCCAGCAGTTTGAGATAAACTCAATAAAGATTGCCCATAGAAACAAAGAACATAAAAATGAACAAAAATTGGAGTCTTGGTTTTGTGAATCTCTTCACGTGAAAGCAATGTACTTTGCAGGAATTAGTACACCCCCTAGCACTGGCTTATGAAAAATAAAAATACATGTAAAAACTGCACTGTGATGAAGAAAAAGTACTTTCAGACATATGTGTTCAAGATGTGGAAACATCAAATGCATGCCACTTTGAAGTCATGACAAGCCTCGTTTGAGAGTATGATATGGATCTAGAAAAACTGAGAATCTCAACTGATATAGTTTTCAGATCAGATTGTAAGAAACGTTATCTGTTTGAAAGTGTACCATTGATAGGTATATGATATAAAGAAGTTACTACCTGAGGTATTCATACTGCTCCACTTTTGCTGCATGACACTTAAGTTGATCAGCAAACTCTATCAGAAGCATGTCTCGTAGACGACTTAATCCTGTATGACGGCCTGTAATAAAATAATTGTTTCAGTCAGGCATGTCAACAAATGGTGTTCCAGGGATATGAAGCTTAACTCCAGATGTTAGGAGTATTCAGAAAGTATCCTAATGGTCCTAATGATGTATGTATCATTGAATCTATACAGTATATGAATGAAGCTTCAGGTAGGCTGTTCATATACTAACATTTCAATGGCATGATTGACACAATCAATTTTAGTTTGTCCTGAAAAACTGCTAATTCTGGAAATATCCATCTAATCAGAGCAAAAACTTCAGAATTATGAAAGTCCATTCTGACAGGAGAAGCTGACTTTCATCAGGACATATTTTATAAATCTAACAATGGTATCTTGATAAATCAATGTTTAAAACATAATAAAAATTTGACCTTAATATACTGCAAAGTTTATAGTATCTTCCTGAAATATTCTGACAAACAAGCCTATGCAAAGAGTCTGGATAAACATTCTAAGTGAGCAGTCTCGATAGGTCTGCACTGTTTGCTCTTTAGCCATCACACTTCTAGACAAGTCACTATGTAGTCAGAAAGTCTTGTTCTAATTTCAGTTTAACCCATGGAGTGTTATTTAAGCAATACAGTTTTATCAAAATTGCAGCAGACGACATTCTAATTTTTGTCGCAACTGCTTTATTTGTTTGTGTTGAGGTTTTACGGCCCAGTCAACCCAATTGGGTCATGTCGAGCGCGGTCAGTTTACCTAACCACACGTTTACTGGGCAAGCTTAGTCCTCTAAGCAGTTAACCAGTATTGTGCACATTCTTTCGCCAGAAACTGACAACTGCCCTTCTTGTGCAACTGCTTTAGCAAGCAGGAGCAACATAGGATCACTTTCCAGTGTCAGTGTTGGCATCATTGTAGTTGGCATCAACAATGTTGTCTGTGCATTTAGCTCTGTTTCTCCAACACCATGGCTTCTAGCTAATGAAACTTGATACACACATTCACCATGATGCATTCTGCCCACTGTCATTGACCATTACTGATCTTGACCTATTTTTTATCCTTGGCTGAACAATATTTAGTCTGTGCATTTAACTCCCTTTCTTGAACACCACAAGCAATAACGAAATAGCCATCTGGTGAATTCTTGTTTCTGTTATTTTTTGTTATTTAGAGGAAATAAGACTTGACATTTCTAGCAGACAATTCACATGAAATTTCAAGCCTTAGTTTCATTGAAAAAAAAATCTGAATGTCTGCTGCAGTTGTGATTAGTAGCTTTAAGGGTTGACTAAGATAATAGAATAAACGATGTTGAAAGATTTAAAGAAAATTACAGTAAAACCTCAATGGCTCGAACATCTTTGGGACTATGGGAATTTACTCAAGACATGGGTAGTTTGAGCCACTGAGGGTTAATCATGGCACTAGGTCAGGAGGCAAATAGCGATAATTTAGGGAAATCTTTACGATTTTCTACACAATAATTGTATGTTGAGTGTACTCATTAGAATTGCCTCAATGAGGCAATTCTAAAGAGTACACACAACATACAATTTCATGATAAAATAAAAAAATTTCCCTCAATATTTGTTTTCTTGAGCTATCAGGAGAATTGCGTTGGGACTCAAGAACGAGTTTGAATCATCCAAGGTAAACGAGTCATCGGTGTTCGAGGCATCGAGGTTTTACTGTAGCTATGTATCTCACCATTGTTGAGTAGCTGCATCATCAGTGTATGTTTATCTTCCGTTGTAGGATAGAGAACCGTGAGTCCATTAGTGATCACAACACAAGCTTCTTTCTGTATTGTAACAAGATCTGTCAGCCTCTTCTCTTCACCGTCTTCATACACTAGAATCTGCCACACTAATTCTCTGTACACAAGAAATAAATACTTAAAATACCTTCTTAAGACACAAAATATTCAGCAGTATTACTTCGAAAATACATACATAAGGTAAATTGGCTCAAACCCTATCAATTCATAATAATTTTTTTTTAATTATTATTAAATTATTGTCATTAATTTGTGACAAGGAAGCCTTTTATCCAAAGCTTAAGTACTTTTACAACAGGTTTCATAATTTGTTTTACAGATACATGGGGTTTGTTTGTTTGTGTTGAGGTTTTACGGCCCAGTCAACCGAATGGGGTCATGTCGAGTGCAGTCAGTTTACCAAACCGCACTTTTAATGGGCAGGCTTAGTCCTCTAAGCGGTTAACCAGTATTGTGCACATTCTTTCGCCAGAAACTGACAACTGCCTTTTTTGAATCAGGGGAAGGGAGAGAATGACTGTAGAAAATATTTCATGATCAAATCTACATGAAAGAATGTTGCTGATCCAGCGGGGGTCGAAAACCTCCTGATATATGGGGTAAATATGCCTACAAGGGAGATAACTCAAACCACAACGTAACATTTACAAGGAGGGCAATTCTTAAAGGAAAGAATATGCTCCTTCTGGGAACAAATTCTTTCCTTTTTGAGTAGATTCCTTTACAGAAGGGGGTCAAAACAACTCTGAAAGACTTATGACCCCTGGAATTGCATCTAATCCCCTAAAGAGAAATGATTCCCACCTTGTTCTCTGGAGCAATGCCATTTCTGTAGGCTTCTCTGTTTTCACTACACTCTCCTTGAAGATCAACTGAAAAGCAATGAAATGTCTTTTAGACATTATTATTTAAATGTTGCAAAGAGCTTTTTCTGTTGCCCCTCAGATACTAAATGCAATACACTCGTCATTCATTCATTTCAACATTTCATCTGAAGTTAATTTACACAAATTCATAGCTCTGGAAAAGTTGGATATTTTTTGTTAATTCTGTAATAATGTATCCTCTAGGTATTGACTGGAACTGCTTCACCAGATATTATCTTCTAAATATGTTGTCTTATGAAATAGATATTCCATCTATAGGTATTCTATCTTGTCCTATGAAATAGGTATTCTTTTTATATCCTTTCGACGTCCTCAACGTATTAAAACGGTTGAAAAAAAGGGGTGATAAATAGCACGCATCTTTTACAGCTAAATAGCGGTAACGTGATAATTCGGTTGAAAAAAAAGGGTGATAAATAGCACGATAGTTCTGTCGTAGAACGGCCAGGAATTTTGAGATAAGATGCCAACTTTAGAAAATATTTTCAATCAAATGACGAACAAATATATAATTTTTAAGTAAAATTTTTATTTATTATAGCCGAGACTATTATTATGCATCGTCACACTTGTCATATCATAATTACGTAATTAATGATTAAAAGCTAAAAATAGCGAAATGTCACATTTCAAAAAATATTAAAAAGTGTTACGTCATTAAAAAATATTTATTAAGAGATGGGCAAACGACTAAGAAGTAAGTAGCCTTGGATTTGATAGTAAGAAGACTGAACTTTATATTTTCAAGAAAAAACGGTATATTGAATCATCATTATTTTACAATTACGTAACATTACATCTTGATTAGAATTCCGTTTTGATACGCTTTGGCCGTTGCGTTCACATTAAGTTTCGTTTTGAGTACGTTATGGTGTTGACTGTCCTTAAACTTTTAGCGTACTAATACGTATAAAATAGATTTCTGAACCTTTTGAAAACGTTATGGTCGTTCGTATCCATATCGCTGAAATTCACAAAAACAAAAAAAGAACAGTCACAACGTTCTTCTGCGTTTCAGTTTTCCCATTTACAAGATCCCAAAATAAAATTTCAAACGAATGCCAATGCGTTTATATGCGGAGTAAGTTTATGTTTTTTAATTAAACATAAAGGAAAAAACGAGAAATCATTACGCATATTACACAATGGCTATAGAAACGGCATTTCTACCTACCGTTTTAATACACTATGGTCGTTAGACTCCAGAACATACGTGCTATTTGACACCCCATTTTTTCAACCGGATTTTTACGCAACGGATGTTTGGTTCCAGAACATGCCGGACATCGAAAGGATATTGAATAATAAAAAACCAGGGCACTTTTGAAATTGACAATGTATAAGCCAGTTATCTTCCTAATGATAAGGGAATACCAGGGTCTACTTTTAAAGTTACGTTGTATATTTACATTATATTAACCCTAATCCTGCTGAATCCGGATATATCCTGCCTTTGCAAACAGTGCAGATCCAGATCAGTTGGCTTCTGAAGAAGCCAACTGATCTGGATCTGCACTGTTTGCCATTAAGTATGTGAATTTATATCAACAATCTGGATCAAGTGATTTGATTGGCTGAAAACTAGAAACGGGTGTGGCATCTTAATTTATTCAACAGGACAAGGATTAAACCGGTCATAACAGTCATAACCAAATCTGACTACTGGACATTTCAGACAAAATTTGTCCGATCTGGCAAGTAAGTCTGAAAATTTCAAGCATGTTTTAATCTTTTAATTTTGCTGTCTAAATCTTTGGTAGATGTGCAAACTCTGGACACCATTTTCACTAACATTTCTGCACCTAGAAGATAACTAGGAATACTTTAACAGCTGTTTGGTTGTAGTCAGAAAAATATTTGAAAACAATCTGATGAATGGAGAGTAATTAGATTACAATTTTTGTGATTTCATTCATCAGAACCTATCTAATGGGCTCTCACCCACTGATGATGATGATGATAGTGGTTTGGTGCTTTACATCCCTTTCAACATTATTTCAGTCATTACAAGATAATGGAAGGGTGATAATAAAAGGCTCTGTGCAGTGAAGTACTATACAGTCATGAGCTGAATTCCACCTTCAGTTGGTTTCAAACTTGGGACCATGTGATCTGAAAGCTGCAGCGCTAACCACTTTGCTTCAGCTCTAACCAGAATTGCCTTAGTGAGGCTATTCTAGTGAGTATCAACAATATATGTTTTGCTGCAAAAATGACAAAAATGATAATCTCCATTATCATACATTTTCTAGAAAATATGTTCATTTTGCATAGGTGAAACTAACATGGCTTTTATGCACAAATCACTCTTGTGGAGTGCAAAATGTGTCATAATGGGTCATGTGGGTGACACAGCTTTTTTGCCCGTGCAAAAAACCAGTATCACCAGGTAACTCGGAAGATATAGCTTTTTTGCCTATGCAAAAATCCCATATCACCACATTCGGAGTACTCGGCGGTCTTGCCTTTGACTCGGCATACGGTATCAAATAGGCAAACTTAATAGACAGAAAATTGTATGATAAATAGATTATGATATGGCAATTTTTATATCATACACCATATCAACCCGAGACACCCATATCAGCCCGAGGGCCGAAGGCCGATATGGGTGTCTCGGGTTGATATGGGCTCTGATCTGAAAATTGCCATATCATAATCTCTACTTATCACCATATCTGGAGTTCTAAAACTGCTGCTTTCTGGGTTAATTCATCACACAACAATTTTCTGTTAATATGTTTCTTATTTTTTTCCCAGAAAACAGAACTGGAACATTTTATAAAAAATTGTCTCCTAGATAGATAACTTTCACAAGTTGTTCAAACCATGTTTTTTTTTTTAAGAAAAATAGAAAAAATGTTTCTAAGTGTTGTCTGCTGAAATTCTTACCCAGCATGCTAAGCCTACCTGTAGTACAATAAGAGCACAAATGATAGTCTGTGAATGTCCAACTTCAAAAGAGTTGTGTAAGATATCCCAGATCCTCTCTAGGTGTACGTAGTCTACAGGATACTGCTGTAACATGTAACTTCCTAGTGGTGTGTACAGTCGGTCACTCTGTATCAAGTGGAGACACATCCCACCCACATGCTGTAATAACTGCTTTATAACTTCACTCACTCGAACCAAATTATCTGTAAAATACACAGAGAATCTTATGTGAGTTCAGATGTCCAGGCAGAAGAAGTAATCAAAGAATATTTTTTCTTGTTTTTACATGAAAACAGGTCTTGTGGGTACTCACTGAAATGGTCTTGATGAGTTTTGTCTCTGAAATTTTGATGCCATTAAAACTTGTAGTCAAGATAGGTAAAATAAGTCAGTGTTACCTTTGTTTCCTGTTGGCGAGGTTTGATGTATCCCCAGTCTCACTTTCACATGGTGTGGTGCCTGGTGACCAGGATTACAGAACTGATCCACCCAGTCTGAACTACAGCACCACATCACATTGTTCTCCACATCGAAACATGTCCCTGCGCAAATATAAAATATACAATACAGTTGACTCTCATTATCTCGAACTTGCTTATCTCGAATAGCTGCTTATCTCGAAGTGAATATCTGGTCCCTGCCTAAACATGAAAATCTAATAACAGGTAATAAAATACTGTGGAAAAGGGGAGAAATTGCTCCATAGGAGCAATTTCTCCTCTTTTCCACAATATTTTCAACATATCTCTAACTTCAAGAGTCCAATTACATATACATTTATGAAATGCGGTTGTTCGATTTATTTTTTCCTCAAGTCTGCAAATCTGATATGTCGAAGTACGGATATCTCGAAGTATTTAGAGAGTCCCTTGGGATTCGAGATAACGAGAGTCGACTATAATTATGTTGTTCTCAACAGCAGACATGTCCCTGGATATACACAGTAATAATAACACAGTTCTCCACACCTGATTCTGACCCTTGACCGCACCCACCAACATATACTCACACACAACGAGTTTGATATCATCGTGCCCTACAAATGAACTGGCCTTACAAATGAACTGGTTCGACACAAATGTGCATTTACATCAAAACTGACCCAACCACAAAAGTTAACAAACCTAAAACTGTCAGCAAAACAAGAAAATGAAATCAAGGTGGTGTAGTGATGGTGCACATCAATTGCTCTCTACTAGAGGCAGTTGTAGCACAAGAACTAAGTCCTTGGCCCAAAACTCTGTACAAATCTTTTAAAGTTTAGAAAATAAATTAATAATAAATAAAAGCAGCACATAGTATGATACCTGGCCACTGTGAAACTGACACAAATGGAATAAAATACAGCAGGCAGAGAGCAAATAATACAGTTGACTCTCATTATCTCGAAGTCGAAGGGACTCTCTGAAATACTTCAAGATATCTGTACCTCGACATATCAGATTTGCAGAATTGAGAGAAAAAATAAATCAACCAACCACATTTCACAAATGAACAGGTAACATGATTCTTGAAGTTAAAAATATTTTGAAAATATTGTGTAAAGGGGAGAAATTGCTCCTTAGGAACAATTTCTCCTCTTTTCCACAATATTTTGTTACCTGTTGTTAGATTTTCATGTTTAAACGGGGACAAGATTTTCAATTCAAGATATGCGAATATTCGAGTTAAGAAAAGTCAAGATAACGAGAGTTGACTGACCATTTAATGTAAAACACTGCATAAATATGTTTCTTTAATTTTGATAAACAAAATATATCATGAAGAAATCAGTTTTTTACCATTTGAAAGGGGCCATAAGTCATGAATACCATTTTTACTGAAACTGTATTTACTGTTCATGAAGCCTTCAGAGAATTTTGTTTGAATGCAATAAAAGCCACTGTTAGTTAAATACACTTATTCATTCTTTAGGACAAGTATGGTAAGGAGATAAGAGGCCACAATATTTAGGGTAAACACAGTATATTAACAGTTCTTACCAAGTGAAGCCAATGGTGCACCACGAGCTAGGGAACAGTTGGGAGCATCGGCTAGATCTGGTCTCTGTGCAAACTGACCATCTTTCAAGGTAAAACAGAAATTGGTAGCTAGGGCTGAAACAATAAATAATGTTGTCATCATCATTTCTAAGAATTGTCCATATGTGTGTCCAGTGATTGAGAAATCCATTATCCAATTGCCTAGGATAAGTCACAAATCTGGCTTGAAAAATATTAAATATTCCTCTGGAATTTTATTTGGTAAATCTGTGTTTGTTTGTGTCGAGGTTTATATATATCCATGTATGAAATTTCAAAGCCCTAGCATGCAGGGTTCTTGAAAAATGGACGCATGGACACACAACCCGAAACCAATATACTTCTTCAAAGTTGGGGACATAGATATAACACTACTGTCATCTGCCAACTTTGTGCCAGGATTAAAAGAAAGACATGTTGTATAGTTGCACACATTACCATACTCTTTTTACCATACATATCCCAGGACAAGTATACAGAACTTTCTTACTTTCCTGATGACATGGGACAAATCGAGTGTGACATTTCCACAGCCCTGTTCATAGTGAAGTAAAAACAAGCCCATCTAAGGTATGATAAATCAAATTCCAGATTCTGGAAATGTCAAAAAGAAATGCAATATCTAATGGTAATATAAACGGTCTTCTAAATGATCACTTAAAATACCAGCAGGTTCAATCAATCTTACTTCTTAATGATGCCAGTCCTCCACTACTTCCAAACAACGATCTGGCAGCATTGCTGGCACTGCCCCCTGGTAATGGTGTTAGTAGAACAACGTGACTGCCATCTACAAACACTGGTGTCTTGACTAGAACTTTCAATAATATACCACAACTCGTGCTGCCAGCAGCGTGGCCTGTCAATGAACAGAAAAATATAAATATGAGAGAAATTCATAGGAGGTAACTCTTCCTTTCAGAATTTTGTTTGTGTTGAGGCTTTACAGCCCAGTCAACCCAATCGGGTCATGTCGAGTATGGTCAATTTACCTAACCATATGTTTATTGGGCAGGCTTAGTCCTCTAAGCAGTTAACCAGTATTGTGCACATTCTTTTGCCAGAAACTGACAACTGCCCTTCTCTTCAGAAAAGAGGTCTTTTCTAAAAGGAAATAATTTGCTCCTAACCGAAAGACCCCTTTCAGATAGTTGACTTTATGCAAGGTATGCAGGAAGAGACAACTTTATGTATCACAGGAAGTCAGTAGTCGACTCTCTCGCATAAAATGGTGGGACAAAAAAGAGAACCAAATGTATAGAGTGCCCTTGAATAAATATTTGGCTACCTCGACCTGTTACCATACTTTTCCCAACTTTTGAACTAGCTCACTGGACTACCTGACAATATGTCAAAAAAGTACTTACAGAATGATAAACAGTCTAGACCTAGGTAAGGAGCAGTCTGATCTTGGTCTATACCCGATGCTCAGACCTCTCTGTCTCGGTTACTAAAAATGAATAAATGAGTTGTGTTATAACACATTTGCAAACAGTGAAGACCTAGATCAGCCTGAACATCCAGAAAGACATTAGAGCCTTTCTGTTTGCAGAATCATTGCATTTCATAATTGGTACAGTCGAACCTCAATGGCTCGAACATCTGGGACCATGGAAATTTGTTCCAGACATGGGTAGTTCAAGCTATTTGAAGGTTAATGATGGTGCCAAGTCAGGGAGCAAATGAAGATAATTTAAGGAAATCTTTTCGATTTTCTATTCAATAATGGATGTTGTGTGTACTCATTAGAATTGCCTCAATGAGGCAATTCTAATGGGTACACACAACATACATTTCATGATAAAATAAGAACATTGCCCTAACATATCATAAATATTTGCTTCCTTGGGCTGTAAAGAGAATTTCCTAGGGACTCAAAAAATGAGTTCAAATTAGCCATGGTAAACGAGCCATCGGTGTTTGTGTGACTGAGGTTTTACTGTATCTGGTAAATATTTTTTCTTATTTTTCCACTAAACATATGTTGTGGAGAAATAAGAAAAGTATTGATACAGTATTAATATATTGTAGAATACACTGACAAACAACAAAGGTCCTAAACAGAATGTGCAAATCCCCATACTACAAGGATAATGCCTTTAATCTTCCCAGGAAGGATACCCATTTACTGCTGGGAGATTTTCAGTCGATTGTCTGAGCTGAGCTCATACCCACAACCTTCAACCTTCACTCTAACCATTCAGTTATGGTACCTCGTAGGTTTTATTTTTCATCTGACTGTGATTTAGTGCAAACTTATGCAAAGGTCCAGATAAAGGCAACAATCAGGAGATAACTTTGGTAATTTCTGGACAAAAACATATCTTATGGATGCTTACCAGAATTGTCTCACTGAATCGACTCCAATGATGATTCCAATGTCAGATGATGATTTGGTGCAAAAATAACCACACTCTTCTGAATTATCACAAAAATTATCAATTTATTTGCAGCAATAAAATAACACACGCTTTACCTTCATCCTTCTTAGCAGAACCACTGTCAGCACCAACTATCTGTGCTAGTGTGTTGAAGGAGCCTCTGTATGATGGTCTCAGTCTTGATAACAGGGAATCATTCAAAGCTTTTGAACTGGTTTCATCTTTCTTTGTCAGTGTCATACGTGGTTGTACACGTTCAATAATGCCATCTTCAGCCTGAAGATGACAAACAAATTAAAAATTTTCACTGAATAAATCAATCATTGTTCTAGATAAGAGGGGTATCCATACACATATTTTTCTCATACTCAATGAAAACACATAATGTAAATATTTTTTCTTATTCCTCTACAAAAAGATATGTTGCGGGTACTCATCTGAAGCACCTTGCTTAAGTACCCAAATGTTTTTGTGGAGAAATAAGAAAAATATCAATACTTTTGGATTGAAAAAGCATCTTATCAAGAGCTTCATATGATTATGCATACTCATTGAATATATCTCCACAATGTATGTTTTTTCATTGAGGAATAAGAAATATATTACCACATTTACCCAAAGTATTGAACACTTTAACTACTTACCATACTTGTTCTAACATTTGAAATGGTCCATTCTACTACCTCTTGATGTGTCTAAAATATTGCTGTTTGAGTGGCAAGTGGTGTAGACCCAGATCAGATGCAGCATTCTGCAACCTCTGATCTGGGTCTATACTGTTTGCACAGGCCTATCTGTCCCAATACTTAGGGTTATTACAGTAACATTTTTTTTTTTTTTTTGCAAAAACAATAACAACCCTAAAGCTTCTTTACTTTAAAGAGCTACAGACTGAGTTAATATACATATAGGATTCTCATGATTCCCTGAAGGCCTGAAACAAGTCCTGAAATTTTGTGCAAATTTTTGCTTCAGCCCAAAATGTCGAACTGTTGTGTTTGTCTCCTGCTAACTTTGTCATAACCTCTACAGCTGATGGCAAACTGGTGATATTTTTTCTTATTTTCCCAAGAAAATAGTGCTTGATATTTCATATAAACTGCCTCACTGGTAGACAATCTACATGAACTGCCTTACTCTGGGAAAGTAATATGTATAGTAATTTGCATCATTCTGAGATCCTGTCAATCAAACTGAAGGACTTTTGGTGGCACTGTCTTAAAAGTTGAAAGAGAGTATCTCAAAGCCATTTTCATCAAAGAAGCAGAAGTCTCACCATGAGATTTGTTTAGATTCACTGTCTATCATAAAAATTAGGAGTTACAGTCAAAAAAAGGAGCATAGAGGAACCTATTTTATCAAAGTTAATGAATACCCCAGATTTTTTCGTACATTTCACTTGTTTTCCTTTCAGGTTTTTCCACTTACATGCTTAAATTACATGGCGGTTGTACCAACAGTCACCCTAGGGAAATCATAAAACTTGCTGTTGTAGGTAGGAAGCTGTTGTAGAAAGGTTAAATATACAGTGAAACAGCATTTTGGAAAATCAGCAAAGTGGCTGTTATAGGGTAGTGGCTGTTGTTAAGGGGTGACCATTTATGAAGGTAACACTGTAACTATGTGATATTTGGAGGATTGTTACAAAACTATTTACTGTTGAGAGTCGACTACGGTAATTGCTCTGAAGCACTCAGTAAGGTTGCATTAGTCTAACCACAGGTGCTTGTTGTTCTTAAACCCTCTAAAATGCCCTTTTAATAAAACTCAGTAGCTTGAAGTTTTGTCCCTGAACCCTCTAAAATGCCCTTTTAGGAAAAATCAGTAGCGGTATGACATAATGACAAGCTAATTCTTTGATTTTGAGGGTATAAGAGAGACTGACGGACATGCTGCTCCTGTGGTCTAACCTCAAACGAGTACTTACCTGAAACTTAAACATTTCCACATACACTGGTATCCCTTTAGCATTCTTATCTGAGACTACAGCTGGGCACCAGATCCAGTAGAAGTAAACTCCATCACTACAGAAGGCTATTGTTGTACACAATCCTTGTTCTGCATACTCCTCTGGTTTTGGTATCGTTCTTAAAGGCTACAGGACAATAAACAAGAAGACATTTTACCCATATACTGAGAAATATGCCTCAGCAAACAGTGTAGATCCAGATCAAACTGCTCTGCACTGTTTGCCAATCAACCAGCACCGCTACTAGATAGTCAAATAATATTGATCAAATTTTAGGATACTGGTAAGTACATTAAAGAGTTGTGGTGTCTGTATTTTATTATTTACCCATAGAATCTATTTACCTTCACTACAGCTGGTGTTAGTGGTATGTAGTGGCCATAAAACATCTCCCCGTAGTTTACTATAATGTAAGTTTATATTTTCTGATCCTTTTTGATCAATGAGACCATTCTAGGATTTTTTTAAAGGTATTGTATGAACATCACTGATGAGACCTAATTGACTGAAACTAGCTAATCTGGCCCAGAATACTTGATAGTTCAGTTGTTTTTTGTTTCATGAGTGTTTTCATTGCTCTCAAGGAGCATTCCTTTTAGAATCCATTGCTCAAGTGTAAGGTCAAGTGTTGTAAGGTGTTCAAGTGTCCTAATATCTCTGCTTTTTTTTCAAAAAGATGGTTTTACCTGGTCTTTACACAGAAGCAAATTTGCAAATGTTAGTCATAATTTAAAGAAAACCTTTTCTTGCAAATACCTGTGCACAACAAGTGTTATTCTACCATATATACCCTAAGTATTGAGAAAGGAACTAAATAAGCTTTTATGCTTTCGTTCTAATCCTATCGTTGTATTTTTGTATGCGTTGTACATGTAAACATTTTGGAAATAAATATGTTTAAACCAAGTATTGAGACACCTCAACTCCTTTCCTTACTTGTCCTAAAATTTGAAAAGTCTATTTTATTACCTGTTGATGTATCTAAAATAGTGATGGATGAGTGGCAAACAGTGTAGACCCTGATCTGATGCTGTGTTCTGCATCTGATCTGGGTCTATATGTACTCTGTTTGCTGAGACCTGCCTCTCCCAATATCTAGGGTTATTACGGTATTCACTGGTTTAAAAAGGAACAAATATTTTTTTTTTTTCCCATAGTAAAACTGGCTGCAAGTAATGCAGAAATCTGTAGGGTAGGTAAATATGAGACAGGTTTCAGCAAGTTCTACTTGTTCACATTTTCTGAAATTTTTACAATATTACCATGGATTAGCGCTCCTTTCGGAATATTACCATGGAACATCAATAACTAATAAAACATGAAACAATAATACCCCACCATTATCAGATAACTGTCAAAAACTGACAAAATTTGCCAATGAGTAATGCCAAAACAGATCTCCACAATATAAATGCACATATCAAATTTGGTGAAAATCCATTGAAATTTACTCAAGTTATTGTCCTTTAAGTAAAATGCGGATGTATTGCGGGCAGATAACTCTGTCAAAAACTGACAAAATTTTCCCATCAGCAATCCCAAAACAGGTCTCCACAATATCAATGCACACACCAAGTTTGGTGAAAATCCATTGACATTTACTAAAGTTATCATCCGGAAATGAAAATTCTGATGTATCCTGCGCAGATAACTGTCAAAAAATTGACAAAATTGGCTCATTAACAATCCAAAACCAGATCTCCACAATATCAATGCACACACCAAGTTTAGTGAAAATCCATTATTATTAATTCAAGTTATCATCCGGAAACGAAAATACGGATGGACAGACAGACATTTTGTTTGTGTTGAGGTTTTACGGCCCAGTCAACCCAATGGGGTCATGTTGAGCATGGCCAGTTTACCTAACCACACGTTTACTGGGCAGGCTTAGTCCTCTAAGCGGTTAACCAGTATTGTGCACATTCTTTTGCCAGAAACAGACGGACATACAACAGACGGATGGATGGATGTTCTTACGAGAGGCACATTATGAGGTTATTCCTTTGATCTGTCTTTGATCTTCTTTAACCCCACAACAGCACTTTTTATCTATTTTTAGATAAAAACCCCACAATGACGGAATAAGCAGACACCCATACAAACGTAACCTCCAATTGTACCTGGTGTATGTACAGACAGACGGATGGACACACAGACAGCCAACTTAATACCATAATACCCCGCCACTATTGTGTGGTAGGGTATAAAAATCAGCAAAGAAAAAATGCCAAAAAGATTAAAATACCAAAAATCATTTTACTAGAATTGCATAGTTCAGAGCAATTCTTTTAAATGTAAATTTAACTTGAGGATAAATATTTCAGAATAAAACACAGAAATGGAAAGGACAAATGGATTCTAATTAGATACAGTCAATCAGAACAAAATATTTTCATTTAAAACAAAAGGCAAAGCAAAAATATCTTTACCAGAGATGTTGAAAGGACATTCAGGTAAACACTGTAGTATAACTAACAACCATACACATAAATTCTTATAATGAAAGTATAATAATTTCAATAAATACTGGATATGACATTTACTTACTTGTAATGTATGTTTTTCTAAAATCTGGAAGAAATTCTGTGTTTCTCCTTCTTGATCATAGGACAATGGTCTGTATAAGATCTGATTATCACCATAGGCAACCTTCCCAGGACCAATGTCAGGATTTCTAGCATAAACATAGCCTCTGCGAGCAAAAGAAAACATAACGGATCAGTATCTGCAATTAAGATTAAAGCATAGGTTTCCCTACAAGACTTTCATAACTTGTATTTTATACAGTATAACCTCGACGGCTCGAACACGGATGGCTCGTTTACCGTGGATGATTCGAACTCGTTTTTGAGTCCCTAGGAAATACTTTCGATAGCTAAAGAAAGCAAATATTTTGGGATTTTAAGGGAAATTTTCTTATTTTATCATGAAAATGTATGTTGTGTGTACTCATTAGAATTGCCTCATCAAGGCGATTCTAATGAGTACATTCAACATACCATTATTTTATAGGATGGAAAAGACATTCCTAGATTACTTTAATTTGTCTTCTGACCTTGCGCTATGATTAAACCTCAGTGGCTTGAACTACCCATTTCTCGAAGAAATTTCCATGGTCCCAAAGATGTTCGAGCTTTTGAAGTTCGACTGTATTACTGTGAAAAAGGGTCAGATCCAAACCCCACTTTACAGGGAAAGAGACTAACACTTGCCAACTCACCAAAACAGGGCCAAAAATTGTCCTGTCAAGTGTCAAAATCACTCGCCAAAGCTGACAAACACCAATGGGAGGGATTATAAGAACCCATCATGAGTGTCCATGCAAGAGAAGGAAATCTAACCCAAGGTGTAGGAATTTCAACCAGGAACGAGGCTTGTCGAGATCCTGGTTGAAATTCTAACCCCGAGGTCCCCTATCCTGCATGGACTGGCTCATGAAGGATTCTCTTTCTCCCACCTGTAAGTGGACTGTTCCTAGGACCAGAGGGTCTACTTCATGGTCATGTGAGATAGAAGTTTCTCACATGGACAAAAAGCCTATCTCATATTGGCAAAGGTGGGAGAAATTAGTTTGTTAGACTTATTGTACATTTTCTTTCATATCTATCTCAAATGAAACTAGAAATGTGTCAGTATGACACAGATGCCCTCGCAGGGCCATCCTCACCCACACGCAGGCATTTTGCAAAAAATGATGTTGAAAAAAAGGGCCATAACTCTCATAATAATTGGCAGATTTTACCCTAAATCGAACTTGACCATATTTTATGATTATATATCTGTGTATAAATTATGAATCCAATACACAAATCAATCTTTTTTTAAAAAAATATAGGAAGGAAAACATCTTTTGTAGGTGAAAAAGGGCCATATCTCTCATAATAATGGGTTGATTTTACCCTAACTGGAACTTGACCTCTATTTTATGATTATATACCTGTGTGTTAAATATGAATTCAATACACTGTTTTCAAAAGATTACAAACTGAAACTATTTTTTAACGTTGAAAAAGAGCCGCAACTCCAAAAATAATTGGTGGATTTTACCCTAAATCAAACTTGACCTATATTTTATAATTATATGCTTGTGTATAAAATATAAATCCAATTCACTAATCTTTTCAAAAGTTACGAAACGGAAACCATTTTCCAAAGCTGAAAAAGGGCCATAACTCCCGAAATAACTGGTGGATTTTACCCTAAATCAAACTTGACCTGCCTTTTATGATTATATACCTGTGTATAAAATTTGAATCCAATACACTAATCTTTTCAAAAGATATCGAATGGAAACCACTTTTCAACTATTTTTCAACACTGAAAAAGGGCTGTAACTCCAAAAATAATTGGTTGATTTTACCCTAAATCGAAATTGACCTACATTTTATAATTATATGCTTGTGTATAAAATATGAATCCAATACACTAATCTTTTCAAATGTTATGGAACGGAAACCATTTTTCAAAGTTGAAAAAGGGCCATAACTCTCAAAATAATAGGTACATTTTACTCTAAATCGAACTTGACCTACATTTTATAATTATATACCTGTGTATAAAATTTCAATCCAATACACCAATCCTTTCAAAAGATATCGCACGGAAACCATTTTTCAAAGTTGAAAAAGGGCCATAACTCCCAAAATAATTGGTGGATTTTACCCTAAATCGAACTTGACCTACATTTTATGATTATATACCTTATATAAAATTTTAATCCAATATACCAATCCTTTCAAAAGATATCGCACGGAAACCATTTGTGTTACGTACGGGACGGACAGACGAGATGGATGTACGTACAGACAGCGGTGATACTATATGCCCCTCCCAAGCCATTGAAAATGGCGGGGGCATAACAAAAATATCAGTTTCCAGATAGTTCTAATATGGACTTTCTTGATTTTTTTTAAAAAATTCTCTTAGCATGTGGTCGAGTGTAAATTTAGTTTGGTAAGTGACTTTTAAACCCCATTTGCAAAGATTGGCGAGTATGAATTTTTTCCAGCTTTTCTACCTGCTTTGACTCAAAATTTTCATGAAATATTTTTTTTATATATTTCATATATTCTGAATACAGTAAATGTCTTAAAATTTCTAACACTTTATTCCATACTATCTTGTCATATATTTTGCTTTTTTACGCAGGTGTTCCTTAAAATACTTAGTCAAATGGCAAATAATGTAGACCCTGATCAGACTGCTCCTTCAGGAGCAGTCTGATCAGGGTCTGTACTGTTTGCCTATGTCATTTTGTCAGAAACTTTGGTGTTCAAAATTTTAGGACATTTACCATACTGCATTTCTCCTAAATATTCACACATCTTAAGTTCTTTACCATATACCTCCCCCTTTACCATACACCTCCCCCAAAATTGTATTTTTGTTTTATTCAGGTTTTACATCGCTTTCAACAATTTTTCAGTCATATCCTGATGGTGACTGGATGTGGAAGGCCTTTTCAGAAGGGACTGGATGTGAAGAGAGCAAACAGGAAGGCATAAACGTTATCTCCCTTGTCTAAATGGCAGAAATTCTACCAAGGATACCAAGTCCCCTTAAACCACAGATATAACAAGCTCAATATACCTGATGGATCCATGCAATCCAGAGCCAATTTTCGCCAGTCCCCGGCCACAGGCGTTTGTTGTGTAGAGGAAGACACCATCACAAGCTAGAGATCGGCCAATATCTCCATCAGCTGTGAAAGACAAACATTGAGTCAATTACAATGACTTGGAATGATAAAACACTGAGTCAATTACAATGACCTGAATTGAAGTAATTGGGTCAATTACACTGAAATGTAATTAAATTACAAGTTTCAGTACATTCAATTAATAAACAATTGCTCAACTTTACCACTCTCTGGGTAAATTCGGCAGATGGCAAATTGATGATATTTTGCTTATTTTTCCTAGAAAACAGGCTCTGACATTTTATGCAAATTGCCTCTTAGCCTATTTTCTGGGGAAAGAATATTTCAAAATGTCATCTGCTGATATTTTTACCCAGCATGCAGAGCATAAAGTATATTTCAATTACATTATATAATTAATTAAATTGCAGATTAAATTTTCATTAGATCACACATTAAATTATCCTGAGTTATCTTTATCATGTGTAACAAGTGTAACAAAAATAAGATTCATTTACATATAGTTGTATAAAAATGACTTTTTTGCATCATATTTACAATAGATAGGCCTGAGCAAAAGGTTCTGACAGATAGGTCTGAGCAAACAGTTTTGACAGACAGGCCTGAGCAAATAGTTTTTACCCTGATAAGATGCTGAGGAATGTGGCATCAGATCAGGGCCTATACTGTTTGCCAATCATTCAGCTGCAGTTTTTAAGATACATCAACAGGTAGTGCATGGACTTGTTCAAATTTCAGGACAATTGTTGAAAGGAGCTGAGGAGAAAAAGTGATTTTTTTCAATCAGGTGTCTTAACCCTTGTCATGCTGAATAAATTAAGATGCCGTGTTCACTTCCAATTTTCAGCCAATCAGATTACTTGATCTAGGTCATTGATACAAATTCAAATATATTAACGGCAAACAGTGCAGATCCAGATCAGTTGGCTTCTTCAGAAGCCAACTGATCTGGATCTACACTGTTTGTAAAGACAGACTATATCCAGCGAAGCATCTGATCTGGGGTGACATAATACTGTTTGCTAAGGCCTATCTGCCCCATTACTTAGTGGGTAAATATGTGTAATACAGTACATGTCATGGATATATTACATAATACAAGTACATGTATATTCCAGGTTTTGTATTCTAAGGGACCTAAAAGCACTTACATACAAATGTGAATTTGTACAGCACTTACTCTCTGTACTAAATATAGCTGTCCAAATAATAAGGTAAAGTTGATATTTGAACCAGGCCAAATAAAAAAAGTATGTGTGTTTAGGGTAACATATTAGAAAAATGAAAACAAAACAAAAAACAGGTAGGGTAGGTAGGATTTCTTTTTTTTTTTTTTTTACATTTTTTTATGTGACATTATATTGTAATTATCAAATATATTTGGACTTTGCACATATTTCACATAAAACTAGAGCTGTTTTGTCTCCCCTCAGCTGCCGCTCACATATAGAGAGTTTACCCATACTAATTTTTCATCATGACTGCTTTATATTTCTATAAAGTTTCATGAAAATATCTTGAATGGTTTTCAAGCTATAGAGCAGATATGAAATTACCATTGTCAAATTTCAAAGAGGGATAGCTCCAAAAATGTACAGAGTTACTGTTCTTGTGTTCTGCATGTCATCTGATGATGCTTTATATTTCTATGAAGTTTAATGAAACTATCTTGAATGGTTTTCAAGTTATAGAGCAAGGTTAAGGTAAACACAACCAAATTCCTTTGTGGCATTTATTTAAGTGATTTGAAGGAGACACAAAATCCAAGGCAAAAATCCTGCACGTTGTCTGATGAAGCATAACATTTCTATGAAATATCATGAAAATGCCCTGAATGGTTTTCAAGTTATATAGCAGATATGAAACTACTTCAAAGGGAAAAAACTCCAAAAATATATAGACAAGAGTTAGGGTTCTTGTAGTCTGCACATCATCTGATGCTGCTTTAAATTATTTTCTATGAAGTTTCAAGAAAATATCTTGAACGATTTTCATGTTATAGAGTGGACATGAAATGACCACTGTCAAATTTCAAAAGGGGAATAACTCCAAAAATGTAGACAAGAGTTATAGTTCTTGTGGTGTGCACATCATCAGATAATGCTTTATATTTCTATGAAGTTTCATGAAAATATCTTGAAGGTTTTTCAAGTTACATGTAAAGATCAGACACGAAATGACATTTGTCAAATGTCAAAGGGGGATAACTACAAAACTATAGACAAGAGTTACGGTTCTTGTGCTGTGCATGTCATCTGATGATGTTTTATGTTTCTATGAAATTTCATGAAAATATTGAAGGGTTTTCGGGTTATAGAGCAGACACAAAATGACCAGTGTCAAATTAAAAAGGGAAATAACTACAAAATTGTATAGACAAGACTTATGGTTCTTGTGTTGTGCATGTTGTCTGAAGATGCTTTATATTTCTATGAAGTTTCATGAAAATATCTTGAAGGGTTTTCAAGTTATAAAGCGGACATGAAATTACCATTCTCTCATTTCTAAGGGGGAATAACTCCAAAATATATAGATAAAAGTTACAGTTCTTGTAGTCTGCACATCGTCTGATGATGCTTTATATTTCTATGAAGTTTAATGATAATATCTTGAACAGTTTTCAAGTAATAGAGCCGACATTGCGTGATTGACAGACAGACAACCGAGGCAAAAACAATATGTCTCCACCCGTCAGGGGGAGACATAATTTTCTGAGTCTGTTTGGCTATCCTTAGATGTGTCTAACTAAAAGTACTATAGAATGGCAAACAGTGTAGACCCTGATCAAACTGCTCCTATTGGAGCAGTTTGATCTGAGCCTACACTGTTTGCTCAGACCTACTTGTCTGAATATTTAGCATAAATATTTTATCCAAAATAAAACAGGAAAAACAGTGTTGGGTTTCACTGGGAAAATTAGGTAGCGTAGGGTTACCCTAAATACACATATTTTTTTTATTTGGCCTCAGGTAAATAGAGTATAATAAGTATTTTTTTCTTTTTTTTTTTTTCAGACAATAATAAATACTGCTATGTTTCACCAGGAAAACTGGCTACATGTAGGTCAGGTTACCCTAAACATGCATATATTTTTTGTTCGGTCTCATCAAATTAACAAACTATCTATAGCAGTCATATAAATTTCTACGAGGGTCCTGCAAAAAGTTCTGTCACTAATAGGCTTCCTAAGTTTTATCCCAGGTATATTTTAAAATGCTTCACTGCACTTGAATGGTGTGTTGAATAGCTAACGATACCCGTTTATTTCGTCCAAATTGCTTTCCAACTAACCGAGTTATTTCAAATTGAAATAGATGCAGTCATATACACTGACCAATTTACTTGTTACATTGGAACATGGACCAAGCAAAGGATGGTCAGGAGTCCACCTTTTACATGACAACGCCTCCTCTCATAAGTGTGAGGTTGTTAAGTCTTTTTTTTGGCGTCTGAAAAGGTGAAAATTTTAAACCATCCACCTTATTCACCTGACCTGAGTCCCTGTGACTTCTTTTTATTTCCAAGGCTTAAGAAAATGCTTTCTGGAAATAAGTATCTAGAAGTTCTCTTGGCAGCGCTATTTATCAGTGTCTCCAACAGATACCAAAAGAAGACTATTTGTCTGCTTTTCGCGACTGCGTAAAAAGGTTACAAAAATGTGTTTCAGTAAAGGGGGAATACTTTGAAGGTTTGTAATAAAAACATGTTTGATAAAACGTAGCACTGAAGTAATCCGAACCCAGTGACAAAACTTTTTGCAGGACCCTCGTATCAATAAGTAGACTATTGTTAAACAATCACAAACAATGATGTTCCAGAAGATGGATACTTCTGAAAAAGTTTGCTGCCATTCTCCAAAGGGAGACAACTTTTCAAGACAGGAAGTTGTCTGCCAAAAGCTTGTAACCTTTTGAAACTAGATCATGAGGGCTTCTCTAGAAGGAGCAAATTCTTTCCTTTTATATTAAACCCCAGCTCCAATGAGAAGGGAGACCATACTTCCATGCCAGTTAACCCTTGTCCTGCTGAATAAATTTAGATGCCACACCCACTTCTAATTTTCAGCCAATCAGATTGCTTGATCTGAATTGTTGTTATAAATCCACATACTTGATGGCAAACAGTGCAGATCCAGATCAGTTGGCTTCTTCAGAAGCCAACTGATCTGGATCTGCACTATTTGCAGAAGCCAACTGATCTGGATCTGCACTGTTTGCAAAGGCAGGGTATATCCGGGTTCAGCAGGACAACGGTTAAACTTCTATTAGAAATCATTTGTATCTATGTGTCCATTTCCTTTAATTTGATATATTCCATACCTTTATCTTTCTCCCCAGACTCTTTCTCTGTCCCACTAAGAAGATCTTCAAATCCCCAGCACAAGACATGTTTAGCTCCTAATATGGCAGGGACATGGCCCTGTCCCCCTTCAGTTTCCAGAAGTTTAGAAAGGATCTCCCCTACTGGCAGTGCTTGAAGGTCTGGTAACTTCTGGAGCAGATGCACTGTATGAATGAACGTCTTCAGGTGTCCTCTGTTGATAGAAATTTTTTATTTTACTTCTTGTCATAAAAACATAGGTCCAGATAAGAGGGGGTATCCACATTATACTTTTCTTATTTCTCCATGAAGACATACATTGTGGGTACTCATTAGAAGTGCCTCAGTGAGGCACTTCTAATGAGTACCACAACATATGTTATCATGTAGAAATAAGAAAAATATCAGTACTTTTTGGTTGAAAAAAAAAGTGCTTTATTTGGAGCTATGATGAAAACACAGAGAACTGTGCAGGAAAGGGGAGACAAGTTTCTACTATCCACATATTTATTTACCTACTTCTGTATCAGTATTTACTAAAAGCCCTTCTTTTTATTTTTCACAATGCTTTCAGTCTTCGCGAAAACTTTTGAAGTGCAACAGGACGGCTGTCAGTCAGACAGAAATTTTCCCCAGGACAGAGGGAAAATCTACAGGACAGACGAATTTTGTTTTCAACTGATAACAACTTAGGATAAGAAAATATAATTTTAGTGTTAAGCTGATACTGTTTTAGTGCCTTTTTACCCAAAAATGTGAAGGCAAAAGCAAATGAAATTAAAAAAAAAAAGTCTATTATTAAAATTTGGCAACTGAGAAGTCTTGCAGGACTGCTGTCAGACAGGCTGAAATTTTCTGCAGGGCAAAACGAAAATTTGCCGGTTTTGTCAGACAGTCCTGCAGTTTTCGCGAAGACTGTGCTTTATCAGTTTTTCATAATAAAGCAGGTGCATGTAACTTTCATTACTTATCAACCTTCTGAAACACCAAGACACTTTGAATGTTCCCCTACAAAATGCTACAAATCTAGGCAATCAAAAGCATGCATGAACAGATGACTTGTTTATTTATTAACATGTTCTGTAATTTTTTAAATATATTCAATTCATAATCATATCTGACTTTGGTCACAGGGTGGTATAGGACATTTCAATGAAATTGTAAATGATAATATTGATTATATACAATGTAGATGTACTTTGTGCAACTGTTTTGCGGTTAAAATCTTTGAAACCGGTGCATCATCGAAAACAACTTGGTCGAATACGATGTTTCGTCAAATAAGATGTTTGGTCGAAAAAAAAACCCATCTTTTTTATAAGTATGACATTTCATCAAAATGTATTTTTTTATGTACAGTGTTTGGTCAAAATTATTTTTTGCCATGTACTGACCTTTAAAAACTTGCCATTAATTGCCTTCATTCATGACTTTTGACCACACATGAAGGGGCTTACAGTGGCTGACTTGATAACTAAATTACTGGAAATGCCAGGATAGGTCATGTAAAGGTCGTGTAATTACATTATGATGCTGAATTATACTGAAACTGATTTATGGTCATGACAGTGTTGTGCTGATTGTCGCTGAACATCAGAAACTAACTGCTCAGACCTATGTTGGCGACAATCTGTAGTGATTTTGGCACTATCAATTTTACAAACAGCCATTTGGTAAAAAAGTTCAAAAGGATATATTGGTGAGTTTGGGTTCATTAGCTATCAATTCACACATACAAAGAGAAGTAATCCTAACATAATGTTTGTCATTCGGCTCACTTCATTTCATACAAGGTTTGCTGATTGATATTTTATTAACCATGGCGTCACAACATAAACCTTTAACGTTTCTTCAGACGAACAATCAGAAAACTAAATCCTGTGCATGGGAATATTGTTGCTTCAGAAAAATGAAAGAAGGGCCCAGCAACATGACAACTGTCATTTGCACTTCCTGCAGAGAAACTTACACCAACAAATGTAGTACCCCCCCCCACCCCCCACACACTCTGAATAATATACATATATATGCCAACAAAACTTGCATTTGGAGGGGCATTAACAATTGGAAACAGATCGAGACACACAATTGCATACAGTTATGAGATTGTTATTAACAATCTGAAGACCTTCATCTGTATCAAATGGTCCAGAGAATTTCGAGGTAATTTTCCACTGCAGTGAGAATAGAATAGATGAAATGGCCTTACATCTGCAGCTCTTTCTAAGACACACACGGGAATTGATCAACTTGTACTCGGACGGTGTACTATAAAGGAATAAGTTGAACTGTTCCGGTGGACCTATTAACGTGTGTAAACAATTTCCCAGAGTGCTGATCAGCTGGATAAAATGTAATTTTATTTGCTTATTTTGTGGTTTACTAAGAATCGGAAAAAGTCATATGCTGAGATAAAAGTTCAAGATTGTTATAACACTTGTTTTAACGGAAAACTCTGTAGACTTCTCAAGATATCGTTTTTGGTGACCAAAAATCATGCATTGAACAATAAGCACCGAGGCAAAGGATGCGGTTGTTGTGCATTTCATGACATTTTAGTGAGAAGACACAAGTCGGTGTAAAACCACTGGAAAATGCACGCCTTTTAAATATTTTAACTGCACAATACATTAACCTATAGATATAAATGTGCTATTCTATTCTGTATTACAAACCTTCCACAGAAAAAGAGCGGGAAGAGTGACGTCACACAGGTAACTGCCTAAGGAACCTTCTGGATTAAGACTCTTTAAGATGACTAAACTGTCGTTTTTTCTGTGGAAGGTTTGAAATACAGAATAGAATAGCACATTATCTATAGGTTAAGTATTGCTAGTTAAAACATGTTTTACTTATAAAATCTTCATGTTTGTGCAAACATGAAATGTTTGGTTTTTCAGGTACAGGTTAAAAAACTTTTATGCATACCAGTTGACTTGCTGCATACAATTTAAACAATAGATTATATAGGAGGTGCTCGAGTTTTCAAAGTCTTTGACATGTACTAAAGTTCTAAAACAGGAATTAAATGATGAATAAGGAAAATCAGGTTACAAATAAATAACCAAAGCTATCAAGGGTGTTAAAATGTTACTAACAATCGAATTTTCTTGGTTTTTCGAAAATGCACTCAATTGCACAGTAAATTCAATGTGTTAAATTGTATGCCACCGGTCAAATGGTACACATAGAAACTTTTTCTCTGTGTATCGGAAGCGAATCCTATGGTTTAAGCAAAAGTGTGATAAACTGACTTACTTTAACATGGATGAATTTCAATTGTTAATGTCCTGGAGTTAAGGTTTAAATTGCCTTTCATGGATAGTTTGAATCACGGAAGGCATGTTCAAGCCATGAATTTTTATGCCGAAAGAGATACCTGTAGAAATCCTCCGATTTTTTCTATGATCCTTGTGTCAGGATTATCTCCATTCATTGCCACAGTGTATGACATTTTCCGATTTTCAACAAAAAGTAAAATGAAAACATAAACTTATGGTAAACGTAATAACTTTCGCCTCTGGTGTTTGTTAACTGTACATACAGTTAACTTGTCTATGGGAACAGGTCAATTTATTGTTCAATAGTACTCCGATGGCATACAAGTTGACCGATTCCCAGGCGTACAAGACAGTTGATGGGTTGGGGTAAATGGATTCATCAGCAAGTTTTTCATGACTGCCTGTATGCTTTACTGCCAACCAGGTTTCTTCTGAAAAGATACTACTCAAAGGGGAAAAAACCTAATTCTAACAATTTTGCTGTTAAATTTTATGAATAGGCATGATACCCTTATGTACTTCATTTTCCAGCTGCCGGTCGGTATCCCGACTACCATGCCTGAGTCTCTTCTCACTATTTGCTGAGGAATTTTAGGTATATTTGCCACTCAATTTAGCTGATACCAATAAAGTAAATTCAAACAATGATGCCTTTTTTCTGAACATGAAGCTCTTTAACTGGATGGAAATCCCAAAATGGAGGCTTTAAAGAGTACTTGCTAGCACTGTACATGTATATTTTTTGGCCTAACTAATAGGAGAGTCGATTGTACAATCAATAATCAATCAGTTTTACTTTTGCGACTAATTGATTGTGATTGTCCTCTCGGATTCCCAATGCTAGGTCACAATGTTCAGTAATAAAATTTACATCATTCTGTTCTATTCTACCCTCATTCTGGGCACTTGTACTTCATTTCATTGGCTAAGTATTGTACACCTGTCAATAAAGCCACGAGACATCATAGGTCTAGATAAGGGATGGTATCCGGCAAATATTTTTCTTACTTCTCCACGAAAACATATGTTGTGGGTACTCATTAGAAGCGCCTCAGCGAGGCGCTTCTAATGAGTACCTACAACATATGTTTTCATGGAGAAATACATGTAAGAAAAATATCACTACTTCTGGATTGAAAAAAAAAATGCCTTAACTAGTGCTATGAGACATGCACACAGTCATGTTTTGATAAGTTACTTTCCGTTTAGTTTTTGGACCAAAATTGGCCAAACTGTCTTTTGATGGAATTTCGACCAGAAGTCGTACTCAATGGAACATCACATTCAATGGAATGTCATGTTCGACAAAATGATTTTTTGACAAAACATCATGGATCCATTTTAGGCCCTCTCTGCATAGCCAGAAATCATAAAGATTTTATATGACACACTCTGCAAAGTTAAAAAGTCACCCCTGTGCAATGTTAGGTGACAATATTAACCTTTACCAATCTATGCTAATTCAGCAGACAATAAATTAATATTTTTTCTTATTTTTCCCAGAAAACAGGTTTTGACATTTCATGTATATTGTCTCCACTGGAGGACCAACAGTCACTGAGAAACTGACCTAAGCGAAAAAGTTAAGAAAGTCTCTGGACTGTGAAATATAGGTCTTTAAATACCCAGGTCCGAACTTGACCTAGAAATCATCAAGACAAACATTTTGAGCGAGATTCATGATAACTGCACCTCCTTTGGTTTTAGAGAAGTTTTTTTTTCCCCTAGGGGTATGGTTGGTAGGATTTATGTAGGAAACCACAAAACATTGCTATGTACTAAATATATAAGCTGTGGGCCTCATGGTTTCAGAGAACAGGCCATTAAGTTTTTCCCATTATAAGTCTATGGGAGTGAATGACCACCGGGGCATGACCAATTTGGACCCCAGGGGCATGGTTGGCAGGATTTATGTAGGGTACCACTAAAAATTGCTACATACTAAATATGTCAACTCTGGGCCTCACGGCTTCAGAAGAAGATTTTTGAAGGCTCTTTAGCTATATACATGAACTTCTATATAAACAAATGACCCCCTGGGGTGTGGCCAGTTTGGACCCCAGTGGCTTGATTGGCAGGATTTATGTTGGGGACCACTAAACATTGCTACATATAAAATATGTTAGCTGTGGGCCTCAGAGAAGATGTTTTAAAGTTTTTCCCCCCCGTTACATGTATAAGTCTGTCCATGGGGGCTAATGACCTCCCAGGAAATGGCCAATTTGGATCCACGGGGCATGGTTGGCAGGATTTATGTAGGAGACCACTAAACTTTCCTACAGACTAAACCTATTAGCTCTGAGCCGCATGGTTTCAAAGAAGATTTTTGAAAGTTCTTTAGCTACAGAGCTCTATATATACTTATGACCCCCTGGGGTTTGGCCAAATTGGACGCCAGGGGCTTGACTGGCAGGATTTATGTAGGGGACCACTAAACATTGCTACATACTGAATATATCAGCTGTGGGCCTCATGGTTTCAGAGAAGAAGATTTTTTAAGTTTTTCCTATTATGGGAGCTTATGACCATTGGGGTGTGGCCAATTTAGATCCCAGGGGCATGGGTGGCAGGATTTATGTAATAGACCACTAAACATTGCTACATATTAAATCTCTTAGCTCTTAGCCTTATGGTTTCAGAGAGCAGGCCTCAGTGGCTCAATTGGCTGCGCATCCGACTGGTGATCTGCAGGTTGCAGGTTTGACCCCCACATTGCTACATATTGAATATGTTAGCTCTGGGCCCTATGGTTTCAGCAAAGAAGATTTTTGGAGATTCTTAGCTATTAGTGCTATATAAACAGCCCACCTTGACGAACCCCACTAACCAAACTTCCGATTGGCCGCTCTGATATCAGTGCCATTTTTCACATTTGCTGTCGAAATTTTATCTGAACTCTCTAGTAAAAAAGTCTTGATTTTATCTATATTAATTTAATATGTCCAGAAAATAAACCATTTTCACTGATACGACTGCTGAAATCGCCTTTGAAATCGAACTTCCCATTGGTCGCTTTAATATATCGGTGCCATTTTGTTTTCGCATTCCATTTAAATGTAGTTTTACCAGATACGTTTCCTTAATTCATATTGGTAATCATATTTCTACTATATTCTATGCTAGTTTTCAAGTTATTCTGTGAATTGGTGCCAATTCATGTGATCACCTCACCAGTACCCCACCCACTGAAACTTCCAGTTTAATTGTCACTTCGACATTGGTGACATTTTTCGCATTCGCTGCCAAATTTGTATTTATAATGTCTTGTTAAAAAGACTCTTGATATTATCTATACTAATTTATTATGTCCAGAAAATTAACCATTTTTACCAATATCAAAGCTGAAATCACCCTTGAAATTGCCACTGAAATGCAAGTTCGCTGGCCTGGCCACCAATTTGAAATAGCAGAAACCCTGCCATCATTTTTTTCCATTAGAAATACCAATTTTCCTCGGACAAGTATTTTTTATTGTCCAATGAAAAGCGATATTAATTCAAGCCAATCGGTGACGTTACTCTGTAAAACAGGAGCCTTTTTCAGTTACCTGTTTGATCTTACCGACACATGCCACAGGGAGATTATGGAATCAGTAACCATTACAGGGGATTAACAGGGGGTCAATTAACAGATAATAATCAATCAAGGCACACATCACTGATATATGAAAGGTTGGGATAACAGACGGTGATTATCTTGATCACGACTACCTGCACTGCTGTCTTTTTAATCCTACCAGGAACTTACAAACGAAATCTACAATTTAAACGCTTTTTTTACTTGTCCGGCCGGGTGTCAGCATTGGAAACGGTGCTTGCCCAGATCGATTTTGAGCTTGTCCCGGGCATCTGGGCAGTGGATTTGTCAGCCCATGGCACAAGTCAGCATGCTCAGTGAAAGGGAAATAACAAATAAATTACATGCATAGTAAAACAAGATTTACCAAGATTTACCAGCAAATGATCAATAGCGAATGATCAATAACTACCAAACAATAATGATGCGCATTTTATCTCGGACAACGGTAAATGGAAAATTGGGACTTTCACTCAATCTTCTGTGAATTTTAGCACAAAACTGGGAAAACAACCTTATTTTCGTTTTGGGAAAGGGGCCGATATTTGGCCCCAAATCCTGCCTAAGAAAATCCCTGAAAATTGAAATCTATTGCGTCCTAGTCTAATTTGACAGTTCAACATAAAGATGTAGATGTAGAAAATTGCTATTTAGTGGTTCATTCTGCAAAACCGGTCCCTGCTGGTGATGACTGAATATGACACTGCATGCTATGGTAGGAAGACTATATATTTAGCTCACCTTGCACATGCAAGTGAAACCAAGGCTGATGCTATGTTTTTTCTCTGATTCAAGTTTTCAACTGGTTCACACTGTTCTTTGTTATTCTTTTCTCCAAGCCATGAACATAAAAGGGTTTCAAGACCTTTTAAACAATCTCCTGGTTCTTTACTTAAGCTTAATGGTGCGCAATCATGTAGACAGCCCAACAATACACTTGATGCAACACCACAAAGATGGGGATCAATCCTACTCTGAGACTGCAGTAATGGCAGCACCAATAGCACACTTATTCGAGTCGAAAAAGAGGCTTGTTCTGGTTCTTTCCAAAGACCTTGCTTTTTCAAAATAGCGATTGTCTCCTCCGTATTGTTACTTTCTCTTTCATTTTCCTCTTCCTGGGCTATCTGTTTTTGTGCATTCCAAAGTCCTTTTAACGCATTTAATCTGTATTCTAGCAGCTTTGAGTATGCATTGTTGTGAGTTCCACAAACTGACAACAAACGCTGACTCAGTTCGGCTGGATTTTTCAAGTCAAACGTTATAACTTCACTGTCGCCCTCTGAAGAACTGTTTACATCCTTGGGCAATTCCACAAGGTCTGTCACTCGGATTAAACCATCATGCAAGAATAACGTTTCTTCTGTGACAGACAGCCATTGAACGTTTTCTTGGCCAGAAGATGCCATTTTCTTCATTTTCGTTGAATCATTTTACAAGCCGACGCATTTTCCTTCTGGGAAAGTAACGCCTAAATTAAGAACTGTCAAATATTTCTTCTGCAAAACACAGGCCAATATGCGTGCTCGATTCGCATATCGCACTATGGAAACAAGAAATGTAATGAGCTAGTGTTGTTGGGTAAAACCAAACAGCATGTTTTTAATGGAGAAACACAGAGGAAAAGTGTAGTACTTTTTGGACATATATGACGCTATGGGCAGATTCAGCAGACGACAAATTAATAACATTTTTCTTATTTTTTTCGCCGAAATAGGATTTTGCATTTCATGCAAATTGTCTCCAAGGGAGACAATTTGCATGAAATGTCAAATCCCATTTTCCGGAAAAAATAAGAAAAAAATCTTTATTCCTCTTTCTTTCCCAGCAGTTCATTGTGTAATAATAATGCCCTTGCTTTCAGTAAACTAATGATTATTGATTATTGAAAGTACCGAAAAACATGTTGTGTCTTAAAAATGCAATATACAACGGAAAAAAAAGAATTTCACAGTTTATGACAGGTACTAAACAAACAAGTCACATTAATTTCTACAATAAAACATGTACGCTCAGCGAAGACTCAGTGCATCCCCGCAGCCTGATCAATCTGTGCTATTTGGACGAAGAAGCAGTATATATGACAGAGCGTGTGGTGGAGACTGACCAGACTGTGATGATGCACAGACTGATCTGAATCTTCATTAAACATACAGACTAGTTTATAGAAATAACTGTGTTTCCGAAAAGTCAGTTCTGATTACAGAAAACAGTCATTTTTTTTTAATACAATTACTTTTTAAATTTCCTACCCAGTTTATTATGAAATTGTGCTCCATCAGAAGGATTAGTTTCTTTGTGTCAAAATATGCGTCTTGTGAAAGTCATAAACGGAGTATTTATATTTCAAATGATTAGTTGAACACTGAAATATGTTTTCATAAAAAAAAAAAAAAAAAAAAAAAAAAAAAAAGAAAAAAAAAAGGAAACATATCGATACTTTGAGAAGCATCTTATCAAGAGCTATATGCTCTTGAAGAAAACTTTCTAATAATTCCATTAGTTTTTGCTTTCATTATTAAACATTTAGTATTTCTTTGTTGCTCTTTCCTAGTAAACTCTTATAATTAGTCTCAAAACAAAATATTTGTGGGTTCAATTTGATCGAAGCTAAAATATTTAGTTCTGATGCAGCAAATCTGGAATAATTGTGAAGTGTTCTTATTTACTTTAGAAAATAAATAAATAAATAAATAAATAAATAAAAAACTTTCAATTTTATAATTCTATTTTAGTTTATTTATATTTTGTTCACAATGCAAGAAAAAACAACGCTTTTGTATTTTGGAAAAAATATAAAAAAATAAATAAATAAATAAAGTGATACAATACAAATCAACAAATTAAATGAAAAATTTGCACATGAATTTATTTGGTTCTAAAGTAACATACTGAATACTTCTCAGTTATGAATTACCCCTTAAAAGGTCCCACCTAAGGAGACTTAACATCTTTATAATCACCTCATAATCATTTAAATAAGATAAGCCTTTGATGTGCGCTCTGTTATCAGGACTGTATACTGGGGCTGATCATGAGAGGGGTGTCTAGCCAAAGAAGGAAAAAATATGTGTCTTTTAAAGACACAATTTGGATTGCATAACACCTTAATGAATTTATGGTAAAACTGGGGTTTACAGGGGTATACGTTATTTTTCGTATTTTGCTCAAAAACATAGATTGTGGTACTCGTTAGAACCGCCTTGCCAAGGCGGTTCTAACGAGTACCCACAATCTATGTTTTGAGCAGAAATATGAAAAATATCAGAGTTTTTGTCTGAAAAATTTCAGTTTTTGGAGGTGAAATTTTCTATGTATTTGAACAGGCGTGTTTTCGTAATGTTCAGGCGGACACTGAAGACTCTGCTAAGACTGTACGTATGCAAAGACTTATCAAAGTTGTTGGACGCACATGTCCCAAGGCACAGTTTCCTATGTTGCTGTTACTCCAGGTTGATCAGTGATTCTCTTTAATCAAATAGCTGGATACGCAGACTGATTTCAGTCTTCCATCACGAAAACATACCCATATAATTTTGACCCCACTTTTATATAGTAAAACTGGGGTTTACAGGGGTATACATTATTTTTCTTATTTCTGCTCAAAAACATAGTTTGTGGGTACTCGTTAGAACCGCCTTGCCAAGGCGGTTCTAACGAGTACCCACAATCTATGTTTTGAGCAGAAATATGAAAAAATATCAGAGTTTTTTGTCTGAAAATTTTCAGTTTTTGGAGGTGAAATTTTCTATGTATTTGAACAGGCGTGTTTTCGTAATGTTCAGGCGGACACTGAAGACTCTGCTAAGACTGTACGTATGCAAAGACTTATCAAAGTTGTTGGACGCACATGTCCCAAGGCACAGTTTCCTACGTTGCAGTTACTCCAGGTTGATCAGTGATTCTCTTTACTCAAATACGAGCTTCGCTCGGGGCACTGGTCGGAATACATGAGCTGAAACGTGAGAAAATGTACCACATGACATGAGTACACCCAACGAAGACAAATTAGCCTGCTAATTCGCGTAGTCTGATTAGAGTCTACATTGTTCTCATGAAGAAACTTTGCATCCTTCGCTATCCAAACTCTGCCAGTAAAGATTCTGATCAGATAATGCCGTTGTGTCGAAGGTACGTTTACTGACGTATATTTTCCTGCATATCTTGTATGTGAACAGCAAAAACAATGATAAGATTGTGCGCATGCACAGGCTAGTTTATACATGCAGTTTTATTACACCGATTCGTGCTTGCTTTGTGTATGGAATCAACAAATACCTTGTCCACAGTGTAGGGAGCACAGACTTGATTGTATCTCTGCTGGTCTGATATTTTATAATGTCAACTTTTGGCCGATGACCTCTCTCTCTCTCTCTCTCTCTCTCTCTCTCTCTCTCTCTCTCTCTCTCTCTCTCCATGTGCTAGTACATTGCTATATTTCATTTTGTGCCTTCATTCTACAAGGTTTGTAAGATGCCACCGATGAGAATGATACATGTATTTTTTTTTTTTTGGTCATTATTCAATAAAGTCAGTTATGTAGTAATACGCCTGTGTTCTTTCAATATATATTTCCATCACCCGGATGGATCGAATGCGTTAACAACCCTATGCAGATATAAATGTCACCGGGTATAGGTACATGTATATAACACACGTGTACTGCCCTGCGTAGACTGGCTCCAGTCGTTTTTGTTTTATATCTATTTCTCTCTTTCTCTACATTATTTTTTTTATCATGATCCTCTTTAATCCAACTTCAAGTTACCTATGGCTGAACAAAAAACTTTCTTTCTAGCCAAGGGACTGAAGTAAACAAAAATTCTACAAGCAATACAAGTGTTGTGTCCCCTCAAAAAAAAAAAAAAAAAAAAAAAAGAAGAAAAAGAAAGAAAAGAAAAATAAAGAAAGGGTCTGGGGCCAGACTATACCCTGCGGTACAAGCCGGCTTTTATAGCGACGTGGTAGAGTGTAGGACTTTGAGTCCAGCGGACGGGTTCCATTTTTCACCTTGTTTCATCTGGGCTCCACCGTGAAAATATCCAGGAAATAAAACAATCACGAAGCACAGCCTCCCTTCCCGGGGCACCAAAATACGGAGAGAGGACGAACGAACAATGGCCAAACAAACGTCATATAAAACCGGAAACGCACGAACATCCATAAGTATATTTTCGTTAGAAATAAAGCGGACAAATTCACCCTGTTCACGAGCAATTAAAAGTTGGTATTTTTCCAGTACAAGTAAATAAAGTATGCTAATGATTTACAGCCCGCACATCTATCGTTACTGGAACATCTCCATTTTATTATTAAGTATCTACCGTATTTATCATATTAAGTTGGGATAGATAGGCCTGACCAAACAGTGTAGACCCACATCTAATGCCACAGAACGGTGTCAAATCAGGGCCTTACTGTTTACCACTCATCCAGGAGTTTCTATGACTAAGAACCGGGAGTCCAATGGATTTGTCCATAATAAAGGACAAGTATGGCAAGGAATTAGACCATCCGAATATTTTGGATAAACAGGTAATTCATGTCCGAGAACTGAGGATAATACTTATATTTCCTTAAAACTGATTTATATCTACATGTAGCACAACATTAATACTCCTTTACCTGTTATTCAAGGATTACAACTGACTACTTATATGCCGTTTTATCCGATATACATTTTTATGGGCCGAGTTGCTATGGGCTGACTTTTTATGGGCCGACTTTGTTATGGGTCGAGTTTTCCAGTTACCGTGAGCGCTCAGAGAGTCATGATCTACTGTATCCACGTATGTATGGATCCTCCTGTATAACAGCCTCCTGTGTGGAACCTTGTCAAAGGCCTTAACGAAATCCATGATGATTAAATCAGACTGTTTATGACTCCGCTTTCATTAAAATACATTATGTACGTCCGAAAAACAACGATTAACACGATAAGGCTTTTCAAAACTAGATACTTGTTTGAATTACCTACTGACGTTGTAACAAGGCAGTAAACGAGCACAGAGTGGGTGCAGTGACTGGTTTTCGGCCTCTGGGTACATGATTGTACAAAACAAAACAAAAAAAAAAAAAAAAACAAACATATTGTGAACTTACAGTTGCATGTTAATGTGAAAAAACGAAATCCCAAAAATATAGTTGGCATTACTTGATACTGTTATGTAAATCAGAAAAAAAGAACTATTATGAATAACATCTTGGAGGAGGGTTATCATTCATAACAGTAAATAGAAAAAAATTTTTTCGACTTCCCAAGTGGTCTAGTGGTTAGGATTCCGCGCTCTCACCGCGGCGGCCGGGGTTCGATTCCCCGCTTGGGAATACTTTTATTCATATTTTTTTTTATACTTTTATTCATTTTCTTTATATTTTTTTCCCCCAAGTTAACGCCAACATCAAACGGTTCAGTGTTCACTTCCGTAATTTTAGACGTTTTCATTAGACCATTTTCTGCTTTCGACATCTTTAAGAAAGTCTTTTTTTGTTTTCCTCGTGCTTTACGCAGAAGTTAATTGGCAAATTTTTGTCATGATTCAATGCAAAACCTTTTGTCTTAACTAACTATGCACAAATGTTTTATTCTATTCAGTGGTTTTAAAAAAAAATCGAAAAAAAAAAAAAAAAAAACCCTAAAGAAAATCCCATAGTGAAAATGGCCGCAAATTATGCAAAAGCAATTAGGGTAAGTAGTTGGGATGCAGGTTTTTAACAAGTTCTACTTGTTCAAAATTTCTGAAATTTTCACAATATTGTTATGGAACAATTATTTGAAATGAGTGAAGAAAAGGAAAAAATAATTTCTAAGATCCACTCTACTCCCGCCCCCTCCTCCCTGCCCCCCCCCCCCCCCCCCCCCACCCCCCAAACCCGATTTACTCTAGAAGTTGCGTAGGTCAGATCCATTTTTGGCCATAAAATTAATTTTACAGTAAATATTTAAAAACAAAGCACAGAACAGAAAAGACAAATGGTTCCTGATGAGATATGGTTAATCAGAGCTAAATATTTCATTTAAACTAAAACGTCAAGCGAAAAACGTCTTTCCAAAGAATGTCGAAAGGACGGTAGCTTCGAGGTCTTCTCAGAGGTCCATGTTCCCGAGAAAACATTTTCTCCCAAAACAGTTTTGTTGTTCCCCTGTTCCCAAAATCTTAGAGAAAACATTCAGAGAATATTCCAGATTTTACTTAAAAAAAAAAAAACAACAACAAAAACAGCAGCAACAACAACAACAAAACAAACTAAAAAACAAAAACGACTCACAGCTCTGGAATAATGTTACTTATTTATCCATAAAACGATCTTCTTGGCTATTAGAAGCTCAAAGAGGCGCTCTTAATGAGTACCCACAACATATGTTTTTATGGAGAACTAGAGAAAATTATTCCGGAATTATCGTCAAATACCCCTTATTAACCTCTGCGACATGAACGGACAGGTCGGGCAGATGTGGTCGAAAGAAATCAAGGCCATCAAAAGAAAGCCCAATCATACATGTGAAGAAATCGTCGTACAAAAAAATACCGGCATCACGAAAACACGCCTATATAATTTTGACCTCCTTAAACCCCACTTTTATATAGTAAAACTGGGGTTTACAGGGGTATACATTATTTTTCTTATTTCTGCTCAAAACATAAATTGTGGGTACTCGTTAGAACCGCCTCGGCGAGGCGGTTCTAACGAGAACCCACAATCTATGTTTTGAGCAGAAATATGAAAAATATTAGATTTTTTTTATCTGAAAACTTTCAGTTTTTGGAGGTGAAATTTTCAATATATATGAATAGGCGTGTTTTCGTAATGGTTTTTCTTTTGTATTTCCTTCGTAGGTATGCGTATGTCATGTTTGAGTCACAACATGAGAAAACGTAATAGTGCCCAGCGAAGATTCAGATCACCCTGTGCATTCCCGCAGTCTGATCAGAATTCACTGGCGCAGTGATATAGCCAAGGATGCGGACAACGAAGACTCTGATCAGTCTGCGCGGATGCGTAGGCTGATTTGAATCATCGTTGGGCGCATATGTCCATAGGTATGTTTTCTCTCGTTGCGGCTCTATTTTCCTGGAACCCGAACTTGTCCATTACGGGTGTGACGACATTGGAGACAGGTCCCGCTCCGTGACGTTCACATTCCTCACGGTAACTGTATAACAACTGCGGGATACATGATAATAATTTAAGCAGATAAATGAAATTGAAATGTAAATAAAAATTTTGTTGACTCCGTATATAATCATTGCCATAAAACAATTGGCTCATCCCCAACGTTACAATACACTACAATGAATTATATATGCGTTTATAGACGAATAATTATGTTCGATATTTCATTTTTTTTTACTGAAATTACCTAATATTATGCAAAATATTAAAAACAACAACAACAACAACAACAACAAAAAAAAAAAAAAAAAAAAAACAACAACAAAAAAACAAAAAAAAAAAACAAAACAAAAAACAAACAAACTAGAAATGTGTCCAAAGGACACGGATCTCCCGCCTGAAAACTTAAACGCAAATTGCTAACGCCGGATGCGTACGGACACGGACGGACGGACCGGGGTACCATAATATGCCCTTCCCACCATTCTTCGAATGGCGGGGGCATAAAACAAGACAGAAATGAATTCTTATTCAGAGAAAATATACTTATGCACTTACTGTACGTGCAGTGTGTTTGGATGCAGTTGCACTAAGTAAATAAGTAAGTAAGAAGGTAAGTAAGTAAATAAGTAGACCGGCTCCCGTCTCTAGTGACTAAATATTTATTCTTATAATCCTGTTTGATAATCTACTGAAATAAAAGCAAAATGATATCATGACTATAAAGGCTGGTCAGTGGTCACCAGCTTTTGGATTATAAGATTAAATATTTAGTCACTGGCGACTTGAGCCAATCTAGCAAGTTTAAGTAAGTAAGTAAGTAAGTATGTATGTGAGTGAGTGAGTGAGTGAGTAAACAAACAAACAAATAAATAAATAAGCATCCGGGTGGCCGAGAAGTTAACCCTTAAAGCGCCAATCACAACTAAAGCAGATGACAATTTTGATTTTTTTTTTATTTTCAGATGAAAACAAGTCTTGATATTTCATATGAATCGTCTGCTTGGCAGGCGATTCACATGAAATATCAAGATTTGCTTGCTGTGAAAAATATATAAAAAAATTAAAATAAAATAAAAAAAAAATTTTAGAATGTCGTCTGCTGCAAATTTTGCTTGGCGCTTTAAGGGTTAAACGTTAATAAGGCAGTAAAACGATAAATTAAAAAAAATAATCTTGTAACTGCTGTTATTATTACTAAGTGGTATATCTGATCTGGGGCTTCGTTACCCTCAACTAGAGATACCGTATACCCTGAGTATTCTGACACCTTAACATTATGAAAACACGCTTATTCAAATATACTGAGAATTTTACCACCTAAAAATGAAAATTTTCAGATAGAAAATTCTGATAGTTTTCATATTTCTGCTCAAAACATAGACTGTGGCGAGTACCCACAATCTATGTTTTTGAGCAGAAATAAGAAAATTAATGCATACCCCTGTAAACCCCAGTTTTACTGTATAAAAGTGAGGTTTAAGGGGAACGTGGCGTCTGATCAGGGTCTGTACAGTTTGCATTGAATACAGGAATTTCTATGAAACATGGTAATAATAAAAACGAACCAGGCACCCCTTATGTAGGAAATAGGCTTGTCCAAAGAGTTACGGTAGAAGTGTCCACACGGCATAAATGAGTTAAACTGTACCGAGTTTATGACCGTAGAAGCTGAACCGTTTTTCAACAGAAAACATAACGTTGTCACGGACGGCGTGATGACATTACGCGCCAGAAACCAAGTGTTATGTAACGTGTGGTCATACCATTTTTATGACATGGCGTTATCCACTGAGTAATAGCGACGTCATATGATAAATAGAGGCTCTTACATGAGTGGTCATTTCATATGAAATTTATGAAACGAGCCTTCGGAAAGCCTCGTGATGCCATACAACGAATCTCGGGAAGGACTAATCTATCTACCCCTCACGCCCATGATAAATTCTTTTTCATTAGTGAACGTGGGTTTGGAATAATGCAGTCATTTCGATTGCTGACGTCCGCCATTGTGATGACATTACTGTGACGTGTAGTGACGTCATTACATTCAGTGACGTCAATCTTTACGATGGCATACATGGCGTCCTTTACAACCAGTGCACATCGAACACGTGAGAATTCTCGATTTTAATCTTACGCTAGGTAGGATAACCTGGGTAGGATAAGAATTTCTACTTCTGGGTAAAATCCAGGATTTCCTGGTCTGATGTGCAAGAATATGAGAATCTGTCATTGGTGTGAGGGATAAATAGAAAAATCCGTCCCGAGGGTCACTGTCTGGCATCACGAGGTTTGCCGAGTGATGCCAGACTGTGATCCCGAGGGGTGGATTTTTCTATCTACCCCATACATGCAAGATAAATTCTTTTGCTTGCATACCTTTCATTTCTGAACGTTGATTTTTAATAATGCAGTCACTTCGATTGCCATATTTTGATGATATTACCGTGACGTTTACTGACGTCATTACGTTCAGTGACGTCAACCTTAACGATGGCGTACGTGACGTCATATACAACCAGTGTATAGCAAACACGTGAGAATTCTCGAATTTTATCCCACCTTGGGTAGGATAACCTGGGTGGGATAAGAATTTCTATCCCAAGGTAAAATCCAAGATTTCCTTATCTGGTGTGCAAGAAATAGAGGATCATGAGTGGTCATTTCATATGAAATTTATGAAGCTGGCCTGTCCTCAGTTTGTCGTCTGTTGAAATTGCTCAGAGAGTGGTAAAGGTTAATGAGCTTTGTCTTAATTTCATAATCGTTATGCGCCAGTCATTTTAGGCCGGCCCCTACGGGACCGGGGAATAACGGGGCTTTTAACTTTTCATTTAGTTCCCTAATTGGCTCAGGTGTTGAAGAATAGATTTCAGAAGTTACATATTCATTTTTTTTATTATATATGCCGGTAGCTCGATATCTGACTCATATTAAAAAGGACAATTTATGTTTCTGGCTTATGATTATGGGGAGATAATTCAGTCCTGTCTACCCCACCTACAAACTCCTAACGAGTTCAAAGCGATGGGAATTACATTTCTCTTTGGGAAATATTTCTTGCGTCAGAATGACGAGAACACAACACTGATCGGAAATTTTGACTTGAATCATCTTTCTCATTTCCGGTTAAAATGCAAAATTGAATGTATTTCACTAACGGTTGTTATAAAAAATATGTATCCCCGCTAGACCCAAGATGCCTTTTGGTGGAGATATTTTTACGATATACTTACATAATATAAATGAATGGAAACCTGGGTCAAGTGGGGAACGGACAGTTACAATCTTACCCAGGAAACGTGCAACAAAACAACGTCTGATGAATGCTGCGATTGCAAAAGCCAATGACTAAGCAAGTAACGAAAACGAAGACGTCACACAGATACTATTAGGTTGAGCTACAGCTAAATTTTACAAACTATTGGACAGAGATACTCATTTGAAGGCAGTTGTACATACATGATTCAAAATACTTAAGTTAAATCCTTAAAGCTATAAAGATTTAACAAAAACATACCGATGGACAAAGTCTATATCTGGTCTCAGCCTGGAGTGATATTTGGGCCCAAAACGGTACACCATGTTTAAAAAGTCCAATAGAGTAAACTAAAATACATTTTATTCAGTTTTCATGAAAGATAAAAATTAGGGAAAACACGGGCTTTATTGCAAAATGTTCTTGTTTACATAGTTCAGCATCTGTCTAATCATATTTGCAGCTGTGCAAACCCAAGTTATGAAAAACGAGAGTTCAGGCACATGTACATGCAAACTATAATACTATAATGTATCGCTTGGCTTCCATGCCTTCAAGCTAATAGTTTAAAACCTTCTTTTATTGGAGTTTTGCAAACAAAATTTCTGTGAAGTTATTGTAAAACAAAATGGACAGCAGATGCGAGAGAGAGAGAGAGAGAGAGAGAGAGAGAGAGAGAGAGAGAGAGATATTCTTAGGACCAGTATTTCATTTAGCAGATATCAATGTCAAAATAACCTGTGATCTGTTGAAAATTAGTGAAAGTAAGCAAAAAAACTGACAGTTCTTGTATTTTGTCAGCCATAACTTATGAGGTAATCAGTAATGATACAACGTATCATTTGAGCAATTTGATTGGTTGTAAATAATGACATCATAACATGGCGTCCTGTGAGTTGTGACATCTATATTACTAAATAAATAGATTGTCCGATTAACCGAGATAACGGTAAAGATTACCAGCGGGGTTTCAACACTGATTCGTCAGCATATTGCCCTCATTGACAATTTTGATTTGAGATTTATGGAATTTTGTTTGCTTTTTCTGATTTTTTAATTTAGAAACAATACTTTTTCAAATCTTTCCAAAGTAGCTGAATCTTTTACGAATTTTCCACCTATAAATATATCCGAATCTTTCTAGAACTTTCCGTCTATAAATAGATCACGTATAACAGATCACGTGCACTGGCTCCCGGCTTAGCTGTGCACCGCCGTGACATCTCGGATACAAGCGCTGCCTTGTACTGGCCTTCAAGTTCGGGGTTTATTGGAAATAAATCAGTTCATCAAAGTACATTACTGCGATGCAGACGGTGAGCAGCTTATTCCTCTTGATGCCTGTAAACAACGAAGCTGTTAACCGAAAGAAAGAACAATGTACATATAACATTAAAACGTAACTGCATACGAAATTAAGAATATTCTTTGTGTGCGTGTGTGTTGTTGGTGGGTGTGTGTGTGTGTGTGTGTGTGTGGGGGGGGGGGGGGGGGATTCACTTATTCAAACTGCATTGATAAAATCTAGCCATTTAATAAACATTTTTTTACTGTTGTTTTTTTCTTTATTTCTTTGTTTTTCTTTTACTTTATTTTGATATTGTTTAACCTGTTAGCAAAAGCAGTACTTCAGTACGATCCAAATCATATTATGGAAAATCGAAAACAACACAATCTTATGGGCAATGGCGTACATTCTTATGGGCAATAGCGTAAAATACTGTCTTTCTTTCTTTCTTTCATTCATTGTACATTGTACACTCCGGGTTGCAGGATGAAGACCTACAAAAAAAAAAAAAAAAAAAGAAAACAACAAAAAAAAAATTGAATTACCGTAGGGTTCTTTAACCTGCACAGGGTGTAACTTTCCTTGCACAGGGGACCTCCAGTTAACGTCCCGATCCGAAGGACAGCACACTGTTTTCATGTCATGCCTGCAAATGACATGAAGGAAAGCGTGTTCGGACACCGAAAATTCCCTTGCCTACATTACGAAAACACGCCTATTCAAATATATAGAAAATATCACCTCCAAAAACTGAAAATTTAAGATAAAAGTCTTTGATATTTTTCATATTTCTGCTCAAAACATAGATTGTTTGCGTGTGTGTTGTTGTTGGGGGGGGGGGGGGGGGTGCGGGGGGCGTCTTTGTTATGGGATAAATGCATGTTTTTTGTTGACAGGGCAACACAAAGCTAAGTGATGTGAATGTTGCTTTTCACGCACAGTCAGATACTCAGATACTTGATAAGTAACGCATTAAAACCAGTCAAATAATAAACACTTTACCATTCATAGTTAAAATCAGTCAAAACCACATATTATTTCAATAAAGGAAAGAGTTTTGTTTCCATGGCAACGCAAATGTTTCTTAAGTGATAACTTTTTTTCTTCTTCCCAAATTGTCATCCAGTACTTGATAATCAAAATGATGATAAAATAGAATTGCATTGTAAACAGAATATATTAAATAAAATTGTGCTTTTATGGATAATTCGACATATTTGTTGCCATGACAACATAAATTTCTGTGTCAGGTTGATTTTGTTCATAAATTTGTGTTTCAATATTTGACAAGTATGAAACTATCAAGTGGATATGCTTTTAATTACTTTGTTCTCAGATTGCTGCCATGAAATCGATTAAAAACAAACAATTTTACAATACAGCATGTGGCGTATTGTTGTTGCCATAGCAACAATTACAGTTGGTTTTTCAAATATATTTTGTCTAATGCATTTGTATATGTCTACTATAAAGTCAAATAAATACAGTTTAAACCAAACATATTTTGTTTTGTTTTTGATTATGTCCCATGTTGACTTATATTTAGAAAAGTTTTCATCAATATATTATACAGGGCCGATGTTTGTCATTCGTGAACAAATCCCTACAAATCCCTTTTGATTTGTATTCTAAAGTCTTTAGCCTATAGATGAACTTACAGTATAGTCAGGCTCCATCGTCCACACTCTCCGAACATCTCAGAAACCGCTGGGACAATCCAAACCCAATTTCATACAAAGCATCAAAGGCATTTGGGGAACAAACATCTGTTAAAATCATCCAATCATGTCATCAGGATTGCCCGTATACATTGTTGTATCTAGAGGGGGACAAGGGGCTATTTCTCCACCTAAAAGCATGAATGGGACAAGGGGCCCTGATGACCCTCAACATTAAATCGTGTTGCTAATATTTAAGCTAACAGCTTCCCTTAAAATAGGTGATGGCCCTTTAACAATGGTTATGGGGCCAAAAATGCTCCCCCCTCCCGACCTCACTTTGGTCCTAGCGGCAACACTGCATATATGAGCCGCCACATGAAAAAATCAACAAAATGACATGTGCATCCAGCGCAGACTCAGATCAGCCTTGGCATCTGCCCAGTCTGATCAGTTTTCACTGTCTACACGTAGAAACCTTAGCTTTTAAGCAACCCATAGAGTGCACAGCGAAGACTGATTAGACTGGGCGGATACCTGTGTTGATCTGATTCTTCCCTGGGAGCCCAGTTATTTTGTTGGTTTTGTCATGCGCTGGCTCAGTTATGGTAAAAACCGTTCAAATCAGCAGGCCGATTACCTTCAAACCTACTGGCGCAGTGGCTCAGTTACTAGTCCGGTTTGCATTTGGGAGGTTGTGGGTTCGATCCCCGGCCGAGTCATACCAAAGACTTTAAAAATGGTATAAGCTGCTCTTTCATTTGCGCTCAGCATTGAGAAAGCGGAACTGGTCGGTCCGGTGTCGGTATAATGTGACTGGGCGGAATGTCACGTCATCTGTCTGAGGTGTGATTAGTCAGTGAGGACCACTCTTAAAGCGAGCATTTGGCCCCCTGTCATATCCAGATACCATCGCGATATGACTGAAAGATTGTTGAAAGCGACGTTAAGTCTGGAAGAAAAAAAAATCACTTTAGAACTTTCTTTTGTCAGGTTGAAATCTGTCCGATGGATTAAAATTTAAAGTCATACCCGCGCTTGCGCGGGTCTTTTTCTAGTTCTTCTAAAAGTTTATAGAATTGCACGATCTTTAAAGACATTTTTTCCCTACAGAAATAGTTGTTATACACTGAAAATACCTGTCTGTATAATAATAAACAAGCAAATTCCATGGGGAATTTATGTCCCCCGCCTTATTTTTATTTGAGGTGTTAAAAATGGGTAAGTTAACCAGAGGACCATTGGTCCTGTATCACTTACCTAAGTATTGAAGCGGGAAACCAGTGATAAAAAATAATTTCAGGATTCTGAAAAAAACACATGCATATCTTCAGACCATCCTTAAAGCACCTGTGAAGTTTCAAAAGGATCGGCTTAAAACTGTGGTAGCAGTTAAGGGGACAAGATACCTACTCCTTATACGCTTCTGTAGTATTAGAACTCAAAAAATGTCTAAGTTAAAAATGCGGAAAAAGTAATAAAAAATTATTTCAGGATTCCAAAAAAACCATATGCATATCTTCAGGCCATCCTAAAAGCCCATGTAAAGTTACAAAAGGATCGGCCAAAAACTGTGGGAGGAGTTAAGGGGACAAGGTACCTGCTCCCTATACACTTCTGTAATATTAGAACTAAAAAAATATCTAAGTTAAAAATGTTAAAAAAAGTAATAAAAATAATTCCAGGATTCTGAAAAAAACACATGCATATCTTCAGACCATCCTTAAAGCACCTGTAAAGTTTCAAAAGGATCGGACAAAAACTGTGGGAGGAGTAATGGGGACAAGGTACGTACTAAAAATTCGGAACCACGCACCACGCGCCACGCACCACGCACCACGGAAAGCCAAAAACAGTGTCCGTCCGCTTTTCTTCGAAAAGGCGGGGGACAATAACACATTTAATATGTGTTTTTCGTTTAAACAGTATCATTTCGAAAACACGCCTATTCAAATATATTGAAAAATTCACCACCAACAACTGACAGTTTTCAGGTAAAAATTCTGATATTTTTTCAGATTTCTGCTCAAAACATAGATTGTGGGTACACGTTAGAACCGCGTCGCTGTTTTTGAGCATAAATAAGAAAAATAATGTATACCCCTGTAAACCCCAGTTTTACTATATATAAGTGGGATCTAAGGGGTCCAAATTATGTGATACAAGTCCCTGTGATGGATCCTGTCTGTCATTGTGATGACGTCATTGAGGAGTTTAGGAAGATGTAGTTAGTTGCTTTTCTTTGGTTTGTGGCATATGTATTGCCTGTGGTCATTACGAAAACACGCCTATTCAAATATATAGACAATTTCACCTTCAAACACTGAAAATTTTCTAAAAAACAGAACCCCCCCCCCCCCCTCAAAAAAAACAAAACTCTGGAATTTTTCACATTTCTGCTCAAAACATAGATTGTGGGTGAGTACTCGTTAGAACCGCCTCGGCGGGGTTGTTATAACGAGTACCCACAATCTATGTTTTTGAGCAAAAATAAGAAAAATAATGAGAAATAGCACAGACACTGTTCCATTACAAAAAACAAGCCTATTCAAATATATAGGAAATTTCACCTTCAAAAACTGAAAATTTTAAGAAGAAGAAAAAAAAAAAAAAAAAAAAAAAAAATGGTATTTTTCATATTTCTGCTTAAAACATAGATTGTAGGTACTCGTTAGAACCGCCTCGGCGAGGTGGTCCAAACGAGTACCCACAATCTATGTTTTTGAGCAAAAATAAGAAAAATAATGTACACCCCTGTAAACCCCAGTTTTCCTATATGAAAGTGAGGTTTAAGGGGGTCAAAATTATATAGGCGTGTTTTCGTGTGTTGTTTGTTTGCTCATCCTGGACATTGTCTGTACTATTTTACCTTCTAACAGGGGGTTATCAAATCTTTGCATGAGAATCTATGATATAAGAAAAACGTGAGAAAACATACCTTCTGACATGTGCCTCCAACGGAGACTCAAATCAGCCTGCGCATCAGAAGTCTGATCAGTATCCTCATTGTCCGCATGAATAACTTGTTGTCCTTGGCTATCCAAACTGCGCCCAGTGAACAGTCTAATTCTTAGTTGGACGCACATGATTGAAGGTACGTTTTCTGACGTTGCGGCTTTAATATAAGTCCATATTAATTAACAGCATTTTTCTGGGGACTAGATTAACGCTTTGGTTTCAGGAGACGACATTTTGAAATATTTTTCTTAAGATTTGACTTTTCATGCAAATTGTCTCCATTTGAGACAATTTGCATGAAATGTCAAATCCTGTTTTCTGGGAAAAAATAAGAAAAGTATCAACAATTTGTCGTCTGCTGAATTTGCCCAGAGAGGGGTAAAGGTTATAAAACACACACACACAAACACACACACACACACACACACACACACACACACACAAAAGGAAGCAGTGTCATTTCAAATAACCGATTTTATATTATTGCATTTCCAGAGACTTTCTTTGTTGCATACGTTGCTTGTTTTTTTTATGTTCATCACGAAAACAGGCCTATATAATATTGACCCCCTTAAACCCCACTTTTATATAGTAAAACTGGGGTTTACAGGGTATACTTTAGTTTTCTTATATCTGCTCAAAAACATAGATTGTGCAGAAATATGAAAAAAAAAAAAAAAAACAAAAAAAAAAAAAAAAAAAAAACATCAGAGATTTTTATTTGATTTTTTTTTCAGTTTTGGGAGGTGAAATTTTATATATATTTGAATATGCTTGTTTTCGTAATGGAACAGTGTCTGTGCTGTTTGTCTACTGCATGTTTCCTTTATTAAATGACGTTTCACATAATCACTCTATTGGTTGCCTTAGAAACCATAGTAATGCATTACTTCACTTACAATAACAATGTATTAGAACAAATCTGATATAGTTAAAATTAATTACTTGTAGAATCAACCGCACAGATAACCGTAAATACAAGAATCATAAAGTGTATCTATAAAAGCACAGCTGCCGATAGTATCCGATCTTCTTTTTTTTTTTTTTTTTTTTCTCTGGAAGAGATCTGATTCTTTTCGGTCGCTTGTTTACAATCGAATCAAAGTATACTTACACCAAAATTTTCTTTTAGGTTGTTGTCCACGTGATCATCATTGACCAATGAAACCAGACCGCGCGCGCGTTTATAGCCGCGCTATTCTCGTCACTGTGACGCCAGCACGCCGTTATGCCGTTTAAAGAGGGTATCTGTCAACCCTTGACTGGTACATTGGTTCAAACTTAAGTTTGCATTAGCAGTAATTTGAGTTATCCGTGTTTGAGATAATGAGAGTCAACTGTATGCCCTTTTAGAGTAGGCACTCTTTTTCTTTTGAGCAGATGAGGGGAGCAAAGGATTTATTCTTTTAGAGCAAATCCCTTTTAAGAAGAGACTTGGTGTACAGGAATGCAAATAGGAAGCCACAAAAGTTTAAAAATGATGAAAAATCTATAAAACGTTTGTCACATTAAAAAAATAAGCGACTTAGCCCAAATATCGGGGAAAATACGTCTAGGTCAACGTGCATGTTCGTACAGTCAGATCAGGGATTACCCCAGCAAACACACAGCGTAGCAACGACGTCGTTACACGTCGCTGCAATGTCGTGACGTTGCAGCGACGTTGTAACTACGTTGTGTTTGCGGGATACGTTGCCTTGGATACTGTATAATAAAGTATATCGGTATCAGAGAATAGGTTGAACGTAACACTGATTGTTAGTATATGGCGTTTCCTCGCAAAATATCCCATTTGCCCTAAATATTCTGAAATTTTAAGACTTCATCATTCTTGTCGAAAGTGCATCTGACAACGCGTTTTACTGCAGATTCAGGGTCACAAGTTCGAATCCCAGCTCGACCGAAAAGCGTTTGTGGAGATTGTTCATGAAATCATTTCTATGGTCTTTCCTCTTCTTCCGCTGATGCAAGAAGAACAGTTTTCCGTTACTATCGAAAGAATATGCACAAGTAGTGGTTAAACGCTTAGAGGGCTAAGCCTGTTCAGGAAACCACCCCCCCCCCCCCAAAAAAAAAAACCAAAAAAAAAAAAAAAAAACACAAAAAAAAACAAAAAAAAACATGTTGATTGATTAACTGACCGACTCGCCATTACCTCGACAGTGTTGACTGGGACGTTTGTTTGTTTTTTTGTGTTGAGGTTTTACGGCCCAGTCAACCCAAAAGAGTGAAAAGTCCAAAAATGACATTTTTTCTGCAGATCCGCGTTCATCGAAAACTTCAATTTCTTTTATTTATTCAAAAGCCCTTGAAATGGCAGGAAATCATCTTAATATGACCTCAGGACACCTAAAATGTAATAATTCACTCATTTGGCTGCAAAATCTGCTAAAGAGCGAAAAGTCAAAAAATGACATTTTTCTGCAAGTCTGCGGTCATCAAGAACGCTATTTTTTTTATTTATTTTTCAAAAGCCCTTTAAATGGCAGGAAATCATCATAATATGACCTCAGAACACCTAAAATGTAATAATTCACTTATTTTGCTGCAAAATCTGCAAAAGAGTGAAAAGTCCAAAAACGACATTTTCCTGCAGGTCCGCTGTCATCGAAAACTTCATTTTTTTTTATTTTTTTTTTCAAAAGCCCTTTAAATGGCAGGAAATCATTATAATATGACCTCAGGAAACCTGAAATGTAATAATTCACTCATTTGGCTGTAAAATCTACAAAAGAGTGAAAAGTCCAAAAATGACATTTTTCTGCAGGTCCGCGGTCATCAAAAACTTCAACTTTTTTTGATTTTTTCAAAAGCTCTTTAAATGGCAGGAAATCATCATAATATGTCTTCAAGGCAACTAAAATGTCATAATTCCCTCATTTGGTTGGAAAATATGGAAAAGACTGAAAAGTCTTAATTGAAAAGACTGAAAAGCCTTAATTGACTCATTTGGCGCAACTCTGCAAAAGAGTGAAAAGTCCAAAAACGACATTTTTCTGCAGGTCGGCGGTCATCGAAAACTTCATTTAAAAAAAAAAAAAAAAAAAAGACCTTTATATGGCAGGAAATCATCATAATATGACCTCAGGACACCTGAAATGTAATAATTCTCTCATTTGGCTGCAAAATTTTCAAAAGAGTGAAAAGTCCAAAAACGAGATGATTCTGCAGGTCCGCGGTCATCGAAAACTTCATTTTTTTTAATTTTTTTTTCAAAAGGGCTTTAAATGGCAGGAACTCATCATAATATGAATCAGGATACCTAAAATGTAATAATTCACTTATTTGGCTGCAAAATCTGCAAAAGGGTGAAAAGTCCAAAAAGACGTTATATTTTCTGCAAGTCTGCGTCATCGAAAACTTCAATTTTTTTTATTTTTTCAAAAGCCCTTTAAATATCAGGAAATCATCGCAATATGATCTCAGGACACCTAAAATGAAACTTTTCACTCATTTGGCTGCAAAATCTGCAAAAGAGTGAGAAGTCCAAAGAACGACATTTCACTGCAGTAAGGAAATCATCATAATATGACCTCAGGACACATAAAATGTTATAATTCACTGATTTGCTGCAAAGTCTGCAAAAGAGTGAAAAGTCCAAAAATCACATTTTTCTGCAGGCCAGCGGTCATCGAAAACTTTTTTTTTTAAATTTTCTTTCTTCAAAAGCCCTTGAAATAGCAGGAAATTATTATAATATGACCGTAAACAGTAATAATTCACACAATTGGCTGCAAAATCTGTAAAAGAGTGAAAAGTCCAAAAACGACGTTTTTCTGCAGTCATCGAAAACCATTTTTTTTTTCATTTTTTCAAAAGCCCTTTAAATTGCAGTAAAGCATCTTAATATGACCTCAGGACACCTAAAATATAATAATTCACTCATTTGGCTGCAAAATCTGCAAAAGAGTGAAAAGTCCCAAAACGTTTTTTTTTTATGCAGGTACAAAGTCATCGAAAACTTCAATTTTTTCATTTTTCCAAAAGCCCTCTAAATGGCAGGAAATCATCATAATATGACCCCAGGACACCTCAAACGTAATAATTCACTCATTTGGCTGCAAAATCAGCAAAAGAGTGAAGAGTCCAAAAACGACATTTTTTCTGCAGGTCCACGGTCATCATTTTTTTTTATTTTTTCAAAACCCCTTTAATTGGCAGGAAATCATCATAATAAGACCTTAGGACACCTGAAATGTAATAATTCTCTCATTTGGCTGTAAAATCTGCAAAAGAGTGAAAAGTCCAAAAACGATATTTTTCTTCAAGTCCGCGGTCATCGTAAACATCATTTTTTTTCTTTTTTTTTTATTTCTTCAAAATCCCTTTAAATGGAAGGAAATCACCATTATTTTTTCGAAAGCCCTTTGAATGGGATGAAATCATTATAATGTGACCTCAGGACACCTTAAATGTATTCACTCATTTGGCTGCAAAATCTGGAAAAGAGTGAAAAGTCGAAAAACGTCATTTTTCTGCAAGTGCGCATTCATCAAAAACTTTAATTTTTTGTGTACTTTTTCAACAATCCTTCAAAATGGCAGGAAATCATCACAATATGACCTCAGGACACCTTAAATGTAATAATTTCCTTATTTGGCTGCAAAATCTGCAAAAGAATGAAAAGTCCAAAAACAACATTTCTCTGCAGGCCCGCGGTCATCAAAAAACTTTTATTTTTTTTTATTTTTTCAAAACCCCTTTAAATGGCAGGAAATCATCATAATATGACTTCATGACACCTAAAATGTAATAATTCACTCATTTGGCTGCAAAATCTGCAAAAGAGTGAAAAGTCTTAAAACGAGATTTTTCTGCAGGTCCGCGGACATCGAAAACTTCAATTTTTTTTATTTTTTTCAAAAACCCTTTAAATGGCACGAAATCATCATAATATGACCTCAGGACACCTAAAATGTAATAATTCACTCATTTGTCTGCAAAATCTGTAAAAGAGTGAAAAGTCCAAAAACGACATTTCTCTGCTGGTCCTCGGTCATTGAAAACTTCAATTTTATTATAAATTTTCAAAATACCTTTAAATGGCAGGAAATGATCATACTGCGCATAATGAAAAGCCCAAAGATGACATTTTCCTGCAGGTCCGCGGTCATCGAAAACTTCAATATTTTTTATTTTTTCAAAAGCCTTTCAAATGGCTGGAAAGCATCATAATATGACCTCAGGACACCTAAGATGTAATAATTCACTCATTTGGCTGCAAAATCTGCAATAGAGTGAAAAGTCAAAAAAACGACGTTTTCCTGCAGGTCCGCGGTCATCGAAAACTTCAATTCTTTATGATTTTTTCAAAAGCCCTTACAATGGCAGTAAGTCATCATAATATGACCTCAGAACACCTAAATTGTAATAATGCACTCATTTGGCTGCAAAGCCTGCAAAAGAGTGAAAAGACCAAAAACAATATTTTTCTGCAGGTCGAAGTTCATCGAAAACTTCATTTTTTTATTTTTTCAAAAGCCCTTTAAAATGGCTGGAAATCATCATAATATGACCTTTGGACACCTGAAATGTAATAATTCACTCATTTGGCTGTAAAATCTACAAAAGAGTGAAAAGTCCAAAAATGACATTTTTCTGCAGGTCCGCGGTCATCAAAAACTTCAATTTTTTTTTATTTTTTCAAAAGCTCTTTAAATGGCAGGAAATCATCATAATATGACTTCAAGACAAATAAAATGTAATAATTCCCTCATTTGGTTGGAAAATCTGGAAAAGACTGAAAAGTAAAAAAAAAAGGTAAGAGAAAAGTCCAGGGAGTGCCACAATCACAAACCGCAGCCCTTCCCAGACCCCAGCAGGAAGAGGAAACCGACAAATCCAAACAAGCACAAAACCGAACAAACGTACGAAAAGCACCTATATTAGCTCTCTCTTCCCCAAGCGAGGTACTCGCAACACTAAAAGGACTGACAAACACAAGAACAAAATGACACACGGAAAGACATACAACAAATCGCCTCGTAGAATAAACCACAAAGCAACAAAGAGTAAGACTAACACCGGGACCACCGCCTTAGAACGGTCAGTAGAGCAAACCACCGGGGGGCTTAAAGCACTTTTACAGCTAGCTAACTTCACCCTGGGTCCCGATGCTACTCTTAATACAGAAAAACATAAAAATTCGGTTCGCATAAAGGCTCCCAACTTAGTCAATGCATCAAAGCGAAAACATAAAAATCAAATTAATCACTATAATAAACAAAGACGAGTACTCATGGCTAATTCTACTGAATGCCAGAATAAATGAAAACCAATAGTTGAACCACGGCAGGCCAAGCCAAAGACGTATCCTCAAGCCCCAACCCACTGGTTAAAGTTTTACGAAGAGACTGTCATTGAGTCTGAGGCCCGAACCGCCGCCGTGCAATTAAAGAGTGAAGCATAGCCATCAACAATGATTGGGTTGAAAACTAGGCATGCAGTCTGCCGCATAATATCCAGGCTATAGCCAATTCTTTTATAACGGTTAATAAGTTTTCTGAATTGCTCTGAAAAGTTTGATTTACCTACAATTTTTCTAAATCTGTGCACTAAGTCACCGTAAAATTCTGGTTCCGATATACCTTGTTGCAGAAAACTACAGTTTTCTGCAGGTATGCAGTCACCGAAAACTTCATTTTTTTATTGTTTTTTAAAAGCAATTTTAATGACAGGAAATCATCATAATATAACCTCAGGACACCTAAAATGTAATAAGTCACTCATTTGGCTGCAAAATCCACAAAAGAGTGAAAAGTCTAGAAAAGAGATTTTTCTGCAGGTCCGCGGACATTGAAAACTTCATTTTTTTTATTTTTTTTTTCAAAAGCCCTTTAAATGGCAGGAAATCATCATAATATGACCTCAGGACACCTAAAATTTAATAATTCTCTCATTTGGCTACAACATCTGTAAAACAGTGAACAGTCCAAAAACGACATTTTTGTGCAGGTCCGCGGTCATTGAAAACTTCAATTTTATTTTAAATTTTCAAAATACCTTTAAAGGGCAGGAAATCATCATACTGCACAAAGTAAAAAGTCCAAAAATGACATTTTCCTGCAGGGCAGCGGTCATCGAAAACATTTTTTTATGCTTTTCAAAAGCCCTTTAAATGGCAGGAAATCATCATAATATGACCTGAGGACACTTAAATGCAATAATTCACTCATTTGGCTGCAAAATCTGCAAAAGAGTGAAAAGTCTAAAAAAGACATTTTTCTGCAGTGCCGCAGTCATCTAAAACTTCAATTTTTTTTATTTTTTTTCGAAAACCCTTCAAAAGGCTGGAAAACATCATAATTTGACTTCAGGACACCTAAAATGTAATAATTCACTCAATTGGCTGCAAAATCTGCAAAAGAGTGAAAAGTCAAAAACCGACGTTTTCCTGCTGGTCCGCGGTCATCGAAAACTTCAATTATTTATGATTTTTTCAAAAGCCCTTAAAATGGTAGTAAGTCATCATAATATGACCTCAGGACACCTAAAATGTAGTAATTCACTCATTTGGTTGCAAAATCTGCAAGAGAGTGAAAACACCAAATATGATGACAGAAAATCATCATAATATGACCTCAGGGCACCTATAATGTAATAATTCACTCATTTGGCTGCAAAATCTGAAAAACAGTCAAAAGTCCAAAACACGTTATTTTTCTGCAGGTCTGTGGTCTTTGAAAACTTCAATTTTTTTATTTTTTTTTTTCAAAAAGCCTTTAAATGTAAGAAATCATCATAATATGACCTCAGGACACCTAAAATGTCATAATTCAATCTTTTGGCTGCAAAATCTGCAAAAGAGTGAAAAGTCCAAAAGCAATATTTTCTTGCAGGTCAGCTTTCATGGAGAACTTCATTTTTTTTTATTTTTTATCAAAAACCCTTTAATAAGCAGGAAATCATCATAATATTGTCATATTTTTGCAGGTTCGTGGTCATCGAAAACTACAATTTTATTGACTTTTTTTAAAAGCCCTTTAAATGGTAGGAAATCATCATATGACCTCAGGACACCTAAAATGTAATAAATCACTCATTTGGCAGCAAAATCTGCAAAAGAGTGAAAAGATCAAAAACGACATTTTTCTGCAGGTCAGCGGTCATCGTAAACTTCATTTTTTTTATTTTCTAAAAAGGCCTTTAAATAGCAGGAAATCGTGGTAATATGACCTCAAGACACCTAAAATGTAACTGGATGATTCCATCATTTGGATGCAAAATCTGCAAAAGATTGAAAACTCCAAAAACTACATTTTTCTGCATGTATGCAGTCATCGACACTTCATCTTTTTAATTTTTTTTCGAAAGCCCTTAAAATGGCAGGAAATCATCATAATATGACATCAGGACACCTAAAATGTAATAATTCACACATTTGGCAGCAAAATCTATTAAAGAGAGAAAAGTCCAAAATACGACGTTTTTCTGCAGGTCTGCGGTAATCGAAAACATCAATTTTTTTTTATTTTTTTTTTTCAAAACCCCTTCAAATGGCAGGAAATCATCATAATATGACCTCAGGACACCTAAAATGTAATAATTCACTCATACGGCTGCAAAATCTGCAAAAGAGTGAAAAGTCCAAAAACGACATTACTCTGCAGTCCCGCTGTCATGACAAATTTCATTTTTTTTTTCAAAAGCCCTTTTAATGGCAGGAAATCCTCATAATATGACCTCAGGACACCTAAAATGTAATAATTCACTCATTTGGCTGCAAAATCTGCAAAAGAGTGAAAAGTCTAAAAACGACATTTTTCTGCAGGTCCGCGGACATCAAAAACTTCAATTTTTTTATTTTTCAAAAGCCCTCTAAATGGCAGGAAATCATCATAATATGACCTCAGGACACTTAAAATGTAATAATGCACTCATTCGGCTGTAAAATCTGCAAAAGAGTGAAAAGTCTAAAAACGAGATTTTTCTGCAGGTCCGCAAACATCGAAAACTTCATTTTTTTAAATTTCTTTCAAAAGCCCTTCAAATGGCAGGAAATCATTATAATATGACCTCAGGACACCTAAAATGTAATAATTCACACATTTGGCAGCAAAATCTATTAAAGAGAGATGAGTCCAAAAAACGACGTTTTTCTGCAGGTCTGCGGTAATCGAAAACATCAATTTTTTTTTATTTTTTTTTCAAACCCCTTCAAATGGCAGGAAATCATCATAATATGACCTCAGGACACCTAAAATGTAATAATTCACTCATACGGCTGCAAAATCTGCAAAAGAGTGAAAAGTCCAAAAACGACACTACTCTGCAGTCCCGCTGTCATGAAAAAATTCATTTTTTTTTCAAAAGCCCTTTTAATGGCAGGAAATCTTCATTATATGACCTCAGGACACCTAAAATGTAATAATTCACTCATTTGGCTGCAAACTCTGGAAAAGAGTGAAAAGTCTAAAAACGACATTTTTCTGCAGGTCCGCGGACATCAAAAGCTTCAATTTTTTTTTTATTTTTTTTCAAAAGCCCTCTAAATGGCAGGAAATAATCATAATATGACCTCAGGACACTTAAAATGTAATAATTCACTCATTCGGCTGTAAAATCTGCAAAAGAGTGAAAAGTCTAAAAACGAGATTTTTCTGCAGGTCCGCAAACATCAAAAACTTCAATCTTTTTATTTTTTTCAAAAGCCCTTTGAATGGCAGGAAATCATCATAATATGACCTCAGGACACCAAAATTTTATAATTCACTCAATTGGCTGCAAAATCTGTAAAAGAGTGAACAGTTCAAAAACGACAATTTGTCTGCAGGTCTGCGGTCATTGAAAACTTTTAAATTCTGAAAATACATTTAAATGGCAGGAAATGATCTTACCGCGCAAAGTGAAAAGTCCAAAAATGACATTTTTCTGCATGACAGCGTTTATCAAAACTTTAATTTTTTTAAATTATTTCAAAAGCCCTTTAAATGGCAGGAAATCATCATGATATGACCTCAGGACACCTAAGATGTAATAATTCACTCATTTGGCTGCAAAATCAGCAAAAGAGTTAAAAGTCCAAAACGGACATTTTCCTGCAGGTCCGCGGTCATCGAAAACTTCAAATTTTTTTTTATTTTATTTTTTCAAAAGCCTTCTAAATGGCTGGAAAACATTATAATATGACCTCAGGACACCTAATATGTAATAATTCACTCCTTTGGTTGCAAAATCTGCAAAAGAGTGAAAAGTCAAAAAACGACGTTTTCCTGGAGGTCCGCGGTCATCGAAAACCTCATTGTTTTATGATTTTTTCAAAAGCCCTTTAAATGGCAGGAACTTATCAGAATATGACCTTAGGACACCTAAAATGTAATAATTATCTTATTTGGCTGCAAAATCTGCAAAAGAGTAAAAAATACAAAAACCTTTTTTTTTTTTTTTTTTTTTTTTTTTTTTTTTTTTTTTATAGCAGATCTCCGGTCATAGAAAACTTCAATGTTTCTTTCTCAAAAGCCCTCTAAATGGCAGGAAATCATCATAATATGACCTCAAGACACCTAAAATGTAATGATTTCCTCATCTGGATGCAAATTCTGCAAAAGATAGAGAAGTCCAAAAACTACATTTTTCGAAAATTTCTAATTTTTTTAAGCCCTTTAAATGCCAGGAAATCATCATAATATGACCTCAGGACATCTAAACTGTAAGAATTCATTCATTTGGCTGCAAAATGTGCAAAAGAGGGAAAAGTCCAAAATCACATTTTTTTGCAGGTCCGGGGTCATCGAAAAGTTCAAATTTTTCATTTTTTAAAAAGCCCTTTAAATGACAGGAAATCATCATAATATGACCTCAGGACACTTAAAATGTAATAATGCACTCATTCGGCTGTAAAATCTGCAAAAGAGTGAAAAGTCTAAAAACGAGATTTTTCTGCAGGTCCACAAACATCGAAAACTTCATTTTTTTAAATTTCTTTCAAAAGCCCTTTAAATGGCAGGAAATCATCATAATATGACCTCAGGACACCTAAAATGTAATAATTCACTCAATTGGCTGCAAAATCTGTAAAAGAGTGAACAGTTCAAAAACGACATTTGTCTGCAGGTCTGCGGTCATTGAAAACTTCAATTTTATTTTAAATTCAGAAAATACATTTAAATGGCAGGAAATGATCTTACCGCGCAAAGTGAAAAGTCCAAAAATGACATTTTTCTGCATGACAGCGTTCATCAAAACTTTAATTTTTTTTAATTATTTCAAAAGCTCTTTAAATGGCAGGAAATCATCATGATATGACCTCAGGACACCTAAGATGTAATAATTCACTCATTTGGCTGCAAAATCAGCAAAAGAGTGAAAAGTCCAAAACCGACATTTTCCTGCAGGTCCGCGGTCATCGAAAACTTCAATTTTTTTTTTCAAAAGCCTTCTAAATGGCTGGAAAACATTATAATATGACCTCAGGACACCTAATATGTAATAATTCACTCCTTTGGTTGCAAAATCTGCAAAAGAGTGAAAAGTCAAAAAACGACGTTTTCCTGGAGGTCCGCGGTCATCGAAAACCTCATTGTTTTATGATTTTTTCAAAAGCCCTTTAAATGGCAGGAAATTATCAGAATATGACCTCAGGACACCTAAAATGAAATAATTATCTTATTTGGCTGCAAAATCTGCAAAAGAGTAAAAAAATACAAAAACCTTTTTTTTTTCTTTTTTTTTTTTTGCAGATCTCCGGTCATATAAAACTTCAATGTTTCTTTCTCAAAAGCCCTTTAAATGGCAGGAAATCATCATAATATGACCTCAAGACACCTAAAATGTAATGATTTCCTCATTTGGATGCAAATTCTGCAAAAGATAGAGAAGTCCAAAAACTACATTTTTCTGAAGGTTTGCGATCATCGAAAACTTCATTTTTTTTAAAAAGCCCTTTAAATGGCAGGAAATGTTCATAATATGACCTCGGCACACCTACAATGTAATAATCCACTCATTGGCTGCAAAATCTGCAAAAGAGAGAAAAATCCAAAAACGACATTTTTTCGCAGGTCATCGAAAATTTCTAATTTTTTTTTTTAAGCCCTTTAAATGCCAGGAAATCATCATAATATGACCTCAGGACATCTAAACTGTAAGAATTCATTCATTTGGCTGCAAAATGTGCAAAAGAAGGAAAAGTCCAAAATCACATTTTTTTGCAGGTCCGGGGTCATCGAAAAGTTCAAATTTTTCATTTTTTGAAAAGCCCTTTAAATGACAGGAAATGATCATAATATGACCTCAGGACACATAAAATGTAACAATTCACTCATTTGGCTGCAAAATCTGCAAAAGAAAGTCGTCATCGGTGGCTCAGTTGGAAGCGCCGTCCAACTGGAGACAAGGAGGTCGCGGGTTCAACCCCCGCCGAGGTCGGCAACATTCTTTCGTGGAGATTGATCATGATATATTTTCCACGGTCATCAGAAACCATTTTTTAAATTTTTGTTTGAAAGCCCTTTAAATGGCATGAAATCTTCATAGAATAAACTCAGGACAGCCGGCCTCGGTGGCGCAGTTGGATGCGCGTCTGACTGAAGACCAGGAGGTCGCGGGTTCGACCCCCGCCGAGGTCGGCAACATTCTTTCGTGGAGATTGATCATGAAATATTTTCTACAGTCATTCTCTCCCTTCCGCTGATTCAAGAAGGGCAGTTGTCAGTTTCTGGCGAAAGAATGCGCACAATACTGGTTAACCACTTAGAGGACTAAGCCTGCCCAGTAAATGTGTGGTTAGGTAAACTGACCGCGCTTGACATGTCCCCATTGGGTTGACTGAGCCGTAAAACCTCAACATACACAAACCTGCAAAAGAGTGAAAATTCCAAAAACGATATTTTTCTGCAGGTCCGCAGTCATTGAAACTTCATTCTTTAAATTTCTCAAAAGCCCTTTAAATGGCAGAAAATCATCATAATATGACCTAAGGAAACCTAAAATGTAATAATTCACTTATTTGGCTGCAAAATCTGCAAAAGAGTGAAAAGTCCAAAAACGACATTTTTCGGTAGGTCCGTCTCGTCAACAGAAACTTCAATTTTTTGATTTTTCAAAAGCACTTTAAATGGCAGGAAATTATCATAATATGACCTCAGGACACCTAAAATGTAATAATTCACAGATTAGCTGCAAAATCTGCAAAAGAGTGAACAGTGCAAAAACGACATTTCTTTGCAGGTCTGCGGTCATCGAAAACTTCAATTTCTTGTCTTTTTTCAAAAGCCTTTTAAATGGCAGGAAATCATCATAGTATGACATCAGGACACCTAAAATGTAATAACTCACTCATTTGGCTGTTAAATCTGCAAAAGAGTGAAAAGTCCAAAAACGAAATTTTTCTGAAGGTCTGCAGTCATCGAAAACTTGAATGTTTTTTATTTTTTCAAAAGCCCTTTAAATGGCAGGAAATCATCATAATATGACCTCAGGACACCTAAAATGTAATAATTCAGTCATTTGATTGCAAAATCTGCAAAAGCATTAAAGAGCAAAAAACGACATTTTTCTGCAGATCCGTGATAATCGGAAACTTAATTTTTTTTTATTTTTTCAAAAGCCCTTTAAATGGGAGGAAATCATCATAATATCATCTCAGGATGCATAAAATGTAATAATTTGGCTGCAAAATCTGCAAAAGAGTGAAAAGCCCAAAAACGACATTTTTCTGCTGGTCGCGGTCATCAAAAACTTCAATTCTTTTTTTTTATTTTTTCAAAAGCCCTTTAAATGGTAGGTAATCATCATAGTATGACCTCAGGACAAATAAGGTGTAATGATCCAGTCATTTGGCTGCAAAATCTGCAAAGGAGTGAAAAGCCCAAAAAACGACATTTTTCTGCAGTATGCGGTCATCGAAAATTAAATATTTTTTATTATTTTAAAAACCCTTCAAGTGACAGAAGATCATCATTGTTTGATCTCAGGACACATAAAATGTAATTATTCACTCATTTGGCTGCAAAATCTGCAAAAGAGTGAAAAGTCTAAAAACGACGTTTTTCTGCTGGTCGGTGGTCGTCGAAAACTTCAACTTTTTTTTTTTTCAAAAGCCCTTTAAATGGAAGGACATCATCATAATATGACCTCAGGACACCTAAAATGTAATAATTCACTCATTTGGCTGCAAAATCTGCAGAAGAGTGAAAAGTCCAAAAACGAAATTTTTCCGGAAGACGTGGTCATCGAAAACTTCATTTTTTTTATTTTTTCAAAAGCCCTTCAAATGCGAGGAAATCATCTGCAAAATGTAATAATTCACCCATTTAGCTGCAAAATCTGCAGAAGAGAGATGTCCAAAAACGACTTTTTTCCACAGGCCCGCCGTCATCGGAAACTTCATTTTTTTTTAATATTTACAAAAGCCCTTCAAATACCAGGAAATCATAATAATATGACCTCAGGACACCTAAGATGTAATAATTCACTCAGTACGCGGTCGTAGAAAACTTCATTTCTTTTATTTTTTCAAAAGCCCTTTAAATTGCAGGAAATCATTATAATATGACCTCAGGACATATAAGATGTAATAATTCACTCATTTGGCTGCAAAATCTGCAAAAGAGTAAAAGAACTACATTTTTCTGCATGTCCGCGGTCATCGAAATATTCCGTTTTTTATTTTTTCAAAAGCCCTTTAAATGTCAGGAAATCATCGCAATATGACCTCAGGACACCTAAAATGAAACTTTTCACTCATTTGGCTGCAAAATCTGCAAAAGAGTGAGAAGTCCAAAGAACAACATTTCACTGCAGTAAGCGGTCATCGAAAACTTAATCTTTTTGTTATTTTTTCAAAAGCCCTATAAATCGCAGGAAATCATCCTAGTATGACCTCAGGACTCCTAAAATGTAATAATTTACTAATTTCGCTGCAAAATCTACAAAAGAGTGAAAAGTCCAAAAACGACATTTTTCAGCATGTCCGTGACCATCTAAAACTTCATTTTTTCGATATTTTCAAAAGCCCTAGAAATGGCAGGAAATCATCATGAGATGACCTCAGGACATTTAAAATGTAATTATTCACTCATTTGGCAGCAAAATCTGCAAAAGAGTGAAAAGTAATATAAAAACGACATTTTTCTGCATGTCCGCGGTCATCGAAAACTTCCGTTTTTTTTTTTTTTTCAAAAGCCCTTTAAATGGCTGTTAATCATCATAAATGACCTCAGGAACCTTAAATGTAATAATTCACTCATTTGGCTGCAAAATCTGCAATAGAGTGAAAACTCCAAAAACGATAATTTTCTTCAGGTCCGCGGTCATCGAAAACTTCAATGATTTTGATTTTTACAAAAGCTCTTTAAATGGCAGGAAATCATCATAATATGACTTTAGGACACCTAAAATGTAATAATACACTCATTTCGCTGCAATATCTGCAAAAGAGTGAAGTCCAAAAAAAGACATTTTCTGCAGATCCGCGGTTCTCATCACGAAAACATGCCTATATAGTTTTGACCCCCTTAAACCCCACTTTTATATCGTGAAACTGGGGTTTACAGGGGTATACATTATTTTTCTTATTCTGCTCAAAAACATAGATTGTGGGTACTCGTTAGAACCGCCTCGCCGAGGCGGTTCTAACGAGTACCCACAATCTATGTTTTGAGCAGAAATATGAAAAATATTAGAATTAAATATCTGAAAATTTCCTTTTTTCGGTTGTAAAATTTTCAGTATATTTGGATAGGTGTGTTTTCGTAATGTCGAAAACTGGAATATTTTTTATTTTTTATATGCCCGTTATATGGCAGGAAATCATCATAATATGACCTCATGACACCTAAAATGTAATTATTCACTCATTTGGCTGCAAAGTCCGCAAAAGAGTGATAAGTCAAAAAAAACGGCATTATTCTGCAGGTCTGCGTCATCGAAAACTTCAATATTTTTATTCTTTCAAAAGCCCCTTAAATGTCAGAAAATCATCACAATATGGCTTAGGACAAATAAAATGTAATAATTCACTCATTTGGCTGAAAAAAGAGTGAAAAGTCCAATAATGACATTTTTCTGCTGATCCCCAGTGATCGAAAAGTTCATTTTTTTTATTTTTTCAAAAGCAGGAAATTCTCATAATATGTCCTCAGGACACCTAAAATGTAATAATTCACTCATTTTGCTGCAAAATCTGCAATTGAGTGAAAAGTCCAAAAACGACATTTTTCTGCAGGTCGCAGTCATAGAAAACTTCACTTTTTTCTATTTTTTTTCAAAAGCCCTTTCAATGGCAGGAAATCATCATGATATGACCTCAGGACACCTAAAATATAATTATTCACTCATTTGTCTGCAGAATCTTCAAAACAGTGAATAGTCCAAAAACGACATTTTTCTGCACGTCCGCGGTCATCGAAAACTTTAGTCCTCTTCATATTTTTGAATGTCATTTTAACGGCAGGAAATCATCATAATATGAAATCAGGACACCTACAATGTAATAATTCACTCATTTGGCTACAAAATCTGCAAAAGAGTGAAAAGTTTAAAAATGACATTTTTCTGCAGGTCCGTGGTCATTGAAAACTTCATTTTTTTTAGTTTTTCAAAAGCCCTTCAAATAACAGGAAATCATCATACTATGACTTCAGGACACCTAAAATGTAATAATTCACTGATTTGGCTGCAAATTCTGCAAAAGAGTGAATAGTCCAAAAACGACATTTTTCTGCAAGTCTGCGGTTCTCGAGAAATTCAGTTTTCTTGATATTTTTTTGGAAGTTCTTTTAATGGCGAGAAATCATCATCATATGACCTCAGGACACCTACAATGTAATAATTCACCCATTTGGCTGCAAAATCTGTAAAAGAGAGAAATGTCCGGAAAGGACATTTTTCTGCATGTCCGAGGTCATCGAAAACTTTAATAGTTTTTTTTTTTTTTTTTTTTTTTTTTTTCAAATGCCCTTTAAATGGCAGGAAATCATCATAGTATGACCTCAGGACATCTAAAATGTAATAATTCCACTCATTTGGCTGCAAAATCTGCAAAAGAGTGAAAAGTCCTAAACGACGTTTTTCTGCAGGTCCGCGGTCATGGAAAACTTCATTTTTTGATTTTTTTAAAACCCTTTAAATGGCAGGATATCATCATAATATGACCCCAGGACACCTAAAATGTAATAATTCACTCATTTGGCTGCAAAATTTGCAAAAGAGTGAAAATTCCAAGAAACAACATTTTTCTGCAAGTCCGCGGTAATTGAAAACTTGAATAGTTTTGATTTTTTTCAAAAGCCCTTTAAATGGCAGAAAATCATCAAAATATTACCTCAGGATACATAAAATGTAGTTATCCACTCATTTGGCTGCAAAATAGGTAAAACGGTGAAATGTAAAAAACAACAACATTTTTTCTGAAGTCCGCGGGATCGAAAATTCGATATTTTTGATTTTCCAAAAGCCCTTTAAATGGCAGAAAATGATCATAGTATGACCTCAGGCACATAAAATGTTATTATTAACTCATTTGGCTGCAAAATCTGCAAAAGAGTGAAAAGTCAAAAAACGACACTTTTCTGCTGGTCTGTGGTCATCGAAAACTTCATTTTTTGTATTTTTTCAATATCCCTTCAAATGGAAGGAAATCATCATAATATGACATCAGGACACATACAATGTAGTAATTCACTAATTTGGCTGCAAAATCTGCAGAAGAGTGAAAAGTCCAGAAACGACATTTTTTTCCGCAGATCCACGGTCATCAGAAACCATTTTTTAAATTTTTGTTTGAAAGCCCTTTAAATGGCATGAAATCTTCATAGAATAAACTCAGGACAGCCGGCCTCGGTGGCGCAGTTGGATGCGCGTCTGACTGAAGACCAGGAGGTCGCGGGTTCGACCCCCGCCGAGGTCGGCAACATTCTTTCGTGGAGATTGATCATGAAATATTTTCTACAGTCATTCTCTCCCTTCCGCTGATTCAAGAAGGGCAGTTGTCAGTTTCTGGCGAAAGAATGTGCACAATACTGGTTAACCGCTTAGAGGACTAAGCCTGCCCAGTAAATGTGTGGTTAGGTAAACTGACCGCGCTCGACATGACCCCATTGGGTTGACTGGGCCGTAAAACCTTAACACAAAAACAAAAACTCAGGACACCTACAACTTAATAATTTACTCATTTGGCTGCAAAATCTGCAAAAGAGTGAAATGTCCAAAAACGATTTTTTTTTCCGCAGGTACGCGATCGGCATCGAAAATTTCAATTTTTTTCTTTTTTCAAAAGCCCTTCAAGTGCCAGGAAATTATCATAATATGACCTCAGGACACCTGAAATGAAATAATTCACTCATTTGGCTGCAAAATCTGCAAAAGACTGAAAAGTCCAAAACGATATTTTTCTGCAGGTCCGCGGTCATAGAAAACTTCAATATTTTTTATTGTTTCAAAAGCCTTTCAAATGGCAGGAAATCATCATAATATGACCTCAGGACACCTGAAATGTAATAATTCAGTCATTTGACTACAGAATCTGCAAAAGAGTGAAAAGTCCAAAAGCGACATTTTTCTACAGGTCCATGGTCATCAAAAACTTCAATTTTTAATATTTTTGAAAGCCCTTTAAATGGAAGGAAGTCTTTATAATATGACATCAAGACACCTAAAATGTAATAATTCACCCATTTGGCTGCAAAATCTGCAAAAGAGTGAAAGTCCAAAAATGACATTTTTCTGCAGGTCCATGGTCATCGAAAACTTCAATTTCATTAATTTTTTCAAAGTCCCTTCACATGACAGGAATTCATCATAATATCTCAGGCCTTCTAAAATGTAATAATTCCCTCATTTGGCTGCAAAATCTGCAAAAGAGTGAAAAGTAAAAAAAAAAAAAAAAAAAAAAAAAAAAAAAACGAAATTTTTCTGCAGGTCCGCGGTCATCGAAAACTTCAATATTTTTTATTTTTTCAAAAGCTCTTTAAATGGCAGGAAATTATCATAATACGACCTCAAGACACCTAAAATGTAATAATTCAATCATTTGGCTTTAAATTCTGCAAAAGAGTGAAAGCTGCAAAAACGAGATTTTTCTGCATTCCGTGTTCATCGAAAACTTCATTTTTTTATTTTTTTTTTTTCAAAAGCCCTAGAAATGGCAGAAAAACATCATAATATGACCTGAGGACACCAAAAATGAAATTTTATACTAATTTGGCTGCAAAATCTGTAAAAGAGTCAGAAGTCCAAAGAACGACATTTCACTGCAGTAAGCGGTCATCAAAAAGTTATTTTTTTTTTCAAAAGCCCTTTAAATAGCAGGAAATCATCCTAGTATGACCTCAGGACTCCTAAAATGTAATAATTAACTAATTTCGCTGAAAAATCTGCAAAAGAGTGAAAAGTCCAAAAACGACATTTTTCTGCAAGTTCGTGATAATCGAAAACTTAATTTTTTCAAAAGCCCTAGAAATGGCAGGAAATCATAATATGACCTCGACACTTAAAATGTAATTATTCACTCATTTGCCTGCTAAATCTGCAAAAGAGTGAAGACAATTCTCTGCAATAAGCAGTCATCGAGAGCTTCAATTGTTTTTTCTTTGTTTTCAAAAGCCCTTTAAATGGTAGGAAATCGTCACAGTATGACCTCAGGACACATCAAATGTAATAATTGACATTTGGCTGCAAAATCAGGAAAAGAGTGAAAAGTCCAAAAAACGACATTTTTCTGCATGTCCGCGGTCATCGAAAACTTCCGTTTTTTATTTTTTCAAAAGCCCTTTAAATAGCTGGAAATCATCATAATATGACCTCAGGAACCTTAAATGTAATAATTCACTCATTTGGGTGCAAAATCAGCAAAAAAAGTGAAAACTCCAAAAACGACGTTTTTCTGCAGGTCCGCGGTCATCGAAAATTCCAATGATTTTGATTTTTACAAGTGTCCCTTAAATTGCAGGCAATCATAATAATATGACTTTAGGATACCTTAAATAACGTCATAATGTAACGGCATTATTCTGCAGGTTTACGTCATCGAAAACTTTCTTTTTTATTCTTTCAAAAGCCCTTTAAATGTCAGCAAATCATCACAATATGACTTAGGACACATAAAATGTAATAATTCACTCATTTGGCTGCAAAATATGCAAAAGAGTGAAAAGTCCAATAATGGCATTTTTCTGCAGATCCCCAGAGATCGAAAACTTCAATTTGATTTTTTATTTTTTCAAAAGTCCTTCATTTTTTTTTTTTTTTCAAAAGCCATTTAAATGACATTCATCAAAATATGACCTCAGGACACCTAAACTGTAATAATTCACTCATTTGGCTGCAAAATCTACAAAAAAATGAAAAGTCCAAAAACGACATTTTTCTGCAGGTCATTGGTTATTGAAAACTGCAATTTTTTTTTTTTCAAAAGCTCTTGAAATTACAGTAAAACCATCATTATATGACCTCAGGACACCAAAAATGTAATAATTCACTCATCTGGCAGCAAAATCTTGAAAAGAGTTAAATGTCCAAAAACGACATTTTTTTCTGCAGGTCCGCGGTCATCGAAAACTCCATTATTTTTTATTTTTTCAAAAGCCCTTTAAATGGCAGGAAATTATCATAATATGCCCTCAGGACACATAAAATGTAATAATTCGATCATTTGGCTGTAAAATCTGCAAAAGAGTGAAAAGTCCAAAAACGATATTTTTTCTGCAGTTCCACGGTCATCGAAATCGTCAATTTTTTTTTAGTTTTTGAAAAGCCCTTTAAATGGCAGGAAATATTCATAATATGACCATAGGACATCTAAAATGTTATTATTCACTTATTTGGCTTCAAACACTGCAAAAGAGTGAAAAGTCAAAAAACGACATTTTTCTGCAGGTCTGCGTCTTCGAAAACTTCAATTTCTTTGATTTTTTTTCAAAAGCCCTTTAAATGGCAGGAAATCATCATAATATGACCTCAGGATTCCTAAAATATTATATTTCACTAATTTGGCTGCAAAATCTGCAAAAGAGAGAAACGTCCAAAAACGACATGTTTCTGCAGGTCTGCAGTCATCGAAAATCATTTTTTTAATTGTTTTCAAAAGCCCTTTAAATGGCAGGAAATCATCATAATATGGCCTCAGGACACCTAAAATGTAATAATTCACTCATTTCGCTGTAAAGTCTGCAAAAAGAGTGAAAAGTAAAAAAACGAGATTTTTCTGCAGGTCCATGGTCATCGAAAACATCATTTTTGTTTAGTTTTTCAAAAGCCCTTTAAATAGCAGGAAATCATCATAATATGACTACAGGACATCTGAAATGTAAAAAATCACTCATTTAGCTGCATAATCTGCAAAAGAATGAAAATCCAAAAACAACGTTTTTCTGCAGGCCCGGGGTCATCGAAAACTTCAATTATTTTTATTTTTTTCAAAAGCCCTTTAAATGGCAGGAAATCATCATAATATGACCTCAGGACACCTAAAATGTAACAATTCACTCATTTGGCTGCAAAATCTGCAAAATAGTGAAAAGTCCAAAAACTACATTTTTGCAGGTCTGCGGTCATCGAAAACTTTATTTTTTTTCAAAAGCCTTTTAAATGGCAGGAAATCATCATAATATGACCTCAGGACACCTAAAATGCAATAATTCACTCATTTGGCTGCAAAAGAGTGAAAATTCCAAAAACGACATTTTCCTTCAGATCCGCGGTCATTGAAAACTTCAATATTTTTTCCTTTTTTTTTTCAAAAGCCAATAAATGGCAGGAAAACATCATAATATGACCTCAGGACACCTAAAATATAATAATTCACTCAACTGGCTGGAAAATCTGCATAAGAGTGAAAAGTCCAAAAACTACATTTTTCCGCAGGTCCGTGGTCATCGAAAATTTCATTTTTTTATTTTTTTTCAAAAGCGCATTAAATGGCAGGATATCATCATAATATGACCTCAGGACACCTAAAATGTAATAATTCATTCATTGGCTGCAAAATCTGCAAAAGAGTGAAAAGTCCAAAAACGACATTTTTCTGCAGGTCCGGGGTCATCGAAAACTTCATTTTTTTTTTTTTTTTTTTCAAAAGCCCTTTCCATGGCAGGAAATCATCATAATATTGTTACGACCGTGCACTCCTACCTTCGATTATCTGCCTTGGCAGATTACGCATAGCATCTAAGTATATATTCAATCTCTGACAACTGCGTCAGGGAGTCGACTCTTTGGCTCAGTGGTTAGAGCATTGGATTTTTAACCGGGAGGACCGGGTTCGATTCCCAGGAAAGACGGAATAATTTTTCAGCTATGCTTCATTCCTTTGCTACGGCTATCATGTCGTAAGATGGGGGCTCGTCCGGGATAGGACTTTACTACGCCGAAAATGGCTTCACGTCATCATAAATGATGACTTCCTTGAAGAGGGGGAGTGTTACGACCGTGCACTCCTACCTTCGATTATCTGCCTTGGCAGATTACGCATAGCATCTAAGTATATATTCAATCTCTGACAACTGCGTCAGGGAGTCGACTCTGTGGTTAGAGCATTGGATTTTTAACCGGGAGGACCGGGTTCGATTCACAGGAAAGACGGAATAATTTTTCAGCTATGCTTCATTCCTTTGTTACGGCTATCATGTCGTAAGAATATGACCTCAGGACACCTAAAATATAATAATTCACTCATTTGGCTGCAATATCTGCAAAAGAGTTTAAAGTCCAAAAACAACATTTTTCTGCAGGTTCGCTGTCATCGAATACTTCATTTTTTTTTTATTTTTTGTTCGGGAAATACCCATGTTTTAGACAAGATATCTTTTTTAAATTTATCATGGTGGACTATAGTGCACTCCATATCTTCTTATAAATGTATTTTCCGTGTCAAACTTCCAGTTCATATAAATAAAGAACATTGCCTGTATAAACGAAAGGAAGAAAGAAACATATGGATAATGAATACAGTATCAGTATGTGCATATGCTTATGCTACACAATCCTGCTGATCATTCTGCGCCTGAGCACAGTATGGTCTGGGTCTAAAGTACAAACGACGCTTGTCATAATTTCCTTTTCTAGTAGTATTAATTAGGGTACATGATAAGAACAGAAATACTGTAAGTTTAGCGTTTTGTTTATTATTATTTTTGGTGACTTAGTGATTTAGTCCAGTATATCAAATTAAAAGAGCAGTTTGAAACCAGTCTGCAAAGGTCACAAAGACTATCAGCTAGACAGGTACATAAATAGCTTAGGGCAATTTGTTCACAGCATAAACGTGGGAGTGTGCCGAGGACACCTATTGGTGGCGTGAATTAGCATAGTAATTATGAGTGAAGCCCTTAACACTCAGGGTAAAATTTTTAGCAGACAACATACTTATGGGATAATAGTCTCCAGTTCTCCATAAAAGCATATATGTAGTATTCATTAGAAGCACCTCGGTGAGGCAAAAACATATGTTGTGGGTACTCATTAGAAACACTTCGGTGAGGCTCTTCTATTGAGTACCCACAATATATGTTTGTATGGAGAAAAAAAATCATAAGAGAATTATCAGCAAATACTTTTCCTGAACAATTCCTCTATATTTTTATTTTTAAGAAAACAGGATTTGACATCTCATGCAAAATTGTCTCCAATGAAGACAATTTGCATGATATGTCAAATCCTATTTTCTAGATAAAATAAGACAATGACCAGTTTATCGTATGCTATATTAGCCCAGAAAGTGGTAAACGTTAAGGAATTAAAAATCATCCCCGACCCCTAAAAAAGAAAAGGGTTTGACATTTCATGCAAATCGTCTCTGTTGCAAACAATTTGCATGATATGTCAAATGCTATCTTCTGGGTAAAATTAGACAAATATCACAAATTTATCGCCTGCTGAATTATCACAGAGAGTGGTAAAGGTTAAGGGTTAAAATAGTTTACCATAAAAAAAACTCTTGGAGACAATATGCATGTCATGTCAAGGCATACTATATGGGAAAATAAGAATATCATCAGTTTGTCCTTGATGCATGAAGATTGTCTTACAATCATTTTTCATTTAACCGATCAAACTTAAGAAAGAAACAAAAATAATGATAAGACAAAATGTCAAAAGCCTTTGCATAACACTGCTATTTCTATTTTTATCTTATCACCTAAAGAATTGCAGGACTCAGTGACCTCTCTAAGATATAGGACAATTGTGTCAGATATTGAAAAAAGGAGACTATGTATTATGCAAACACTAAAATCGCATCTTTACAATCTGATCAGAATTTTCACTGTTACTCATCACAGGAAAAACCTGAAAACATCACTATTTTTTGATATAATGAAAAATGTTAATATTGACAAGATAAAGTCTCGTAGGTTCAAAGAAACCATTTTGGAGTTTTACAAGTCAAAGATTCAGAAAATGAAACAAACCTTAATATGAACAAAAAAGCTAAAACTGATGACCATTCTGATATAATTATAAGTAGCGCTGTTCATAGCAAAGAAGAAACGCCCTGGGTTAAAACACACTTTTTACGTTAAGTAAACCTGACAAAGATGAGATAAAAGGTAAATGTCAGCTGAATGATAAAGTCATAGAGGCTGCGCAATCCATACTCAAACAACAATTTCCTAATTTAAATGGCTTTCAATTCACTTTATTCAAACAAAATATAAAACATTTCAAAAAAAGAAGACAAAAACATGATCCAAATTCTACATCTGAGTTCTATTGACTCCAGACATTGGCTCACAGTTTCAACAGTAGACTGTAAAGATGGGCAGGTTAATTGGTTCGATAGTTTGTTTACCGATTTAGATGTTGACACTAAAAGACAAATTTGCGCAAAAATGAAGCCAAAAGGATCACAACTACATTTTCTGAACTGTCCTGTACAAAATCAAATAGGAGGCACTGACTGTGGTTATTTGGGATTGCTTTCGCTGTCGCAATTTGTTTTCGAATGAATCCTTCGAAAGTCATTTGAGTTCATGAGAAAATTCGCAGCCATCTTACTGAATGCATCGAAAATAATAAAAAAATGCAATTTTCCATTCAATATTAGTACTAACTTGAAAAAGAAAATTTAATAATTAAAACCAAGCAAAACATATATTGTAAATGTCGCGGTCTGTATGACAGCGAAATGGTGCAGTGCGTGGCCTGCGAAGTACGGCTTTCCCACCGTTGTATCGACAAACGCATAGTAAAGCAAATCGAAGAGAAAAAGAACTTCGTCTTTTAATGCTGTTAGTTGTATGATATTTAAAGCCTTAGAAGTTACACTGTACTTTCATATAAAAATGTGATTTGGTGGTATATATGTTTCTCTAATTCAATTCTGGGAAGATAAACTGCATTTTCATGAAAAAAAAAAAAAAAAAGATCATTGGTCTATATAGTTCTCAAATTCTAGTCTGAGTTTCATGTAAAGTAATGAGCTATCTGACTAATTAATCCATTCCATTGTATAAAATTGAAATTCTTCACATGCGTATGCTCAGCCATCTAGTGGTTCTAAATGTCAACTACTTGATCTAAATCTTTGTCTTGTTCTATACTACACATATACTACATGTATGCGAACAACGATGGCTTCGGTGATACTGCCTGGTTGCGCAGTCTCGCCTGAGGAGCACTTGTTCGCATATATGCGATAAGTACCGTTGTTACATGTGTTTGATCATAGCATTTCTTAGAGGAGATATTTGAGCTAGGGTCAGCACGTCCGGTCCCACCATTGAATCTTTGAATCGTATATTTTGTTAACTCAATATTAAGTATGTTCTATGTTTCGGAGTTGTTTTGTTTGCTGGTATGCTATGTAAACAAAACGAGTTACTGCCTTGATCTTATTTTCTGATATGCCTCCTTTAGAAACTGAAATCACCAAGTTTCACATAACACGTACACGCCGGTTCTTTCCACATATGAAGTCAGCGAAGACTTATATCAGCCAGCACATCCGCGCAATCTGACCAGTCTTCGCTGATAAAACATTGGAAGTTTTGCTATCTATCCAACGCCCAGCGAAAACTTTGACCAGAAAGCGCCGATGCGCAGGCTGACTTGAGTCTTGGCTGGGCGCATATGTAAACTATAGGCTAATACTGTGTAATTCGATTTGACAGAACAACAGTCCGATCGAGCAGCCTGCTCTCAAAATAGTTTAAAAATCCTGGAGCCACAGTCAACCTACGGTATATCCGCATAATAAAGGTACTAACAGAACGATAACATGCCTATGTAATTTTGACAACATCAAACCCCACTTTTATAAAGTAAAAATCGGTTTTCCGGCGTATACATTAAGTTCCTTATTTCTGCTCTAAAGAAATAAAAAAGGTCAAAATTTTTCATCTGAAAATTTTCATTTTTTACGGCTCTAACATATTTGCATAGATGTAAAAACGTGAAAAGTTCAGGCGTTGCTACAACTTACCAATGGCATCATAACTCAGGTAGAATCTGGCAACAGAAATTTTCCCGAGATTTTGCTATTGCCAGACGTCTGGCAATAGCACTTTTCCCGAGTTTGTGCTATTGCCAGACGTCTGTCACTAGATTCTTCCAAATATTTATTGCCAATAGAAATATATTTATTCACAAAAAATGTTTATTGGCAATAAAAATATATTTATTCACAATAAAAATATTTATTTGCGATATATATTGTTTTCTTTCAAATTAAATATGTATTGATACAATATTTTATTTTGACATTAAAAAAGTCACAAAAGGTAAAAATATATATTTATTTGCCAAAAAAATTATCGACAATATTTACAAAAATATTCATTGTAAGCTCAAAAACTATATTGTGTAAAATTAGCATTGTGGGATATGATGTAGCCTGTAGCAGAAAATTTCATTGGCTGTACGAAGATTCCGGCGGTTCGATCCTTGGTCAGCTTGCTGCTTAGATTTTTGCACCTTAGATTTTGGTTTAAACATATTTATTTCCGAAATGTTTACATATACAACACATACAAAAGTACAACAATAGGATTAGAACGAAAGCATAAAAGCTTATTTAGTTCCTTTCCTAGGATGTGATCATTGTCAGAAATATGAGTATACAAGCAAATCCTGAATGGTTAGTTTCCAGTGGTCCTCTTCAAGTAATAACAATTTATTAATAAATAATAATTGTGAAGTTTAACATGAAGAGATGAGCAAACATAAAATGAGAATAAGAAGAGAAAAGAGAAACAAATTACACAAGATGTAATGAAGAAAAACAGAGGGAGGGAAAGAAATGAAGAACTATGGAGCAGATTTTACGAAGACTATGAATATAGTAAGAAGTTACTGGGGACAGTGAGCGGTGCAGGACAGATCCGAGTGATGTCATCGAGGTATGCTCCGAATCACTGTCACTATTTAAAGTCCATTTAGTCTGGTACAAATAATGACTGATACGAGTGTGACCGATTAACTTTCTTAAAATCTTTTCGTTCTTTGGATATATCTCTGTACTGCTTCAAAAATGGCTATATTAGCTTCATTAGGTAAATTAAGATCGCCATTGAGGATTATGTTTAGGGTGATATTGCCATGTTGTGACAGAGTATCCATTAATACCTGTCTATGATTTTGGTATAAATGGCATCTAAAAAAGAAGTGGTCTGCATTTTCTATTTCACCACATCTACAATTACAGAGAGGAGATTCTATGATGTTTTTCGAGTAAAAATCGTAGTTGAGTTGAGAAATCGTAGTTCGAAGTCTAGTATGAAGTATCTGCATGCTTCTGTTGCCTGCATAAAAGTATTTTGGAACCATTACTCTGCCCTGACTTAATTGTCTCTTAAAATCATCAACTGTATCTACAATCCTGTCAGAGCAGGGAAGATCGTTCCAATCACGAATGGCTGCAGGAAGAAAAGAATTATAATATTGATTAGTACGAGATTGTATTGTTCTTATATTATTTGCGTTACGCAAACTGTAACGTGAAGCGTTCTGGTCAGGTCGAGGAACCAGTGAAGAGAGATAAGAGGGGGCAATGTCATTATACATTTTATAGAATAGGACTAATTTATGCTTTCTTCTCCTTACATCTAGTGTTTCCCATCCGATCTCATCATATAGTTTTTGCACAGAGACTAGTTTAGTTGTTCCGGTGGCTATTCTAGCAGCCTCTAATTGAATTTTTTCTATCTCATGTTTCTCTTGTTGAGTGCAGTTGTCCCAAACTACATATTCTAGTATTCGGCATATTCTAGTATTGGGCGAACAAAAGCAATATAAATTGTTTCTAGGGACTTTCTATCCAAGGTATATTTAAATTTCCTCATGACATTTATTCTGGACCATGCCTTACTCTTGACATACTCTATATGTTTATGCCAGGAGCATATAAATTCCCAAATGTTTATGAAACTGAACTTCGTTAATTTCTTGATTCGACATGAAAACTGGAGGATGATCAGGTTTGTTTATTTTGCGAGAGATAATAAGAGATTCATTTTTATTTGGGTTAAATTTCACTAACCAAGACTTTGCCCATTTTGATATTTTGTTAAGATCTGTATTAAGGATTTCAGCAGCAGCATCTGGATTGTCTACAATAATATACAGACAAGTGTCGTCAGCAAAAAGTCGGATGTTCGATCGAATTTCAGTGGCAATGACATTTATGTATAGTAGGAATAATAGAGGACCTAAGATGGACCCCTGCGGAACGCCAGCTTTAATATAATTCCAGATAGACTTGACCCCAGATAACACAACACGTTGTTTTCTATTTTCAAGATAGCTTGTAAACCATTGTAGTAAATTTCCAGTTACTCCTGCTGCCTTAAGCTTGTGAATTAGTCCGCTATGCCAAACCCTGTCGAATGCCTTGCTGATATCACAGAATACTACTCTGATTTCTTTCCCTGAGTCTAACGCATGGCAGAAATTATCGTATAAATATGTTAATTGATTAACAGTAGAGTCGCCTGGTCTAAAGCCAGACTGGAACGATGTAAGGATATTGTTATCAAGGAGGTGATTGTATAAATATTTAAAAACAAGTCTTTCTAAAGCTTTGTCTAAGTTACTCAAAAGTGAAATTGGTTTGTAATTAGAAGGAACTGCCGGATCACCACCTTTAAGTATTGGGCAAACACGAGTTTCTTTAAAACATTCAGGTACGGTTCCATGTTGTAAGGACTGATTAAAACGAGCACAGACAGGAACAAAAAGTTCATCAGCTAGCACAGAGAGAATACGATTACTGAGTCCATCGGGGCCAGTAGCTTTCCCAACAGGGAGAGATTTTAAGATTAGTTTAACCTCATCTGGTGACAAAACGAGAGAACTTAGACAACGTTCAACCAGGTATGGAGCAATTTCAGGAAGTGCAGCATCATGATCATTCAGTAGAGTTTGGTCATGGAAGAAGTCATTAAGGACGTTAGCTTTCTCTACCTCTTCGACGAATACTAGACCGTCCTTCTCTAATGGAGGACTTGAGGCTTGAGAAGAAGGGGAGATAAAGGACTTGAGAAGTGACCACCACTGTCTTGGTGATAAAGAATCAGATTTAAGTTTGTCAGATAAAGACTCATTAAGTGCTTTTTTAGACTCTCGAATCATAGATATAGTTTTATTACGAAGCCGTCTAAAAGTATTCAAATCATTCATGAAGTTAGTTTGTTTTGCCCGACGGTAAGCTCTTTTGCGTTTCCTAATATATCTTTTGATTGATGAAGTCATCCATGGTGGATCAGACGGTCGTATTGTTACTATTTTATTTGGAATGCAATATTTTGAAATTTCGAGTATCTTGTCAATTAGTCTCTTAGCATAAACGTTTATATCTGTGTTATGGAGAGCCTTCCAGTCTGCTGACGATGCCATTTCCTTTAGAAGATCATAATACCCTTGTTCGTATCGCCAAATTTGACGGGTAAATGATCTACGTATCGGCTTACAAAATTTAAATATGCCAAAGATCGGACAGTGATATCTCAAATCCTGGCCAAGAAAGGGGTCTCCCACACCCTTTAAAATAACATGATTAGGATTACTCACAAGCATCAAGTCAATGAGGGTGGAAGAATGTTCCGTAAAATGTGTTGGTTCGTTTACAACCTTGGTTAGAGAAAATTGATTACAAAAATCGTTTATTTTCCTGGCCGTTTGAGGGTTATACATGTTAATATTAAAATCGCCAGTTATTATGATGTCATTTATACCGGTGTCTACTGCAAGGTGGATCGAGTCCTCCATTGTTGAATAATAGTTTAAATCGGAATTGGGTGGTCGATAAAATAATCCAAAAAGTACACGTTTATGTTTAAGAACTAGTTCTATCCAGATACATTCAATTCCTCTTGGTTCTAAATCTAGTCTGCGTTTATAATAAATAGAGTCCTTAACGTATATCATTACTCTCCCATGACTATCACCCTGCCGATCTTTCCGTTCGGGCTCCCGATACGACTGTATTAGAAGAGTTTCTTTGGATATGGATGGATTAAGCCAAGTTTCAGAAAAAGCGAGAATGTCAAATTCAAATAGTTCTGAGCTGAGAATATCTATTTTACGAGTAATACTCTGAACGTTGTAATGAACAATAGATAGCTTGTTTTGAAGAGTGGACAGGTTCATAGACCCGCCCGATGCTAAAGACGAAGTGTTAGCAGTGCTAACTGAGGTGCCTGTTTGAGGTCCCGGATTCTGTTCGATATCTCCGGCCTTAAGAAGCAGAATAAAGATCCAAGCGACCGTAACCAATAGGAGAATAAATGCTAATCCATGACATGTAAACTTGCAATGTTCCTTATAGTGTTTACCAGGTACAGTGTGTCTAAGTAGATTTTGAAATATAAATTCGTGTTTTGCATGGATTTGTTTGATGGCTGATAATAGAGAGAAAGAATTGTCTACTCTATTCCAGATGAATAGCAGAACAAAGATTCGGAACGCAAACGGTACAAAATTGGTACGATACCCATATGTGTGCGAGGCGGCGAAAAGTTCCTCTGATTTTGCTTTCATGACACTGAAGATATTAAAATCTGATAAAGAACACACGCCATCACACACAAATAAGCATCACTGTACCAAATATAATCAGTACGACCAAGCCCATGCACCACCCACAGATGTTCCGCTCCAGAAGCCCTTAAGACGAAAAATAAAGAACAGAAAGACGTAAGAATAAAGAAAATCATAATCAAGATAAAGAAAAAGAGGAGGAAAAATTGCATTAATATTCGTTGTAACGTTCTACAATGGTAGCAAGACTATAAATTCAAAAATAAGTATACATTCAAGCTTATGCATCAAGTTAATAAGCATCTCATATTAAACAGCCCATGATTATAACATGTTGCTCCAGCCACACTAGTGGTAACATTATGTATGTAGGCATGTGAGAAGATAGGCAGGCAGGCCTTAAGAACTCACGCGCGCACAAAGGCAGGTATGCATATACACTCATGCACACACGTACGCAGGTACGCACCTACGCACGTGTATGCATGTTTGTATGTGGGTAGTTAGGATTTAAATATTTCTTGATACAAAAGTTAATTTTTCAGACTTTTCAACCTTCTAAGATGTGTGCAAGATGTCAGCAGTTCGTGTTTTCATGTGTGTGTGTGTGTGTGTGTGTGTGTGTGTGTGTGTGTGTGTGTGTGTGTAATCATGTGTTAGCACTTTTTTCTGTATGTGAGTATCCTTCTGTAGTAAATGGACTTGATAATAACTTCAGCACAACCATTTATATATACTGAACATAAGACAAGATACATTATAAGACATGACACCTTAGATTTTAATTCGTCCTTAGATGGCCCTATGTTTGCCGGTGTCTTTGTTGCAGTTTTATTAACACTTCTATGAGAACTTTAGCTCCAGTTTCCTAACCGCCACGGAAACATTAGGACCACTAGACATGTATGGACTAGTGGTCCAAGATCGGCCCCAAGATCTGGACTATATACAAGAATATAATACTTTAAGGTTTCAAAAAAATGCATATGGACCGCTAGTCCGCGTGGACTACAAGTCACATCCAAAACAAAGAAACTGCAACACATGAGAGTTGACTTGTGTCGACAGAGGTGCGAGTCCGGGGGTGCGAGGTGACCAAGAATCAAAAGGTGCGAATTGACTAAGGTCGAAACGGCAAAGGACCGAGTTAACCATAAACCGCGAACCAAAACGATATGGCAGCGCTCTGTGTAATCAATGGAAGCTGCCATTATTAGGTTTCACTGAGCCAATGAAATTCGCTGTTACAAAACCGTGTCATATCCCCCAATACTAATTTTACTCAACACTTTTTTTTTGCACATAGCAAATAAATATTTTTATTTTGACACAACAAAATATTGAATAAATAAGTATAAATTAATTTTATTATATAAATTTTTATTTTGAATAAATATAAATATATTTTTATTGTCAATACATACTTTTGTTGCCGATTAATATGCTTATTATAGAACAAATATTTCTATTTTTTTTTATTTTGAAAAAAAAAATATTGCCAATAAATAAATTTAAATGTCAATAAATATATCTTATTGCCAATAAATATTTATTTTGCAAATAAATATTTTATTGACAATAAATAAAGTTAATTGCCAATAAATATGTTTTATTGCCAATAAATATTTATTTTGCAAATAAATATATTTTTATGGCCATAAATATCTGAATATAGAATACATATTTTAATATGGAACACATATATTACCAGATACAATATTGCAACGTATATCACGCCATAAAAATCAGTTGCGTTGCTTCACTAGCGACTTTCAAACTAATTTTATATGATGTTTTTGTCCAGTGTGACGTCAAGTCAAAAATGACGTCAGCAATTTTGACGTCATGCAACGTCAACATTCCACAATGGTAGTTAAGTTTGACATTTGTGGTTAATGGTCGACAAATAAGCATTACTCATCGAAAGAAAGCGTGCAATTTGATATTGCGTGCAGGTATTCAGAAATATCGGCATCATTGTTCCTCGGATTTTATCGTTCATTTCTAATCATTTATATGTACAGCTATATAATAAAGTTGTATATTGTGATTATAATTCTTAAAAATAGAATAAAATAATGCAAAAAGGTTTAAGACAAAAACAAAAAAATGCCTGCCTTGAGTAGTCAACCCCACGACTTTCTTCTTACAAACGGACGTGCTTGGAAGCAACTATTTTTTTTTGTCTCCCTTGACGAGCGCTCTTACGCTGGAGATCGATAAACTATTTATATGGAAACATAACCTTATATACTTTTCGCAAAAATTTGCGAAATAAAAAAAAAAAAAAAAACATTCGATACGATCCCCATAATTCAAAAGGACTGGGTGCATCTGGTGGATTTTCCGCCATTTGTACAAAGGAGACAATTTCGGAAATTTCTGTTTGCTGTCTTGCATACCACATCACGAAAACATACCTATATAATTTTGTTCCCCTTAAACCCCACTTTTATATAGTAAAACTGGGGTTTACAGGGTAAACATTATTTTTCTTATTTCTACTCAAAAACATAGATTGTGGGTACTCGTTAGAATCGCCTCGCCAAGGCGGTTCTAACGACTACCCACAATCTACGATTTGAACAGAAGTATGAAAAATATCGGAATTTTTATCTGAAAACTTTCAGTTTTTTGGTGGTGAATAGGCGTATTGTCGCAATGAAGTCACTTCTGAAAAAAGGACTACGCTAAAAGGAAAGAACTTGCACCCAAGAGAACTAAAACATGTTTTATAGAGTTGTCGCCCCTGACAGGGTATCACTTTCCTATAATACGATTTTTCTATAAAGCTTTTCAAATTAATGTATTGCAGTTTAGGAATTTTTTTACACTATTTGCATTTTTTTCCCCGCTGAAAACTGCTATTTCGTTGTGTATCGGGAACGTCTAACCAGCTTACTGATGTAAGCTCAGATTGATCTCTCAAAATAATTATGTTGTTGTAGGTTTTTACGTTGCGTATTAGATTTAATAAGCTCTTACCAAAATACTTTTATTCCACAACATTCAAAAGTGCACATGTGCGCTATCTCACAATAATTATTATCCCATGATTATATGACCGGTTAATGATACACAGGCGGATTTCTCACGTTGCCATGTAAATCAATAATAAAGTGATTTGAGTATATTATGTTTGTTTTGTTTGTATATTTATAAATGTTATTTGCTCTTCTCATATATGTATGTTGTGTTTGGCAATGGCCACGTTGTGCCTCATGCCGAATAAAGATTGAATTCAACAGAGAGAAGTGATAGACTTCGAGTTATGTTACTTCTAACTGGATCCTTTTTTAAAATTTCTACAAATATATGGTAAGTTCCAGAAGAGTTTATATTTTTCAAGCTGGTTTTATGATGTACATGTATATTTATCGAAATTTTTATAATCATATTTACTGCAGCTGGGAAAATAGAGTAATAGCGAGTTGTCCTGTACCTTTATTTGATTGAGCCCAAGTCATTTTAGCCATATTGTCGACCCCTACAATGTGAATGTTGCCAGACTTATTTTGTATGTTTTTTTTTGCCACAAAGAGGACATACATGTGCAGACTTTCAAAGTCCCAGACCTATTCTTTTTTCCCATCCTTTCCCTTCTTTTCTGGGTTTGGGCATATAGGCATTTTGGGTGGGGTGAAACATGTTTACCATGTAATTCTTACTTTTCCGTACACCTGATTACGCATTTTCCTTTCGGGGCCTTTAGGGCCTATGTCTGTTTGTCGGAAAGTCCATGCTGTTTGTCATTTTTCTATCGACAGTTTACCTCATTGCTATAATACACCGACCACATACTTCTTTTTAACCAGTCCCTCCCAGTCGTGTTACGTGAAATGCACGTTTGGGTGTATAATAAAGGACTTATTCGATGGCTTTATTTACTAGGGAGGTCAGAGTGATACAGAAGTAAGATATAAACGAAATGATTAAGTGTCTTAGAAAAGGGGTGCGGTGCAGTAGGATGGAGAAGGATATATTATGGTAGAGTAAGACTCAAGTCATGACAGAAACAATTCACCTAATAAGGCCAAAACAACCCAACCCTAGTATAAGACAGAAATTACACAAGCAAAACTACCCAGGGCCAAAGCGGCTGCTCGCTCTTTTCCAATTTAGATATAAGACCTATCAATATTCAGATTTAATCCTTAAGATACTTGCATATGAATGGAATAGGCTAAAAATGAGTGAAAAGATATTGAAGGACTGATTTGAAAAAAAAAAAAAAAATGAAATAAAAAAACAACAGAAAACATGACCTGGGGTGGTACTGACTGTGATATAAAGTAACATCTGCCAATGTTGATATTCTTTTAAATTAGTAAAGTTGCTTTTGGCCATGAGGTCAATAACTGATCATGTTTGTTAGTAGGGATAGTTTCAAAATATCTCTGTGACATGTGCCTGTATATAGCAATATTTCTATAAATAACTTTGTTATATTTCTTGTCAAATTTAGCTTCTGAGACAAGTTTTCATATAATATAAACCATACAATGCATATTTCATGATTTCAAAGAATGTATATATGTCAAATTGTTTTTCCAAGAAAACTATTTGTTTTTTTCTTTCCATCGTAATTTGAGTGTATTTAACGACAGCATGATTTTACCACAAAATTCTCAGTTATGTTGAAATGTATCTTTTCAAAATGAGAACAGAGACGAATCACTATATATAATTCAGGAACTGGAGTAAGTTTCATAAACCAGTTTGATCTGTTTATAAAGCAGGGGAGTAGCTACATGTTTTTTTGGATTGGTACGGCCAAAGGAGATGGTTCTGGGGGCCGCGTAGGCCACCCCAAAGGGTCCAGGGCAGGCCCTGATGGGGGTTCGAGGGGAGCGAAGCTCCCCCTCTCCCCGGAAGCTCCAGTATTCTAGGAATTATCTATAGTCTCGAACGCTTTTAAACTAAGCGAATCTAACTTTTTGTTAATGTCTAAAATACAAATCGGCTAGGTCGGTAACAGTAATATATATATATATATGAACAAGTCATGTCTACTGTCTATTAACAAACATTTTATTCAAGCTAAAGGATCACCCACTAGTTGCATTTGTAGCAGACATTATCAAAACAAGTTGCAAAAGCTTTGAAACGTGTGACATCCAGTTACGAACAGACTTCGATTCAAAGAATTTCACTATGTCTGACAAGGCAATATCTACAAGTTTTTGTCACTTTCAAAATTTACTGAAAGTGCCTGTAGTTGACTGTTTAGATTCTTAGGAGACAATTTGCATGAAGAGTCAGCTCCTATTTTTCTGGAAAAATAAGAAACAAGAGGGCCCAGAGGGCCCTAATTCGCTCACCTGAGTGTCATTGTCTCGAACCACCATTAGTTACTTCAACAATTTAATGCAACATAGTATATTCTAAAAGACTATCATCTTCTCTTCATACGACTGACTATGTTTAACATTTGGTGAAAATTAATGTTTTCGGGTGACAGACTGGACGCTTAAGAACTGTGTTGTACAGGCCTTGGGAGGGAGGTGGTGGTGCTTGGCACAGACAATGGCATGTTGGCTTGTACAGTATCATAGGTCTTGGGGGGATTGGAGGAGGTGGGTTGGGGGAGCGAGGTACTTGACAGCAGCATGATCGCATGGTGGCTTGTTTATGTGTTGTTGAATAGGCATGTGAAAAAACAGGGGTTGCTGGTGCTTGACAACAGAATGGTGGAGGGGAGCAATTTTGGTAGAGAATCACCCAAGGAACATGCGTGTGAAATTATTTCAAAATCATTTAGGAGGAGAAGTTAATCAAAGGTTTTTTCTTGTTTTAGCTCTGGACCCATCTTGTTCGGCTCAGCAATTTTGGAAGAGGGTCAACAAAGAAACACTCCTGTGAAATTATTTCGAAATCCATCCATCCTTTTAGAAGAAGGTTGTTTATTTTTTTTATTTTTTAGCTCTGGCAGTCATCTTGTTCAGCAGAGCAGGACGGGTTGAGCAAGTTTGGTAAAGGGTCACCCGAAAATAAGTCTCACCCTCTTGCGGCCATGATTTTTAATCAATCTTCAAAACTTGAACAATTTTAATAGCCTGTCATCCAAGAAACATTTCTGGTAAACTATTTCACAATCTGGCTAGTAGTTTTAGAGGTAAAGCTTATTTGCCATTTATTTGTCTATGTAAAACTACTGACCCCCGGGATGGGGTCTTTTTTACCTGAGGGATCTATTTTGAACAATCTTGGAAGAGGTATACTAGATAAAGCTACAAACCAAATTCGGTAGTCTTAGGCTTAATGGTTTCCGACGAAGATTTTTCAAGATTTTCACTATATAAGTCTATGTAAACCTAGAGACCCCCGGGTAGGGGTCATTTCTTACCCCAGGCCTAAATTGGAACAATCTTTGTAGAAGGCCACTACATAAAGCTACATACCAAAATTTGGAAGCCCTAGGCCTATGGTTTCCTACAAGACGATTTATTTTCAAGCATTTTCACTATGTTAGTCTATATAAAACTAGTGACCCCTGGGTAGGGGTCATTTTTGACTCCAGGACTATAATTTGAACATTCTTGGTAGAAGTCCACTAGATGTAGCTATATACCGAATTTGGTAGCCCTAGGCCTTGTGGTTTCTGACAAGAAGAATTTAAAAAAAAAAAAAATCACAATATAAGTCTATATAAAACTAGTGACCCCAGGGTAGGGGCCTTTTTTAACCCCAGGGCCATAATTTGAAAAATCTTGGTAGAGGCCCACTAGATGAACGTACATACCAAATTTGGTAGCCCTAGGCATCATAGTTTCGGACAAGAAGATAGTTAAAGTTTTGCCACTTGGTTGCTGTGGCAATCAAAGTTCTGCTTATATTCCATTGCTTTGAACAACTTTCAGTTACCTCCCAAGGATCATTCCTGTGAAGTTTGGTCCAAATTGGCACAGTGGTTTAGGAGGAGATGTTAATTGTTGACAGACGACGGACGATCGACGGACGACGAATGCCAAGAACTTGCCTATTAGAATAGCTCACTATGCACTACGTGCTTAGCTGAGCTAAAAATATCACCAACTTGTCGTCTGCTGAATCAGTCCATAGCGTGGTGTTACCTCTGCTGTGTATCAGAGGAAGGTTGCTGCTAATTGATTACATATTAGTATCATATTACTGGTTATATTCTAAGAGTACAAATATCAGAAATACTGCAGAGAAAAAAAATATTGGAATTTTTCAACACCTCGGATAACAAGTCTTATTTACTTGTGGCCAGTTCTAATTTGTTAATTGGCAAATTATTGGTACGGCCAAAGCCGACCGACCACACTGGTGACAACGCCCCTGTAAAGTTATGAACAGGAGAACGCATTTCTTACATATGACCAAAAATATCACCTTAACCAGTTAACATACGGAGGAATGTGTGTTTGATGGGTATGGATTTGAGAGAGAAAATATGATAAGCGTGCACATGGAAATTTATAGTCAACAAATGAAAGTCATATTTCCAGATTCTGTACACTACCAGTATTTTTCTGATAACAAATTCGATAATAATATTATGAACAAATGTTAAATGTTTTACTTTGGTCAAATAGATTTTTTTTCTATTCTTTTTTGTCGCATAAAAGACAAGCAGACCGAAATAGGATGCGAAAGAAAGTTTAATTAACCAAAACTTATGCGTTATCTGCATTGTTTCTATACAAAGTATTTATAGCAATTTTAATACATGAAAAAGAGATAACATGATATAGCGTAGAAGTATTATATATCTTTCTGATCTAACAGTTCATGACCACATATATTGTATTAATATAGAATTCCGCCTGGAAATAGTCAGAATAGTATTAACAATATCTACTATTACTACTGCTACAATAACTACTACTACTGCTACTACTACTGCTGCTACTAATAATAATTCTGTTACTAGCACTGTTGCTACTGCGACTTCCACTACAACTACGACTACTACTACTGCTACTGCTACAACTGCATAGTATGATTACGCACCTTATATGAATATAAATTTCCGAAGTTCGGGAGCACGTCAGGATAATAATGGCAACAACGAATGGTTTACTATTACAATAACAACAACAACATAATTAACAATAATAATAAGTTCTTCTTATCATAATATTATAAGAATAGTAATCTGAATTGTTCTGAATGAAAGAAAATGTGGTAATATGTGTTAAAGGTCAGTTATGAGTATCCTTTTTATGCTCATGGAAACCCCATTAGTAAAAAAATCTACAATGTTAGAAAAAATAAAAGAAAATTAACAATAATAATATATTAAATGAATCCTGATTACACTGGAAATAGAGTTCGCCCCACGGTCGATACATTTCAGACGGTCACGCCCACTGCGAACTGATAAGCAAGATCGGGACTGACTGGCCATTTGGTCCTGCTGAACCCGTATATGTCCTGCCTTTGCAAGCAGTATAGATCCAGATCAGTTTGCTGCTAAGAAGGCAACTGATCTTGATCTGCACTCTTTATCATTAAGTACGTGAATTTGTATAGACAAATAAACCCTGGACAAAGGACCACATCTTCTTTTTAATCTTTTTATAAGTAAGTGACAACTTGCTTCATTAATATTCCTGGTGTGAAAGATTTTTCTTAATTTTTTCTTTATCTCGAGGTACAAATGTTGGAACTTCAGTAAAACAGTTAGAGGAACAGATTTCAAGTTTTACCTTCAAAATGTTTTTTTTTTTTTTTTTTTTTTTTTTTTGTAGCCAGTTGTTTATACATTAAAGATCTATATCAGAGAGTTCCCTGCTAGCATTCTACATAAATCTACAGCGGGCCATTAGTAGAATGCTCACTGGGTTGGTCTTGCGATCACTGTTTTTTGGCAGGAAGGTTTTTGTCTCACTTGAAGCAAGTTCTGAGATTTGGGCATTTTTTTTATCTGACCCATTCAGTTCTTTCTCCATCTCTCTGGGGACGCCTTATTATTATAGCATTCTACATAAATCTACAGCGGGCCGTTAGCGGCCCGTCAGCTACCCTGACGGGCCACTAACGGCCCGCTGTAGATTTATGTAGAATGCTCACTGGGTTGGTCTTGCGATCACTGTTTTTTGGCAGGAAGGTTTTTGTCTCACTTGAAGCAAGTTCTGAGATTTGGGCATTTTTTTATCTGACCCATTCAGTTCTTTCTCCATCTCTCTGGGGACGCCTTATTATTATAGCATTCTACATAAATCTACAGCGGGCCGTTAGCGGCCCGTCAGCTACCCTGACGGGCCACTAACGGCCCGCTGTAGATTTATGTAGAATGCTCACTGGGTTGGTCTTGCGATCACTGTTTTTTGGCAGGAAGGTTTTTGTCTCACTTGAAGCAAGTTCTGAGATTTGGGCATTTTTTTATCTGACCCATTCAGTTCTTTCTCCGTCTCTCTGGGGACGCCTTATTTCCTGTGTGTGAGCGTATACAACAAAACTAACCATTTTCATAACTCTTGGATGAAAAGCAGCTTGCTATTCTGTTTTTGTAAGTACGCTTGGATCCTGAGACAAGTAGGTTCCATCGCTGTTTATTTGCTTCCTGAAGTGAGGTCGGGTTAGTACCGACGCTAAACTTGCTTCAAGGACGAAACAGAAATAAACTACGGTCAACCTTTTCCCGTGTATTTCGATTCTTAACCCATTTATGCCGGGTGGACTCTTCTGTTTGAAGGCTCTGGACCGGCCCATTTCCAATAGAAGGGGTGTCTGATTAGTTTTTATTTTAACCACATTGTATAGAAAGACCTGTATTTAATGCAAACTGTGTAGATCCAGATCAGACGCCGCGTTATGCGGTGTCTGAATAATTCTGCGTCTGATCTATGTCTACACTGTTTGCCAATGTCCCTTTTTATGTGGTGCTAGGCATAAATGGGTTAAAGGGGTTGGATGCACTTGGTGTTTTTACAAGGATGACAACTTTTGTGATTTTCGTTCAGCTTTTCTGCCCACTTTCGCCTCTGAAAAGGGGGTCTACTCTGGAAGACAATTTGCTCTACATTCTGCGGTGTCTGATCTGGCTTTCAACTGCTTGCAAATCTATTTTTAGGGGATGTTAGGCATACACTGATTAATAAGAGTGTTTGTTTCCTTTTACCAAGTATGCAGCTTTGCTGAAATAAATTCCAATACGTGATAATTTTAATCCATTGAAGACTGGAGGAGCCTAAACATGTATCTGACAAACAGTGCAGACCTTGATCAGACGCCACAGAACGCGGCGTCTGATCAGGGTGTCCACTGTTTGTAAATAGTTCAACCATTTTTCTTTAGGAACATCTACATCATATAGCCTGACATACCTAAAATAGAAAATGGACTCTTCCAATATATCGTGTGGGAGAGTTTATTAGGTCTTTAATGGGTTAGTAATGTGTGCCTAGACAGTGTTATTGGCTTACTTCGTAAGCCAAATGCGTTACATTAACGAGTCCTATCTCGTATGAGAGGTAGATAAGAGGGGTACATTGCAGGGTTTTATTTTACAAAAAAGTATTAGTAGGGTGATTTTGTAGTAATGGGGTTAAACTCATAATACGATTTTAATCTGATATTTGAACAAGCTAGAAGTGAGTAGGGGTGGGGTGGGTTTACACTGATCAATTTTGTTTTTAACCTCAATATGATTTTCCCATAAGGTACCCCTTACATGCTAGTTGAACAGGAAGTGAACCCCACAATGATAGTTTCTAACCCCACAAACAGCTTTGACCAGTTTTCGAACCCCACAATTTCGAACCCCAGAATAAGAGCATGTACAGACGGAAGGACACGAACTGCACAATCTGTTGCAGCTCGTCCACATATGTCAACATATAAGTACTAGTCACATATTCTAGTAGAAAAAAAAAGTTTGATATTTTATAGAATCGTCTGTAAATATTAAGCCTTATTTACATTGAAAGAAAGGAAGAGAGAAATGTATGAGACTGTCGTCCGCAACAATATTTTTACATTGCGATCTTAGGGTTAAGCTCTGTCATTGTTCGTTTTAGTTTTCAATGAACCATCTAACAGAAAATTGACAAAGTCCCGTAAGTGATTGTTGGATCAGCCTGCACGTCGGTGCAATAAAACCAGGGGGTTCCGCTTTACGCGAAAACACGCCACTCAGGTTCTGTAGATTATTTTATGTAGACCGTGAAGATACAGGTCTGACGTCGTGATTACTTAGGCTAATATGAGTCTTAGCTGATAGTACATTTGCGCCGTAACGTCACAAAACGTACCTTCGGACACATTCGCCCAGCGATCCGCGCTGTCTGATCAGTCTTCGTTGTCCGCATACAGACACAACAATGCTCCAGAGTGGGCCATGTACTTTAATGGAAGAAGATTAAACTTTACATCCTTAAGTATCCAAAACATTCACGGTGAATATTCTGTTCAAACAGCGAGAATGCGCAGGCTGATCTGAATCTTCGCCGGGCGAACATGTGTGAAGGTACGTTTTCTGACGTGGCGGCTGATTAAGTACATTTCATTTTATTGGATTTCCGGCCCATCTAAGCATCGCTAAATGAAAAATAAAAAAGCTATTTTCGAGTCGTTTGCGAAAAGCAAAAGTCCTGATCAGACTGCGCATCCGTGCAGTCTGATCAGGGCTTTCGCTGTACGCTTACAGGGTCATTAGCTTAGTACAGAATGTAGCAAAGGCGGGGAGATAATGTATTGAAACTACGTTATTCACATATGCTCTAAGGTACCTTTACACTTGGTACGGCCCCTGGGATATTTATATTGTTTTATTTCCACTGTCTCATTATTGTACAGAACTAAGCATAATGAACATTATGTATTCGCTTATATATGGCAGGAAAACAATTCAAGGAATAAAATGAAGTGACGTCATTGTTAAAAAAACAAAAACAAAATCAATTTGGTACACAACAATGGAGACTACGATAACAAAAAACAAAACAAAATGATAATAATAATAAAAAAAAAAAAAAAAAACGTTTAAGGGATTTGGTACAGCTGGTCAATTTTCCGCCGTCTTTCAAAAAGGGAGACAACTTTGGTGACTTCCTGTCTGCTCTCCTCGACACCAAGCCCCTTCTGAAATGGGGTCTACCATAAAATGGAAGATATTACACCTTGTGGGAGCATTCCGTTTAGAATAAACACTTTTCAGAAGGAAAGCAAAACAATTGGACAGAGTTGCCTCCATGAAAATGTATCAACTCCCCTTAATACGTTATAAAATGTCAGATATATATGTTAACAAGTATTAGCTTTCATAAAAAGCTTGATCTACGTTTAGCACACAACGTTTGATAAGCGTAGACCAAGATTTCTGTGAAAGCTAATACTTGATTATATAACATTGAGAAATTCATGGAAATAGCATTGGACCAGTCTAATTCCTTTCAGAAGTGCCTTCGGAGCAAAGGCAAACTTTATGATTGTCTACGCCCATGGGCGTGACGAAAATGGCTGTTTGAAGAAGTGAAATACATCTGTGCTCATTGGAAAAATCATACAGACACCAGAACCAAGTAACAATAAAAGCAATATATAATTGTAGTAAAAAATAAGTAGACTTAACATAAAGACCATTATAAAAGCAACTGAAGTATACATTTTTATTTCATTTGAAGATGACAGATCTTACCTTGGCGTCAACGTGGACTAACAAGGGACCAACGTCATCGTGGACTAACAAGGGGTCAACGTCAACGTGGACTAACAATGAGTCAACGTCATCATGGATTACTAACAAGGGATCAACGTCCATGTGGACTAACAGCGGGTCAACAGCATTATGGACTAACAACGGGTCAACGACATTGTGGACTAACAACTGGTCAACGTCATCGTGGACCAACAATGGGTCAACGTCATCGTGGGCTAACAATGGGACAACGCTATTGTGGACGAACAACGAGTCAGAGTCATCGTGGACTAACAACGGTCCAACGTCATTATGGACTAACGACGTGTCAGCGTCATTGTGGACTAACAACGGGTCAAATGTCCAAAGTGATTTTGTGTTGTATGTAGGTATTAGTGGATATAAAATAACATGGACATATTTTCTGACTCATATATTTCTTTTACTCGTTGCAGGAACTGGAATCATTCTCAATGTAATAGCATTCAAAATCGTTCAGATTAGGTCACCTTTGCATGACATATCACAGATTTTCATTTCTCATTTAGCAATGAGCGACATATTCAATGGAGCTGTATGTATATACGTTGTTTTGTACAATCTTGTCCATTATAAGAACTATTATGAATGCGCGTTTAGGTCGGGATTGGTGACATGTATTAACCTCAATTCGTCCATACACTTACTATCACTCACATTTGACCGCTACTTAAAGATAATTTACCCGTATAAATACTTTCAGTTATTTACCGAGAAAAAGATAAAAATCTTTAGCCCTTGTGTATGGATATTTGCTGGAACTCTTGGTTTATTACCTATTCTTGGTTGGCGCCGACCACTACAGAATGGGATTGCGTACTGCACATATTTTGGTGTTCTTGATACGAGCTACCTAACAACGACAGCTGCGATATTCTCCCTAGTTCTGATTGTGATGATTTATTGTTATGTAAATATTATTTTTGTGGCGTGTAATCAAAGGAATGAAGCAATAGGCTTACCCAACAACAAAAATGTTGTCTCTAACAGCACAAAGGCTGTCTATGACCACAGAAACACGAAGGCTCTCTGGTGGACGCCAACGAAAACTGTCGTCATACTAATCACTTTTTACAGTTTTTGCTGGTTTCCTACAGGTAAGTTCACGAATTTTATTTATTTTAGATTGCTTTTGTAAAGTACGCTGTGTTTGCGTTTGTAAACTAAATAGCGTTAACACCATAGCTTCAGATAAGGTGTTTTTCAAAGGCTCCTTATCCCTTCAAAAATAGACATTTTTTTTATCCAAGACATGTTTAATAAATTGACGTATGATATTAATACGCTCATAAAATGTGGCATCTGACAACTGTAAAATTTCATTTAGTCTCCCGTTTTTTGAAATGGATCAAAACTGAAACGAAATTGTTGGCAAATTAATTCAGAGATACGATAAAAAAAGTATTTCATTTCAAAATCGAGAGACTAACCGAAATTTTACAGACTGTCAGATGCACATTTATCAATTTATTAAACCTTTCTTTGATATAAAATGTCTATTTTGATGAATATAGAACCTTTAGGTAATAATATAGCATGCCATTTATGAAAGAAACATATTTATATACCTGCAATAATGACAGTAGTCTTAAAGACTGCAACTACAAAAATAGTCACGGGACAGAATTAGAGTGCGGTCAAATTAGGCAACACTGCTTCCTTTTTTACGGACCGTATGAATTAGAAATTGCAAGACCCGCTTGAAAGTCGACCGACTGACTGTTAGGTTGACTTTCAGAGTGTGACTTATAGAGTACTTTAATGTTATTGTTTTCATCTGGGCTACTGATCACGTGATTACCATGTTATGTCACGTGACCAATAATTGTGGATGGCACAGTCATTTCTGGTTCCATTGATACCACTTGATCCAAGCCAAATTTTATCGGGGCAAATAATTCCTTTTGGTTAATGTTAACTGTTAAATTTTATCTTGTGTTCAAAAATACAGCTTTAAGAAGCAATTTGACTGCTTTTCCTTTAATAAAAATAACTATTTCAAATATATTTTTCCGATATCAACAGGCACGCTTGCACCCATAATACTGGCTTTATGATGACCATTTTTACCCTAGTTTTAGCTAGTTCAAAGATAAAATATGTGTTAATGTTTGAGGTAACGACATTTAAATTATCAGTCGATGAGAATTTCTTCTAAAAATAAACTTTTGACGAAAGAAAGCTGCTTTATTTTTCTAAAACAAAAAACAAAACAAAAAAAAAAACCCAACAAAAAACAAACAAACAAACAAACAAACAAAAACAAACATCAACAGGCACGCTTGCACCCATAATACTGGCTTTATGATGACCATTTTTACCCTAGTTTTAGCTAGTTCAAAGATAAAATATGTGTTAATGTTTGAGGTAACGACATTTAAATTATCAGTCGATGAGAATTTCTTCTAAAAATAAACTTTTGACGAAAGAAAGCTGCTTTATTTTTCTAAAAAAAAAAAAAAAAAAAAAAAAAAAAAACCCAACAAAAAACAAACAAACAAACAAACAAACAAAAACAAACAAAAACAAACAAACAAACACACAAAACAACAACAACAACAACAACAACAACAACAAAATAATGGCCATTTCAATGTCTGATAAACGTAACCAACAATATTCTGCCAACCATACCAGAACGAGGCTAGAACCCAGTCTACGTTAAATACCGAGAGGTTTCGAATGATTTTATTGTGTGACGTAGTGTTTAAAGTGGTCTGTAGTCGACTTACGAGGCCGTCAGAGGTCAGTTAGCAAAATGGCCGTTATTCTTGACGCGATAGGAATATTTTGATAATTTTTCGCACAAAGATTTTTCGCAAAGCCGAGGTTAAATTTTTTTTCTGTAGTTGGTGAAAATGGCCATACTATTCTGATTATCTTACCATCAGAGATAAGCGCCGCCAAGCTCTAGCCAATGGACTTCCCGTTTTAATCGCTCGAACCTAAGCCGGGACCAAACATGTAAAAGAAAGAGGCCGTGTATCTTGAACCGTATGGGATAGTTTAATAAAAAATGTGTTTACACATTATTATTGACAATATTTAACCTACTGTCCTTTCGACATCTTTTGGAAAGACGTTTTTTGCTTGGCGTTTTATTTTGAATGAAAATATTTTGTTCTGATTGACCATATATTATCAGAAACCATTTGTCTTTTATGTTTCTGTGTTTTATCCTCAAATATTTGCACAAAAATTAAAATTACGGCCAAAAGTTGGTCTGACCTATGCAATTTCTATAGTAAAGTGATTTTTTGGAATTTTTGTGTAAGAAAATATTTTTATATTTTTATTTGCTGAATTTGAATTATTGATGTTTTACAACAATATTGTGAAAATTTCAGAAAAATTGAACAAGTGGAACTTGTTGAAAATGTGGCTCCAAGTTACCTACCCTATAGATTTCTGCATGATTTAGCTTCATTTTTACCATGGGAAAAAGTGAAAATATTTGATTTTTTTTTTAAAAACCAATGACTAAAATATTTTTTTTTTTTTTGTACATAGGTAGTTACGACAAATGGTTTTGCATTAAATAATGACAAAAATTTGCAAATTTACTTCTTCTGTGTAAAGTGTCAAGCAAAAAACGACTTTCTGAAAGATGTCGAAAGCACAGTAATAAATTACCGAATGCCACGTTCATCGACCGAGGCAAAGCCGAGGTCAAAAAACATTTGTGTAGTCAGTTAGTGTAAAATGGCCATAAATTTTGAGCCCTAGGAAATAATTTGAATATTTTTGGCATACATATTGATATTGGCAAGACCTACCAACTGGCTTGCCAAATGCCATTTTACACTGATCGAGCCTAAGTCGATGCCAAAAAAAAAAAAAAAAAAAAAAAAAAGTGAAAATATGAAACTGGCCGTAAATCTGGAAGCGTATGGGAAACTTCGGTCAAATTTTGTGTATGCATTAATGCTGACAACTCCTAGGAATTGTCAAATGTCATTTTTGATTAACCGAGGCAAAGCCGAGGTCAAATCATTTTCTGAGGTCAGTTAGTGAAAAGGCACACAAACATCTGAACAGTTATGTATACTTTGATCGCTTTTCATATAAAGGTTAGTACTGATAAGCTCTAGCCAGTGGGGTTGATAAATGACTTTATTAACTGACCCAGAGTAGGCCCATAATTTGACATCAGTGTCAAAACACGAAAATGGTCCGAAAGCAGGTCGTGCATTCTACTAAAGGTTGATTTAGTTTCAGTGTTTTAGCAGTTAAAGATTGTTTTTCTTTTTGTGAAAAAGCAAAAAATGCGACCTGGAATCACGAATACTTTTTGAGCAGATAGGATTTTTAGTAGATTCTAAGTAGGGAGAGGGCAAAAACACGAAACGTTTTCTTTTTTTTTCTCTCTCTCTCACTTTTTTTCTTACATGTTCCGTTTTCATAGATTGGAAATGCCATTAGAGCATATTTTCCATGACGGTGTCACTGTCGTCATATAAACTATGTTAAATCCATTACTGTAATTTTAAATAATTTGGAGTCACATTTCCCAGTCTTTAATGAGATATCGAAATGCTTCCAATTAGGGAAGTTATGTCTTTTTTCACTGTGTCGTTTGAGACATTATGGCGTCAAGAATTCATCTTGCATCTCGCCAAAAAACAAAAAAAAAAAAAAAAAAAAAAAAAAAAAAAAACTTTCTCCTTTGAGTTTACTGAAGTATAGACTCTTCAGTCTGTGAATTTGGACATGTCCATTTTTGCAAATGGTGGTGTGTTTAAAAAGGTAAACAAACAGGATAGCAAACATTGTAGATCCGGATAAGATGGCTCGTTACGAGTAATCTCATCTGGATCTACGCTGTTTGCAAATGTATATGTTTCGGTCTGCAGGGTTGAACATCATGAAAACATACCTATATAATTTTGACCCCTTAACCCGACTTTTATGTAGTAAAGCTGGGGTTTACAGGGGTATACATTATTTTTCTTATTTCTGCTCTAAAACCTCTTAAGAACCGTGCTCGCCAGTGCGGTTTTAACGATAACCCACAATCTATGTTTTGAGCAGAAATATGAAAAATATCAGACTTTTTATCTGAAAACTTTCAATATTTGGTGGTGAAATTTTCAATATATTTGAATACGCCTGTTTTCTTAATGAAGAGTTAAATGTATAGTGAACACCCGTTACAACGGCAGTATTTGTTCCCCTAGATGTTGTCATTAAAATGAATTTGCTGTTGTGAGCAGAATGATATGTTTTGTTTTTATTTGCCACATGGAATATATGCTTTGGATATTCGTTAAAATTGTTAGAAGCGCCTCATTCTAACAAATATCCAGAACATATGTTTCTTTAAGTATCCATATAATATAATATAATGTTTTTGCATAATTTTTGATTGCCTGTCACTTCTTGAGCAAAGGTTTCGTGCCAGCCAAATTATCATCATCACGAATATCATCGTTGTATCGAGTGGCATACACTTTCAAAGCAGACAACTCTAAACTGTTTTTGCCTCCCTACTGAAAAGGAATCAACTTTAATAGGAAAGAATATTCACTCAGGGGAGAAAAGTCTTTCCTTATTTAGCAGATTCCTTTTCAGAAAGGGCATGCTATGCAGAAAAGCAAACAGGAAGTCACAAAAGTTATTTCCCTTGTAAAAATGGCGGAAAACTCTACCAGGTGTATGCAGTCCATTTAAAATTTTTCATAAATTTCCCTGCATATTCTAAGAAGCCGGCTGAGACGCATAAATTGAGTAATAGTGTTTGTGTAATAGAGTCTAAAGGACCCTTGACAACAATGAATACAAACACAGAATTTCTGTAGTGTCCACTTCTTCTTGGTGTCATTGTCTGCGCGGCGTAGCTATTGCTCCAGAAACACTTCTTGGAAGGTCATGGAGTGGTCCACTGCTATTTCCCATGAACTGCTCATAGGTATTTTAACCAATTATTAGCTTTTACAAAAAGCGTCATCTACTCTAAACACACTGTGTAATTAGCGTAGACACAGCTTTTTGTGAAAGCTAATACTTCTTGGTAGGCTATGCTCTGTAATTGTGGCTATTCCTGGACATCTTCTATGCTGTTTGTTTTACTGATTCAGACTATTTAATTTTAGCCAATTTGGCCTCATCAGTGATCCTCAATAAATTTAAGAAATTTCCGGAATGGTCTGTATGATCACAAAGGACCAGAAAATACAAACTGCATTATAGTGAAGTACCAGGAAATGTTTTACGGCCACTACACGTCCGTAACATCCCTTGTAGTGAAGATAAACAGATGAGCAGCGACCCTCATATAAACTTTTTAAAAAATATGGAATGTGCTCAATGACAACAAAGGACCAGAAAGTATAAACTACACTATAGTGAAGTTCGAGAAAACGGCCAATATACGTCTCATACACCAGCAGTAGTTAAGATAAATAGATCGTCAATGTTCCTCATATAAACGTTAAAAATTTCCGAAATGGGCTAAATGATCACGAAGGACCAGAAAATATAGCCTACACTATACTGAAGTACAGGGAGAGCACATCAAACTTTATTATCGTGAAGCACGGAGAGCAATCAAACTACATTATAATGATGTAAGGGGATAGCTCTCAAACTACACTATAGTGAAGTACGGGGAGAGTATCTTAAACTACATTATAGCAAAATATGGGAAGAGCCTCTCAACCTCACTATAGTGGAGTACGGGGACAGCCTATCAGGACTACGTAAGCTATAAACATATATACGACTGTCAACATTTTGTTTCTTTTCAGCTTTGGTTGTGCTGCTTCATTTATTCGATGCATTCCCCAGTTCTTACACCAACGATGAGAAAGGAGTGGTCCTCGCATACGTGTCATCTCTGGTATTCCTGAACACCATAGCAAATCCAATCATATATGCCTTCAAAATCAGACGGACCAAGCGCCGATTGCGCCACATGATAACTCACATATCTCAAGAGTCGAGGCTGCGTCCAAGCGAGCCAGGATTGAAGTCTACATATCAGCAATGTATTACACTGAATGTACTATAGAATGGAATAGAATACAATAGAATACAATAGAATAATTTCATTCTCCAATGAAGTACCCTCACTGGTATATAAAAACCTTCATACATTTGATTGAAAAAAAAACAACAAAAAAAACCAAAAAAAAAAAAACAACAACAACAACAAAAAAAAAAAAACAAAAACAAAACAACAACAAAAAACCCCAATAAACAAACACACAAATCACAAGACACACAGAGAGACACGAAAACATATAAAGAACAGTGGACATGTAGGTGAGATGAACCCCGGCGGCCTGAAAAGTGGTCTAATTTAACTTTATTATTTCTCTTTTCAAAACAACAGCTAGTAAAAGTCCCTAGAGCTGCAGGTATAACTAAATCTTCCTGCAACAGCATCCACTTGGCTTTTTCAGTATCATTCAGTATAACAAAGTTTCTATTCAAATTCATTATCCGATTAAACAAAACAACCCTCTGAGTGTCATACAAAGAACATTGGGTTATAAAGTGAATCTCGTTTTCGACAGCATTCATATCACACAGTCTGCAAATTCGCTTCTCTCTTTGTAAAATTTTACTTTTTGAGAATCTCCCAGTTTCAATTAAAAGGTGCGCGTTAATTCGTAATTCACTGACTGCTTTTCGCAAACTGATTTGTTTTTAAATTTAAATAAGGTTCTTTACCAAATTCGGTCTTAACACTAGAATATATACCAAGTTTACCCTCTGCTTTTTTCATGATGCCAAAACGATCTAAAACCTATCATCAATTTCCCCTTTACAACATTGACAAGCTGCGTTTCACCAAGATTCCTACATTAAGTAATACTAAGACTTAATAACTGAAGCATATATACTGCTGATGAGTACCAAGTTTGAATGCCTTTGCTATGAAGGTCTTTAGCTAATATGTATGCTTCCTTAAGCAAACCATCCGTAAGATGTTTTAATTTATACAAACATTTAACAATTGATATAATTATTGAAAAATACATAGGGTATCGGCCAGTTTCTGAGAGAACAGCCAGATTTGACGAATTTTTGTTTACCCCTAAAATATATTTCAAGTATCTGACTTGTGATTTATCTGCGATATTGTTCTTATATATTAAAAAAAAAAATAAATAAAACTCACTACTTTTTTTACATGCTGTTTTAAATAACTCCCAATTTTCAGAACCATATAATACTATAGGATTGATCATATAAATGTAAACTGATGTTTATGCTTGGTTCACCGAAAGTAGTCAGTATTGTAAGTTTAAAAGATGCTTTCATTTATCTCTTGAAAATATCTGTTTGACCAAAATTAAAATTTCCACTTACTGAAAAACACACACACACACACACATACACACACACACACACACACACACACACACACAAATACCGATAATCTCATACATTCTCAAGACATTCGTTACTGAAAAAGGAAGTGTTCTGAACTAGTCTTCTTAATTTATTAAAGATTAGAACTTTTGTTTTTGAAACATTTGCCTCTAGACACCAGTCTTGACAAGATTCATAAAGCTTATTTAACTTTTCTTGTAAACCTTTAGGTGAAGATGAAAGCAATGCAATGTCATCAGCATACATTAAACAGTTCAGTGGTACATGATTGATATAAACTGGGCCTGATCAACCAGTAAGATATCTTGGTAAGTCATTAATGAATTTTAAAAAGAAAAAAAAAATGGACTAAGCACATCTCCTTGTCGAACCCCTACTTTAGAATCAAAGACGTTAGTGCGATATTTACCCAGACGGACACATAATTTGCTTTTGCTATTAAGATTACTTATAATAATTACGATAAATACCAAAAGTAAATTAACCACAATGTCAGAAAACGTACCTAAGGAAATGTGAGTCCAGTGAAGATTCAGATCAGACTGCGCAATGGCGCAGTCTGATCAGAATCTTCACTGGACGCATTTTGGTTAGCCAAGGATGCAAAGTTTCTTCATGCGGACAACACAGACTCTGATCAGACTGCGTGGATGCGCAAACTGATCAGAGTCTTCGTTGGGCGCACATGTTAGAAGGTACCTCAGGTCGCGGCTCTGATAGTCACAACTAACATACATACATGACTGGTTCGGAAAAAAATAAATTAATTTATGTAAGGTATATGCATATAAGGCAGGTGGTTCCCTTAGAAAACAGATTTACACTTAATTAGAGCTACAGAAAAAATACAGAAAATGTAACTTAGTAATGTTTTAGCCGCGCACAAGCTCAGCGAATACCCAGCGTTCATGCATCATGCAATAAGTGATTGCAATGAAATATCAGACCTTGTTTCTGAGAGAGAGAGAGAGAGAGAGAGAGAGAGAGAGAGAGAGAGAGAGAGCTAATTTGAGAGAGAGAGCATTCGATTTTCTGTTAAATTCGTTTGTTGTATTAACTCTTCATTGCCGACATATATAAACTCTGGCAATTCGGAGACCCTACCCTTTAGCGCATTTATCCTAAAATTTGAGCAAATCCATTTTATTCACTGTTAATGTATTTATTTGAAACGGATGAATGAGTGTAAACAGTGTAGAAACTGGATCTAAACTGTTATTCAAGCCTGGTTGTCCGAACACTTGGGGCACGTTTGGTATGATACTCTGTCCGATACCATATTATATGAATCGCCACGTCAGAAAACGTACTTTTGAGCATCTCCGCCCAACGAATATTCAGCTAAGCTTGCGCTTTCGCGCAGTATGCTCAGAATCATCACTGGGCGCATTTTGGATAGCCAAGGGTGCAAAAAGTTCTTCATGCGGACAACGAAGGCTCTGATCAGACTGAGCGAATGTGCAGGCTGAATTTTGTTGGGAGCATATGTCGGAAGGTACGTTTTCTCACGACGCGGCTCAAACATATATTACAATATCTTCAGCAGGCACACGTTGAAACAACGTCAATTTAACGTCCAGACGTTGAATCCACGTTGTTTAAACGTTGTATGCCCGCTGGGTCGCTGCTGAAGTTCTGTTTGTTGTGGAAAATATTATAATAGAATCTATTTATTCCGAAGATTAAATAGTCCTGGATCAGTCCCTGATAACATGTGTATACAGTTGTACCTCAATAGCTCGAACACCGGTGGCTCGTTTACCATGGCTAATTTGAACTCATTTTTGAGTCCCTACGAAATTCTTCCACTAGCTCAAGAAAACAAATATTTAGGGAAAATTTCTTATTTTATCATGAAATCATCGAGGCGATTCTAATGAGTACACTCAACATACAATTATGTGAAGGAAATAAAAAAACCCCTAAATTATCGCTATTTGCTTCCTTACCTGGTACCATGATTAACCCTCAGTAGCTCGAACTACCCATGTCTCGAACAATTTTTTATTGTTCCAAAGATGTTCGAGCCATTGAAGTTCGACTGTATATGCATACCTTTATAAACTAATAATAGTGTGCATGAACCTAGACTAATTTGATCTTCACAGTTTAGTTTTTCACAGCTGGGAATACAATTAAGAGTCAGTTTGTGACAGTGACTTTATCACATCAACGCACGTATATAACACGACTGTAAGACCGCTGATTGATGCACAGGTAGAGTTCAAAATGTGAGTGCAACTAAAATAGTAACAATAACAATAAGAATTACAATTCAAATAGTATAGATCGATGCTTGCTTACTGTCGTGTCAATGTGTCAGGTGAAAATATGTCTTTGAACATATGCCAAGTCCTGCACTTCCCCACAGTTAATTTTCAATGCCCTCTACAGTAGCCAATGATTCCACAAGAGGACAGCGGAGTCCCTTGTCAAACATGGCGGGCGTACAGGCTATTGAGGGAGATTGTTCTATTCATATATGCCTCAAGGACACCTTCAGGCATAGAAAAATATACGGAACAATGATCCATTGTTAAGGGCTTTTCTCTTTGTCCCCCAACAACCAACAGATTTTTGTATGCTCTGACTGAACTGTGCTGATGCTCAGCAAAGGCAAATAAGGTATGGCATTGCATTTGAATAGCGATCTCCTAGTAGACAAGTCATGTTTTTGTGATACCACAGGCGCCACATAACATACCACAACGTATAGCACAACCACCACAGTAAATGCCACAACCGCCGTAACTTCAACAGCAGTCCGATATCTGAGCAGCGACCACTCCCACAATGATCGCCATAGCCACAGTCAGGACCAAGCGGCCCACCGCCAGTTCAAGAACAGTTAAAGTCGTCTAATGCTGAGCCACAGCAACATGAAGTGCATCATGACGGATAACAATAAGGTTGTCAAAACTCAAAAGGACCGAAATAAGATCTTACCTTGGAGTGTGCAAGATTTGAAAAGAATATTAATTGATATAGACTATGATGAGTTAGAAGACCTCCACACGGACAGACCATATACAGTCGAACCTCAATGGTTCGAACATCTTTGGGACCATGGAAATTTGTTCGAGACATTGATAGTTCGAGCCACTGAGGGTAATCATGGCACCAGTTCAGGAAGCAAATAGCGATTATTTAGGAAAGTCTTTTTGATTTTCTACACAATGATTGTATGTTGAGTGTACTCATTAGTCTAATTTTAACATAAAATTCCATGATAAAATAAGAAAAAAAAATCATTAAATATTTTTCTTGAACTATTGGAAGAATTTTGTAGGTACTGAAAAAAGAGTTTGAATCATCCACGGTAAACGAACCATCCGTGGTTCGAGCCAATGAGGTTATACTATGAAAGCTAAGGGCGAGAGTTAGGATCCGGTGAAGCTAGCTTAAGCCCCTAGTAATTCATTACTGACCTTTTCAAGGCGGTACTGTTTTGTTAAATGTTATGTAGTGTTTCACTTTCTAATGTTTTTCTTTTAACAACTATGTAAAGTAAATACGAGAACTCAGGAACTGATACAGTCAGATCCACATCAAGAACTATATTCAGTTAAGTTCGGGTAACAGAGTTCCCACCATTAATAATTCGAACAGACTTTCAATATATACTCGTTATAAACATGATTTTAATTTTGAAAATTATTTGAATTTTATCTCCAAAATTGAATATAGGATCGGGCTGAGTAAGTTTAGATTATCATCACATGATTTAGCTATTGAGCAGGGAAGATATCAAATATAGAAGTGAGAGAGAATATATAAATATTGTTATGGTAATTTTGTAGAAAACGAATATAATTTCCCGTTAGTATGGCCGTTTTACAGAGAATTACGACAAAAATACTTGAAGCCATACAATTGTCACTGACCGACTTTGAATAAATTCAATAATTTGATGTCCAAAATTAATAAAAATGTAATATTGAATTTGGCAATATTTATTTATTTTGCTTTCAGATTAAGGAAAGATAATTAGACACTATTAAATGTACTTGTCCTGTGACCTGGGACTTCGAGTTTCGGTTTCCTATTTCACTTAATAAAGCTGGGAACCAGAAGAATCGGATTGCCCGATAGGATCGTAAACAAAGAGATAAAAGATGTAAAATGGAATCGCAGTTGACTCTCATTGTATCAGAGACAACAACTCATTTATCTTAACCCATTTAAGCCTAGCGTCCCATAAAATGGACATTGGCAAACAGTATAGACCCAGATCAGACGCCACAGGACGCGGCGACTGATCAGGGTCTACACTGTTTGCATGAAGTACAGGAATTTCTGTAAACCATGGTAATAACAGAAACTTACCAGACACCCCTTTTACTGGAAATGAACCTGTCCAAAGAGTTTAAGTAGAAGAATCTACTCGGCATAAATGGTTTAATTAAGTCAGGGGTAGTCAGGGGATTTTAGTTGAAATTCGCTTAAATGATTCATGTCTTGGCTCCTTTTGTCTTAAAGGGGAACGCAAAATGAGTTGTAAGTATATCTAGGAGTAAAGTGCTTAACAAGCCATTTACTTTGATGCAACAGTTTCAAAAATCGGCCTAGAAATAAGGAAGTTATGGTGGTTTGAATATATTAAAAATGGCTGTCATGGATGCCGCCATATTGTAGGCTTTGTGACGTCACACAGCCCAAATTTTATATGCAAAACTAAATTATAGAGGGTTTTAAGAACAATTTTGCTACAGTTTTTTTATAATCTTTTAATTCTTGTGACAAGCAATCATTTCTCCCAAAATAAACTAACTTTATGAGAATAACTACGTTTATGAGACGAATTTTAATTTTTATGAGACCTAATTAAATATTCAAAATGGCGGCGCCCATTCCACAAATGTTAAAATATTAAATTCTCTATAACTTACTTAATTTTCAACCGATTTTGATCAAAATTGTGTCAAAATTCATTGTTTGTAAAGTTCTTTACTTTAAAGCGCAAATCCTTTTAAGGTTGCGTTCCCCTTTAAGATAATTGCTAGGGGCAAACAGTCTTGTCTCGTGTACTTTGACAGAACGAGAGTCGGCTGTAGGTATGTATCTGTACGTATGTATTTGCGAAGTTCTTCGGCAAACAGGCTTGATTTGTCTGTTTTTTTTCTTGTCCACACTACTATACAATATATATGTTGTTGTAGGCTATTAGCAATTTTGCATTTACTTTATGCTGAATAAAACAATCATTGATTGTATAACGGAGAGGAAGAGACGAATGACGGTTATGATTGTAAACGTCCACGTGCGTAGACAATCTTAATGTTTGCCATTGCCACTTATGCACTTTATGCAAGACCATGAACTGGTCCAGTGATATTTTCAAAGGACTGATCAACGTCATTATAACTACTCTCCATGACTACCTCCAGCTATTATAAACCAAACCCGGAACTAGCTGGAGCACTATTTCGGCACACCACACTTACATGTATGTAGACATTCGGAAAGGTTACCATTGCTGTATGTTATCGAAGGTTATGGGATATACAATATTTCGACAATTTATTTGCATTGATACTGCAAAGCGCAATTTATAGCACTCGCGGGACAGCAGGACAAAACAAAAATAATATTCTTAACCGCAGGCTCTTTTTGCTTTTGATGAGATTAGCCAAAAATTCGAAGTAAAATTTGCTGCATTTACTTTGATTGTGAGAGTTTTTCTTGTAGAGGGCAATTGGACGAGACCTCATTAAGACCTCTCGAATTCACCTTTTGTATTATGGAATTTAGCCGATTTAGCCAAAATTTGCGTGTGAAGAAACCAAGACTATTCCGTATTAAAAATAGCTGTAACATTTATTGTGTTCTCTGCATAGACCAAGCTTTTTCTGAAAGCTAGTACTTGTAAGAAGACAGCACGTTAACCTTTACCACTCTCTGGGCAATTTCAGCAGACAAAGCTTATTTTCTGGGCAAAACAACGTGTTGAATCGAAGTACTGAGCGTGTTGATGGGGGAGGTTGTCTGAACTCTCGAACTGATTGGAATTTACTTTAAAATTTAAAAAAAAAATCAATGCATAAACAATACTCAATAAGGAACAGGTTTGGGGCTTTACCTATTTAATACAGATGTCTGCGTTTCAAAAGCAAATGTCTCTTTTAATAAATACAGGTATCTGAGATTTTTGGAATTACAGATATCTTTAAATGATATACAGACATCTGTAATTGAAATGCAAATGTTGCCATCTGAAATGCAGACATCTCTGTTTTCGATCATGATACAGATATCTGCAATCCAATTAAAGATATCGCAAATTAAGCTGAATTCTGGCTATCTGCATTTAAAATACAGGTATCTCTAGTTGAAATGCATAGGCTTTATCTATATTTGAAATGAGATATATCTAAATTTCTAAATTAAAATATATATCTGCATTTCATTTTGTATTTTAATTAGAGACATTTGCATTTCAATTAGTGATATTTATATATATATATATATGATTGAAATAGAGATATCTCTCCTCATTCCACTTATGGGTGTTACGGCCTGGCACTCCTTCCTTCGATTATCTGCCTTGGCAGATTACGCATAGCTTCTAAGTATATATTCAATCTCTGACAACTGCGTCAGAGAGTCGACTTTTTGGCTCAGTGGTTAGAGCATTGGATTTTTAACCGGGAGGACCGGGTTTTATTCCCACGGCAGGCGTGAGAATTTTTCAGCTATACTTCATTCCTTTGTTACGATTTTCATGTCGTAAGATGGGGGCTCGTCCGGGATAGGACATTATACGCAGAAAAAGGCTTCGCGTCATCATAAATGATGACTTCCTTGAAAAGGGGGAGTGTTACGGCCTAGCACTCCTGCCTTCGATTATCTGCCTTGGAAGATTACAATTAGCTTCTAAGAATATATTCAATTTCTGACAACTGTGTCAGGGAGTCGACTCTGTGGCTCAGTGGCTAGAGCATTGGCTTTTTAACCGGGAGGACCGGGTTCGATTCCCACGCCAGGCGTGAGATTTTTTCAGCTATGCTTCATTCCTTTGTTGCGACTTTCATGCCGTAAGATGGGAAACTGATATACATACCTCTCTCGCCGTATTTTTTTTTTTATACATGCTCACCGTTCACCGGTTACAATACCAATGTGACGGACAGCACAGTTCGCTCTCCTTACTGACGACACAAAGAAATTTATTAAAGATGCTGAAGATTTCACATCATTATCTCTTTCCTGACAAGAAGCATAAACTTTATTCGCATAGGCCGCCATTTTTGTTGTGCCAAAAGATAGCTTAAGAATAGCCCCTTCTCTGCCCTTTTTCTGTGGTTAGTAGGACTGCGGTTAGGGTAACTTTTTTCAGATATTACTATACAGCGCATGATTTGCACCGATTTCTGGTGCTCTCTCACAAAGTACTGGATGGGGAAGGGGGTGGGGGTAGGGATGGGGGTTGAGGGTGCATTACCAAAAAATGAAGATTCTCGCAATTTTCTGCGCAATTCTTATTTATATTTTTTCTGACCTAAGTATTTAGGAAGATGTTTTTCGTTCATTTTTCTCTGACATGAAAGCAAGGTATCAAATTTATTGATAAAAATTCAATGGTATCACTCATCATATCAGAGGATGGATCAGTTGCTCACACTTTATAAAGGGAAGCAACCCAGCGTATACGTTACCGAAGCTAAACAAGGGAAACGAATCAATCACCAGATTACAGGGACTTGTAACAATTTATCTTTTTTTAGAATTTGGATATATTGTCTAAGTATTCTCTGTCAAGGGTATCATAGAGAAAAATAAAAACTGACAATTCATATCCATTTTTCTGATCTATTTTATTCATACAGCCCGCCTGATTGTGATCGATATCTAATGTCTGTCTAGAAATACCATTCATCTCCGAAGTTAAATCCATTTAACTTCCATTTAACCGCTTTCTAGGCAATAAGGGTCTCTCTAAACACAGTACCCTCCTCTAAAATAGGTCGATGTTGTTTAGTTGTTCTTTTCACCAGACGTAAACAATAGGCTTTGATTTAAAAAATACGAGGGTTGTGATGCCAGCAAATTCAAATCCAAACGCCCGCATATGAATATCAACGTATCTTATCAGTTCTTCACGAAATCAGCTATCATATTTTCCTGTAAGCCTCAAACGAGCCCAATGGTTTTCGTAAATATACAGCTGTCATTGCCTCCGCTTCCATTTTATACATGATTTGTCCGCAGTAAATAACCTCGTTTTGGAGCTAGGGAATACCGCCGCCGCTATTTTGTTTTCATTGGATCTGCTTTGTTGAAGACGTAAGTATGGATTTTCTTAGTCTATAAATAAATACTATAAATAGCGCAAATATTGATTGTGGAAAAAAACGCCGTAAGAAAATTATTTTTAATGAAAAGAAGGCAACGAAAGGGAACAACAAAATAAAATAATTATGATCAGAGTGACTATTCTTTTTTTTTATTATTTCATTTTATTCAGTTACGGAAAATCAACAATTCATTTTTATCCAATCAGATTTCAGATATGATAAAGTCTTTGCTGCGTGATCGTACAAACTTAAATGGAATCTTCGACTTCGCACCGATGACAATTTCTGATTTCAGCGAACATTGTGAGTCTTTGAAGGCAAAAAGAGACGTGTTTTATTGGTAGGAAGTCGATAAACTTTTTTGTCCAATCGCCGATTTTCGTATATTTATTCTACAACCTCGCAGTGGTATTCATTATAATATTTTGGTAAGGAACTGAATGTGAATGAGAGGAACAACTTAACGACATTGACCCACTTGTAACATGGGTGGTGATATTCGAATGGCTAGGAGTCTGGATAAATGACTCTTCTTGCAGTTGCTTGGAATTTAACTTGTAGATCAATAGTTTTTCTCATTGTGAAGCTGAGAAATGTCACTCTCAGGACGGAGAGAGGAAGTAAACACAGCAAAACACTTGATAGCAGTTCAGTTTTTATTTTTCTCTATGATACCCTTGACACAGAATACTTAGGCAATATATCCAAATTCTAAAAAAAGATAAATTGCTACAAGTCCCTGTGCACCAGAAAGCACTATTTTCTATTGTTTGCATGTTCTGAAGCAGAACATAGGCTAACTGTTATGATTGTATGAAATGATCTGCTACCAAACGTCCCGCTTATTGCTGGAAAAAAGGGTCAAATGGGTCAATTTGAGCAATACCTCTCGTTCAGCTTTTACCAGGGCACTACTAGATAAGTAGAATGAAAAGAAGACACGCAGAATATTCAATAGGTGAATAAATGCCTCGCACCTGGTGGAATTTGATCATTTAACCCTCTCTACCCTACTCTGTGTCTCATTGCAGGAGGTCCCCGACCCCCAACCTCTATTGCAAATTCCTTAAATTAATTTTGCTAGTTCGGCAACGCTGTAGACTTGGTGTGCTTTACTGGAGTATACTGAAGTATTCATATTCGTCCGCCGATATTGTACTCAATATGATCAAAATCTTATTTCTTCAAACAGTTTGACGTTTTACTTTGCTTTTGTTCATTAATTCGATATCTATAAGCATCGGAGTGTATAAAGCTAATATGTTTAAATGCAGAATTCAACGTTATCAGCGTTAGCATGGAACTATTTTGGGACGATTTTCGGTAGTAATTAGATAGGTATTTTTCAGCAAATGTGGTATAGTAAATCTGGTGGCGTTAAACCGCCCCCAAAAATCCGCAACAAAATGAAATTTGAAACATCCATTTTAAAATGTATGAAATGAACCTTCATCATTTAGTCACTGACTTTGTGACAAACTGTTTCGGAAACGACAAACACATAAGCTTAAGTTCGAGAAGCATTTTACTTGGAAAGAGCTAAAAAAAACCAACAAAAAACACACACACAAAAAAAAAAAATAAATAAATAAAAAAAAAAAAACAACAAAAAAAACCCAAAACAAAACAAAAAAAAAACAAATAAAAACAACAAAAAACAAAAAAAAAAAAAAACAAACAAAAAAAAAAACAACAAAAAAAAACAACAAAAAACAAAACAAAAAAAAAAAACAAAAAAAAAAAAAAAAAACACACACACACACACAAAACGTTTGATAATACAATAGTGACTCTAATCAAAATTTGAGTACCGTGTTTATCCTAGGTTTTGGGAAAACAGTGTAGACCCATATGTGTCATCGATCCAGCAACTTTTTGGAAACAACAACGGGTAGTACAATAATATTTTCGAAGCTTAGGAGAACATACGGAGGGTTTTCCCTCAGGGTTTTAAACAGGCGGTCCCTGGGACTCTTTTCTAGAATTATGGGGTACTTTAATAGGATTTAGGTTGTTGTCCTTTACAGCGGTTATCAAGTGCAAATTACAACTACAGCAAAAAAAGCAAAAAAAAACTTGTAATTATTTAGGATGGTATTATAGTAGGAAAATGGAATGTTTTCACGAATCTGCTAAAAAAAAACTGTGATTAGGGGGTAAATAAAATCTGGTGAACATTGTGTACAGTGAGGAGTATTTACCCGAAACGAACTCGGTAAATAGTTGTACTTACCTGTCTCCCAACTTTTCTGAATTTAGATGCACCTTTGAATGGTTTCCCGCTTTTCAGCCCTAGAAGCGAGCAGAAAATTTTTGACGAAGACCTGTCATAGTATTTTGCTATTAAAGTCCTGTACATACAGAATAACATATATTTTTAATGAGGCCCTCCCAGGGGTTATGGAGAACAGAGAAATAATGTCATTTATTTCAGGGGAACAGGGGAACATAAGTCTAAAAATGGAATTAAGAACACAAAAACCAATACTCTGGAATCACGAGGGAACATTTAAACTATTAAGTATTGAATATGAAGTGAACAGTGAAGACATTACAGGAAAAAATTACAAGAACAAAAGCAAATCGGTTAAATTTTTTTTAAATGATTGGTCTTTTAGATCACTGTCGTTAATTGGTAAGGTCTGCATAATAAAAACGCTAGCGCTACCATTTTTTATACAAATCTTTACAGTCTTACCAGTACCATCGGAGCAAATTGTAAAAGAGATAGAAACTATATTTTTTGACTTTATATGGGATAAGAAAGGTGACAAAATTAAAAGAAGTGTTATGATAAATAATAAGGATGAGGGAGGCTTACAAGCGCCTCACATTCCTTCTTTTTGTGCTGCACTGAAACCATCATGGCTTAAGAAAATTCTTGATGTAAATTATTTTTATTATCTTGATGTAAATACTGTTTGGATAAATGTTTTTGAGGCATGGGCGAAGTTTGAATTGCCCCTCCCACAACCCCAGAAGAAATCATGTCACAAACGATTTGGTCAAACAAAAATATAAAACACATTGAAGATCTTTTATATTTCAGTCATGGTTAAAAAAAGGCATTTATTTTATAAATGATCTGCTCAAAAATGATGGAAGATTTATGAGCTTTGCAGAATTTAGAAACCAGTATCAGTTGGAGGTTAATTTTGTTGATTATTACAGTGTCATCGAAGCAGTGCCACTACATTGGAAAAGACTGTGTAGAAATAGTAATAAAATTGTTAATGTTATACATCCACATGTGTCTTTATTGAAAAACAGTCTTAAGACAACTAAACCTTTTTATCAACTTTTGTTGAAAAAGGTAGCAACACAAAATACAAAAGCATGCTCAAAATGGCATGTGGACTTGAACTTGGAGGACACTGAAAACTGGTCAACATTTTGCAACGCTATATAGCATTACAGACGACTCAAAATTACTTAACTTCCATTTTAATTTATTTCATAGAATAATATATACTATCAGTAGATTATTTAAATGCAGAATCATAGAAACAGAGCTTTGTACATTTTGTAACGAACAAAGAGAAAGAAACATTAATGCATCTATTTTATGACTGCAGCCATGTAAGAACCTTTTTGTTACAGTTACAAGAACTATTAAGGACCAAATGTAACATTAATTTTTATCTTGGCACCAGATAAATGTATGTTAAATCAGCGGTTTACAGGAACATCCACTGAGAATGACTGTCAAAGTATGTGTGCTACTCTTGCGAAACATTTCATTTATTGCTGTAAAATGAAGAACTGTCTCCCAGATATTAGGTCTTTCAAACAAAAGCTAAAAAACTATTGTTCAGTAGAATTATATGCAAGGTCTATGTATTCTGAGAAAAAAGCATGCAAAATCACTGCTTGGTGGTCTCTTATGAAAACAATAATTTAATTTAGAAATACAAAATGAGTCTCATCACGGGAGGAGCTGGCTTCGGGGCGGCGGACTAGGGGAGACAATCTCAACAGCCCTTTTTGGGGCATGAATGATGGTAAGAGCAGCCCCTTGGTGGGCATGCTGTCCAATTAGTAGTGAACAACTGGGATACTGATCAGGCTGGGCAGACGTGCAGGCTGATTTGTACCTTAGCTGTCTCACACAAGCATTTAGCAGGTTTTCTTGCGACTGGGCTCAAAATAGACATTTACTATAGATGTCCTATGTCTATGGCATGAAAGTAATATTGTATTGATGGTATGTTGTTTCTGTTGTTTTCCCTTTTGTACAAAAAAAGGCATGTGCAAACAGTGCAGACCTGGATGCGACTGAATCTAGAGGAGCAGTTGGATCATGATCTTCACTGTTTGCCAGTCCATTTGCATTTTTAAACACATCTTCTGTAATGTGAAAGTATTTTTTTTTCTTTTAACAAATTCTTACTTTCAAAATTGTGTCCAAAATCTTAGAATTTTCACTGGTGTATTATTTGTTCTCCTGGCAGTTTATATTGTCTAGAAAATTGTAAGCCTCTACAAAGGCTACACTAACATAGTATTGAAGCTTGTTGTGCTAGATCCTTGACCGGGAATCGGGGGAGCTTTCATGGTGGTTCTAAATATTTAGACAGATAGGCATTGGCAAGAGCTGTATGCCCTGACCGGGAATCTGAGCATGGTATACACCTTTTTCCCATTCCAATGTCTAGAATTGTGATACATCAACTATACTACATAGCAGTTTATTATTTAGGGCTTAATTCTGGGGCTCTTTGCAGTAGTGTGTTCCCCTGGCATATATGTAATACACTCTGTGGTTCATTCTAACAGGATAGCTTTATTAAAGTCTGCTCTGGGGGATTGACTTTCAGACAGGAGCTGAAACACACATACTCGTCAAATATAAAGGTAAACCAGAGGAGCTTGAGAAGCATAACTAGAAAATCTTGAGTCCTTATCCAGCCTAATCATTATACATGTAATACCACAGTGATCCAGGATTTTGGACAGATTTGAGTGAATGGAGCTAGCCCAGCTCATGCTGCCCCATGTGTGGCAGCCTGGTAGGAGTCTGGCTGTTACAGGCAATTTACTTTGTGATGAATCTCATTATTCAATTTCTGAGACAATTACAGAGATCATTGGATGACCAAAATTTTGGAATCTCTGTGGTATAGTTAGGTAGAAGTCTTTATAGTTTACCTGACTGCTCACTTTAGACCTGGTCAAATTCTTTTTTGCAGGAAAACATCAGAAAGAGAAAAAAATCACATAGTGCTGTTCCATTGGAGCCCTTATGAAAGACTAGATGCCTTGTAAGAGGAAATTTCTAGGCTGTATATATATATATATATATATATATATATATATATATATATATATATATATATATATATATATATATATATATATATATATATATATATATATATATATATATATATTTATATGTAAGTACTCTATATTTCCTATGAGGGCCTCACGGAACAGTACTAGGAAAAAATGGTTCTACACTCTTATAGTGATATTGGCATAAGATTATTTTCTCTGTTATTTGCATTGATTGTGACATATATGACTTACAGAACTGAAAATAAAATTATGCTTAACAAAAAAAAGTATAAAAATGGAGGAAACAGGGGAACAAATGTAATTTTGGGGAGCAGGGACCATAAATAAATAAGATTTCAAAATTTGGGAACAAGGGAAAATGCTGAAATATTTCAGGTGAACAAGGGAAGAGGTACCCCCTCCCCTGGAGGGGCCTCTTGAATCCCTACATATGTGTTTATGTAACATAAAAGTTTGCTGTGGCATTGTACAAATGTCTCCCAACTTTTCTGAATTTAGATGCACCTTGGAATGGTTTCCCGCTTTTGAATCATAGAAGCGAAAATTTGTAAGCAAAGCATTTTTGTGGAATACCCATCTTAGTAACTTGCTATTAAAGTCCTGTGCATACAGAGAAACATATAATCTTTAATCATTACATCTGCTTTTGTGCAACATAAAAAGTTTGCTATGGCATTGTACAAATCAAGGGTTTCAACAGAATGAGTTTTTATGAATGTCTGCCGTGGAAAGGAGGTATTTTTTTTTCTTATTACACAGTGAAAAGGGTTACATTTTTGAACAGAACACAGTGAAAAGGTTATCAAATGTTAATATTTCGAGCACACTGTTTAGGGTATGCTTTATTCAAGCATCGATACCAAGCTGACCAGCAGCCCCCCCATCCCTCCCACACACACATCCACCCACCCACACACACACCCCAACTCCCTCGGGATGTAATAAAAAATATAAACTGAAGGCAAATGCCTTATATATAGAGATATTATCAGAAATTAATGTTATGTATATAGAGATATGAACGGAAGATGAATACCATATAATTAGAGGTTATTATATTGGCACTGTCGCGTTGCCAGGCACTTTGGCACGGTAGCTCCCGAAGGCAAATGTGTAGGGCCAGTATGGACTACCGGGCCGATATGCCTGGCATGGCGACAGTGGCCATGTCGTCACCTTTTCATTACATATTTGTTTTCATTTAAAAATATGTAAGTGTATCATCATTAAAACACTCGTATACCATTGGGCTTCATTGTGTGTTCCATGTCTGTTCGTACAGAGGTAATGGGTTTTACCTTCCTTATGCCGGGACTCAGTACCTGAAATGATGACATTAGTTCAATGACGTCACTTTTCGTAGTAAACCCGGAAGGTTTGTATTGATCAACATATGTGTTTTTAGAAACATCCAGATGCAGCTGTCGGAGCCAATTCTGAAAAGAGGACTTTGTTTTAATTTATATTTAAGCAATGATTTTCACCATTCCTGCGTGAAGTTAAAAAGAATGACCTAGAATCGCTTTTCTGAATTTGTTTGGTCAGCAATTAGTTTCAGTTAAAATTACATTAAGATCGACCATGTATGCTTTACGCAGCGTGAATTTCATCATTCATTTGGCATTTTCGATCTGATTGATGCATCTTTACGCTTTTCGATGAACGGGCGGATAACAATGCACGCGCAGTCTGATATCCATGCATGCGCAGTCTGATATCGATTGAGTCACGAGCAATATCAGACTGCATAGCTAAGCAAATTACTACTTTTTTTAGTAAAACATTTAATAAGTAGTTATTATACCCTCAGGGGGCTGGGGGGAGGGGGTGTAACTTAGGGGTAATTATGGTACGGGTGTGCGAGCCAAAATTTCAAAACCTACCCCATTCACATACCTGGCCTTTGAAAAAACGGACCCATTTATATACTTTATCATCCAAAATGTTGACCTATTCATATACTGCCCTTTGATTTTTTGTACCCATTTATTGCTGGTTGTTAGACAAATATCACAGTCAATTCATTGAATACCAAGAGAACAAGCAGTCTCGAAAAATCTCTGAGCGAAAAATATGTGCATATACCAGGATGTCAGAAAAATGGGGCCTTTCACACAGAAAATCCAGAAAAATCGTGTCATTCATATACTTTTTGTTGAAAAAAGGGGGCCAATCATATACCTGGCAGCGCTGAAAATGGGGGCCATTCGGCACGCACATCCGTATTATGCCGTATAAAGGAAGTTATCGGCACCAACCCCCACCCCCGCTCCCACCCGGAGATTATACCTCGCGTGACTTTTTCAATGTAAAATGCCCTCAGACTTCGATATTTTAAATTATTACGTGTTACACCAAGTAACGTCATTTTAAACTAACGTCATCATTTCAGGTACTGAATCCCGGCATAAGGAAGGTAAAACCAATCACCTCTATACGAACAGACATGGAACAAACCATGAAGCCCAATGGTATTGGAGTGTTTTCAATGAAGAGATAATTTCGTATTTCAATGAAAACAAATATGTAATAAAAAGGTGATGACATGGCCACTGTCGCTATGCCAGAGATGTCGGACCGGTAGTCCTCTGGTTAATATGGAGCTACAATGTACCGTGCCGATATGCATGGCAACGCGACAGTGGCCATCCTCTAACCATAACATGCTCAGCAATGATGCGCGTACGGCTCATTTTTGTGCATTTGATTTTGCTTTTTTTAGCGAAAGCTAAATAGATATTTAACTAATATTTACAGTAAAGAGACCAGTTATCGATCAAAAATCATCAACATAAGGAATAAATCACCACTCATCTAGCATGATAGAGCAAATATAAAAAACATCATAAAGGAGCTGTGAGATATGGCATTTTTACTGACGTCTTGATCAAGCATTGATGATGTACTGATGGAGTATCGTACTGTTCCCCGATCGATTACTGGTATCCTGGCGCTTTAGCGTTTCGCTGGATCTTCACCAAATAACAGCAAGTTATCTGTTTTGCAGCAACGTATTGACTCAGAGTGACAGTACGTGTACTTTCGATATAATAAAATAAATAATAAATTCCTGAGATGGTAATGGTAAGACTATTCACCCTTCGAAAATGATCATTGACCTCGACTTCTCCTCGGTCGATAATCAATTTCTCAGATTGAACATTCGTATAATCACCGTCTCAGGAATATAGTACTTATATAATATCAACAGGGACGCGAATGCCATGTAGATAGAGATATTAATAACAGATGAGTGCAATGTAGAGACATTAATGGAAGATGAGTGCTTTGCAAACATGGCGAATGCCATTTAGTTAGCGATATAAACAGAAGGCAAATGCCATTTAGACAAAGATATTAATGAAAGATGAACATAAGCTAAATAGAGAAATTTAATGGAAAACAAATTCCATGAGAGATATCATGGAAAGGCGAATACCATATAAATTGATATGTCAACGGAAAGAAATGCCATACAGACAAGACATATCAATGGAAGGCGAATTCATGTAGATAGAGATATTAACAAAAGGCGAATGCCTTGTTGTGGGGCGTTATTGTTGATTCTCCCTCTGATAAGATCGATTCGAACTGAAAATGAAAATGCATTCTTTTTTTCTATCTTCATCACTTTAAAACTTTACAGAGAACTCTGATTACAAAACAGGAAAGGTAAGGGAGTAAGTTATTTATCAAAAAGCATAATACGTATAGGCGTCCTCTTATTATATTGTCCCCGTACTCAATTTAATTATCTGATTTTTTTTAAAGGAAGCTCTGGTCCCAAATATCTTCTCCATAGGCTAATCTTTAAAAAAAAGTATTCCGGCGGACAGCTATACCGAGCTCACACTCATTAACTGAAATCATGAGAAAAAGCACACTCAATACCAGTTCTTCATCTTACATGGCCAGTTTAACCGTTACCGCTCTCTGGGCAAATGCAGCAGACGATAAAGTGATGATATGTTTCTTATTTTGTTATGAAAATAGGCATTGGCATTTCATGAAAAGTGTCCCCTAAAATAATGCTTATTTTTATGTATGAGACAATTTGCATGGAATGTCAATGTATATTTTAAGGGGAAAATAAGAAAAAAAAATATTTCAAAATGTCGTCTAATGATACTGTAACCCAGCACGATAAGCATTAAAATGATAGCACGTTTTGGTATGCTTAAAGAAAGAAGAGATAATGACTTTGTGGGCTATTTTTATGAATACGTGCGGAATATTCAGTCGAACCGAACACCCTTTTGACTCAAAATTGCTAAGCGTTAACAAAATTACTCTTGACTGTATAAATCAGAGAAACAGAGAAAGGAGTATTTAAATTAGAAATATCTGTATTAAAAACAAAAAACAACAACTCAGGTACCTGTATTTGAAATACGTATATCTGTATTTGAAATACAGATATCTTTAATTACAATACAGATATCTTTAATTAAAATATAGATAGCTATGATTATTATTTAAATATAAATATCTGCAATTCAAATGGAGATATCTATATTTCTAAAACAGATATCAGTATTTCAAATACAAATATCTGTATTTATAGGAAATACAGATATTTAATTTAAAGAGATATCTGTATTTTAAATGCAGATGTCTCGTTTTATTAACCTGTTTATTTTCAACACTTATTTTCAACAAATCACTTCTTCCTTTTCATTGTATATAAATGACATCATGGTTGGAACAGAATCTGAGAATCCTTTGTTCGCTGATGACTTTGTCTGCTATCGTCAGATTGATAGCACTGAAGACACATCGAAACGCCGAAAGGATATTGATCAACTGGGCAAATGGGCCAGGAAATGGGGTATAAGATTTCAGCCCGTGAAATGTAACATTATGCAGCTTACTAAGAAGCGGATCAAAAAGATTAATGCAATTTACTCCTCAGAAGGAACAGTCCTCGAAAATGTGGATATTAAATACTTTAGTGGGACAATTTCTAAGGATTTGAAATGGAATATTCATGTAAGCAAAGTTTGCACCAAAGCAAACAGAACTCTTGGTTTCTTTAGACGTAATCTATCATCATGCCACCAATATGTTAAGCAAGCGGCATACAAGGGGTTGGTGCGACCAATCCTGGAGTATGCTAGCCCTGTTTGGGACCCACATGGAATAGTTGTCCAGGAAGAATTAGAAAAGGTTCAGAATCGTGCAGCCATGTTTGTGACTGGAAACTACAACTTTGAAACTGGAAGTATGACTGGCATTATTGAACCGTTAGGGTGGGAGTCTCTTCACAAGAGACGCAAAAGTGGTAAACTCATATTTCTATTCAAAGGTCTGAAAGGTGGAGCGAATATACCCTGTGACGACCTTCAATCCCCGAATAGGCGCAGTAGGAATCAGCATCCAATGGCATATGCTAGAACTGACATTTATAAGTACAGTTTCTTTCCAGACACCATTAGGGATTGGAATGCACTCCCTGCAGCTATAATCTCCTCTGCTGTAAGTTCTGAGGACCCTGTCGCTAGATTCACATCATTTGTAAGATCTAGAGACTAGTCTTTGCAATCGTTGGCCCTGGTCAATGAATGTCTATTGATGTGTCACCGATAAAATATTCTGATTCTGATTCTGATTCCTTGATCAAGGTTTTTGACATCGTCCCGGATGACCCCGGGAAAATTCAAATGGCTATAAAAACAATTTTGCAAACTATTTCAATTCTTTTGAATATATTATTAGAATGTAGTGTTATCTATAAAATGTATAAAAATAATTTGATTATATTTACTAAAAGTCAAAATAGTAACACTACGTAGATCCTGAATAAGATCCCGGATGATCCCGGAAATTTTAAAGCCTTAACTGGTCATTATACTATCAAACATTATCATTTTTTCCATATTATTTTAGCATAGAGCTTATCTTAAATCTGATACCAATCTTATTTATTTCTGATGGCTAGTAGTGTAGCTATTGAACACGATTCATAACTACCCCGTTGCATCCAGGGTATATGATCCCGGATCTTCCCGAGGATTTGTATGCGCCCATATTGGTATATGTATTTGTAAATGCTGAACGGTGCGTTTGTGAAAATCGACGAGGGAAGTATCGGTCTCTCATACGTGGAGTAAATAGAGATATCTCTATGTCAACCATATATACAGATAACTAATGGAAATACAGATACAATTTGGCGTTCTTGACGTCAAATTATTTGGCGTTTTGACGTCACATAGTAACGTCATAATCATTTCCTAGTAACGTTGAGCCATTTGATGCACTGAAGAATGATTAAATTCCGAAACAAGTTTGCAGGAAAATTTCTTGAGTTGTGCTGATTTTTTTCTCCCCCGAACAAAAAGAATGTTTTACGAATATTTATGGAATAAAGGTCCTGATAAAATTAAAAGGACAGTGGTAGTACAAGATTATCAGGATGGAGATCTTAGAATGATAAATTTTAAAATATTTATTAAATCATTAAAACTTACCTGGCTTAGAAGAATATTGTTGAAGAATAGTAGGTACAGTGATTTTATTCAAGCGAGCTTTCCGTTTATTATAGATTGTCTACAGTACGGTAGTTTATTTTATTGAAAACGAGAATATAATTGTGGATAATATTTTTGGAAGGACATCTTTCTGAGCTTAACATTGCTTTTATAAAAAAAAAAAAAAAAAAAAAAAAAAAAAAAGAAGAACCTTGGTCTTGGAATGAACTGGTAAGTATTCAATTATGGTATAATCCATCCATGAAGGTCGGAAGCAATGCTGTATTTTATAAAAGCTGGAAAAATAAAGGCATTTTGTTAATAAATTATTTATTTGATTCAAATGGTGAATTTTTAATTTATCCAGAATTTCAAATGAAATTTCATCAGCATTCTAATTTCTTAGAATTTGAAGGTATTGCCAGATGCCAGAATTATTAAAAACTATATAATTAGTTTTTGTTGGACTCCATTTCTTTATAGACAAGGAAATCTGATTCTAATTTATCCTCTTTTACATATTTTTAAGCATAAGAAAGGCTAATAAGGTACGTACATAATAAACGTAATGCTTCTAATATTAAGCAGAGATTTGTAGTTAAATGGCAAACTAAGCTGAATTTATCGGAACAGTTTGCTTGGAAAAAAAGTTGTCTATTTACCCTTTAAGGAATAACTAATCGAATTCTAGGCACAAATTTTTATCTGTCTAAGATGAATCTTACAGAAAATGAAAAGTGTACTTCCTATCAAGACCATCCTGAAACAATTAAACATATTGTGGGAATGTGGACATATAAAGTACTTTTGGGATTCATTTAAAACGCTGTTGCACAACAACTGCGAAATGAATAATATAGTTTTTGATGCAGAAAGTATTGTTTTTGGTAGTCCAAATTTAATTTTAATAACTTATCAAATGAACTAATACTTCTTGGAAAACATATGATTTTTTGAAAGAAAAAAGAAGCTGACCTCCCTGGACTTGAATTCATTGTGAAACTGTATCATAAAACAGCTATTTATAATACTGTGAAAAATCACTCAGTTTAGTGAAACTGAATTATAAAATAGATATTTATAATGCTGTGAAAAATCAAACTCAGTTTGCCTGTAGGAAAAAATGGGACAAATACTGAGAACTGCTTTACAATTAGTAATACGTGAGTATAGAGATGCAGCACATATATTATTGTCCTTTCGACATAACTTGGAAAGACGCTTTTTGCTTGGCGTTTTATTTTAAATGAAAATATTTTGGTTTGATTGACCATATCTTATCAGAAACCATTTGTCTTTTCTGTTTATGTGCTTTGTTAATTAAATTTACGGCCAAAATTGGTCTGACATATGCGATTTCTATAATAAAGTGTTTTTTTTTGAATTTCTGTCTAAGAAAGTAAGTTTTACTTTTCTTTGCTGAATTTAAATTAATGATGTTTCACAACAATATTGTGAAAATTTAAGACAAATTGAACAAGCGGGACTTGTTGAAAATCTGCCTCCAAATTACCCATCATACCAATTTCAGCCTTTTTCACTATGGGAAAAGTGAAAATATTTGATTCTTTAAAACCAGATGAATAGAATAAAAATATTTATGCATCGGTAGTTACCACAAATGGTTTTGCATTACATCATGACAAAATTCTGCAAATTCACTTTTTCTATGTAAAGCGCTAAGCAAAACATGATTTTCCGAAAGATGTTTAAAGCAGAGTAGTGCTTGCCTTGCCAGTAACTGGCATCGTAAGTTGTGTCTTGCCTGTCCTACCGATTGGTAGACTTTCTTCGTTACTCTCTTTATGTACTTTCGTGTTTGTTTTTTTTTCTTTCCTTGTTTGCTAGTTCTAATTATTTTTTAAAGTACAAACAGACGATGACAATTTGCCTAAATGTCATAATATAGAACCCAACCCAGCGGGCAAATGGCGTTTTTGTGGCGTCGTATGGACGTCGATGCAACGTCATTGCATCGACGTTCATGTGACGTTGTTTAGGTGTTGTTTGCCCGCTGGGTAAATTCCATGTTGTGTGACCTGAAAACTTTAAATGAGCAAGTTGTGTTTCATTATATATGTGCTATACTTAACGCAATTAGTTCTGCAGGTTTGGATTAATACTATACTTATTAAAACATCGTTACTCCAACTTTTATTAATTTTTGGTAGCCTAATATAAGCTATGTCAAGTATCCTTATGAAAGTTCCACATTACCATCAGTTCCACATTACAGCATTAAATATTTCTCACGTTTTCTTTCTTATTCTGTATTTGTTTTCAATTTGACACAGCGAATAGCGCTTTCAGAAAGTGATATCATTTTTGCACTAGAGCAATAACAACATAATATGTTTTTTTTTTTTGTTTTTTTTTTTGTTTTTTTTTTTGCACTGTTTGCAGCGAATATAGTCGTAAAATTAAATTATTTGAGAAAACTTCGGTTGTATCGTTTCACTTCCGACTTTCAAACTTGAAATGTAATTTATATGGTGTTTTGCTCCAACTTGACGTCATATTTCATAACGTCAAGTAAAATGACGTCAGCAATTTCTACGTTATAGAAATTCAACATTCCACTATGTAATAAAGTCTGAGATTGTAAATAGTCGACAAACAAGCAATACTAACCTAAAGAAGCATGCAATTTTGATATGGCGTGTTAGTATTGAGAAATGTCGGTATTATTGTTTCTTGGATTGTATCGTAGATTTCGCATCATTTAATATTTAGAGCTGTATAACAATCGTAATTACGACACTTTTTCACGTTAGAAGAGTTAAAAATAGTCAGCTTGAGAAATATATCATGTAATTCTATATTATATTATTTGTGTAAATGACCGTTGTATATTTGTACTAAAAATAATAAATAAAAAAAAAATCAAATCAAATCTTGAGGATTACTTTTTAAAGAGTTTTTGCCCCTTAAAATTATTTAGCTGGACTTCCGTTTTTTTTTTCGTTTTTTTTTTTGCACAATAGGCGATTTATCATGTGCACACTGGGTGACAGAGAGTTTAATTCTGTTTCATCTGTATTTCTGCAAGAAAATCTTAATTGCTTTTTAAGTTGATTTAAAGATGTCTACAACAAACTGTATACAAATTCGAAGCACTAGCGGAAGAGATGGAGTCCAAGAACCATTCAAATATCATCTATTCCCTGACTTAATAAAGAAGAAACAATCTATTTATCCCCAGAGGAAAAAGCAAACATACTAAATAATTGTTTCACTGAACAAAAACACCTAGACGAAACTAACGCTTCTCTGCCCACAGCTACAGTCACTCCACCAGATAAAATCAACAATATTATTACTACTCCACAGGAAGTCGAATCGGTTCTAAAAGTCGTTAGCTATAGGTAAAGCCACAGGATCCGATCTTATCAATAACATATTATTAAAAAGACTTGCTGAATCTTTAACTTTTCCTCTATGTGACCTTTTTAACTTCTCTCTTGCAAACAGTAAATTCCCAAGTATATGGTAGCAGACCAATGTTACACCAGTCTTCAAAAAGACTGATCCTTCGTGTCCATCCAATTATAGATCAATATCAATACTAAGTGCCGTCGGTAAAATTCTTGAGAAAATTGTGTTTAAGTATATGCTAAATTTCTTTCGTGATCATCAAGTGATAACCACTATGCAATCTGGCTTCATCCCAGGCGATTCAACTGTAAATCAGCTTGTACATATTTATAACACTTTCTGTAAAGCTCTCGATGAAGGTAAAGATGTCCGAGCAGTCTTTTATGACATAAGCAAAGCCTTTGGCACAGTATGGCACAAAGGACTTCTATACAAACTCAAATCTGTAGGTGTTTCTGGTTCTCTTTTTCATTGGTTCTCAGATCATTTAGCTAATAGAAAACAAAGAGTAGTTATACCAGATACTGTTCTGACTGGTTACCAGTTATGGCTGGTGTTCCTCAAGGTTTCATTCTAGGCCCTCTTTTATTCCTTCTATATATTAATGATATAGTAGATAACATCAACTTAACAATTAGACTATATGCAGACGACACAAGCTTTTACATTATAGTAGACGATCCGCACAATACCCGCAAGGCAACTAAATACCGGTTTGCAAATGATTCATAAGTAGGCTACCCCGTGGCTTGTTACATTCAACCCTACAAAGTCAGAGTCTATTATTTTTTCAAGAAGGCTTAATAAACCATACCATCCTCCCATTTTTATGAATAATCAACCTATCGATGAAGTTTACACATACAAGTACATGGGCGTTTTTGTTTCAAGTGACTGCCAATGGCATGATCATTTAAATTACATTAAATCAAAAGCATGGAGCCGTATTAATGTTATGCATAAAATTAAATTCAAGCTTGACGGAAAATCACTCCAAACTATGTACTTCTCTTTTATTCGCCCACTTCTTGAGTTTGCCGAAGTTATATGGGATAATTGCACCCAGTACGAGGTAAACGAACTTAAAAAAATCCAAAATGAAGCAGCCCGAATCGTAACAGGAGCCACTAAACCCGTGTCTATGTATTCTCTTTATTTAGAAACATGATGGGAACCCTTGGCATCTCGACGGAAAAAAAAACATAAGCTATTGGTATTCTATAACATGGTAAATACTCTTTCCCGTACCTACTTATCTTCTGTTGGGAATACCTCAACCTGTCAGTTACGTAATGCAACCAATCTTCATACTTTACAATAATTCCTCTCTACCCTCTGTTATCAGAGATTGGAACGAGTTGCCAGACAATGTGCACAGCTCACCTAGCAAAATGGCATTTAGACGTCATCTTAACAATAACATTATCTCTCGTCCTGTAATGTGTTTTGACCCACATCTAATTCGACGCCACTTTTGTTAACATCCCGATCTCGCGCTCACGTGTATTTTCCAATTGCGTCACGCTGATTTTCCATCCTAGAACAGAAGGGGATTTCCCTGTGATCAGTCATGTGGAAAGTCAAAGAGCCAAAGGTAAAAAAAAACTACTTTTAATTTTACCTTGTTGATTTCTCATTGAATTCTTATGTCACTTTTTATGCATTCAAAAAGTTCATGAAATAAGAAGATAATTTAATTCCAGAAACAAAAGATGTGTCTCGTTTGTTTCACTGTCATTCATAGGGAATGTAACATGACCAGTCATTTGACCAGATGACGTAGCGTACACAATATCACTGTTTAGAATACTGTTACGCGTTATATAAAATGGGCGAGCAGTTGAACAAATTTTAGATTTGCTTATTTTTATGAATGGACATCTTAGTATCTAACAGTGTTCACATGCATTTGCAATCTCTTTGAACATATTTTGAAGACATCTAAAATCAAGTACAGGCCGTATTCTCCAACTGATACTACTAGTGCTATTCTTAAAGTCAGTGAATCAGATGCCCCTAGCAGGACTACAGCTAGACTGTGTGGACTGCCAGAGTCATCACTAAGGCACAAGCTGAGTGGGCGTGTAAGTGAAGAGGCAATCAGATCAGGACCACCACCATTGTTTTCGATGGAAAAAGAGACACGCCTGTCAGATCATCTTAAATTCACAGCCTCTGTTGGCTATGGCCACAGTAGGTAGGTTAATTGATAGACTGGTAGTTGTTTATATTTGCTGTTACATTTTCCTACGTTACTATGAAAGACTTTTAAAAGCAGTTAAATTTTTCGAATGTGGAAATATGCATAACATACAAATAGTTATTGTAGTCCCAACATACTCAACAAATATTTTTCTTTTATCGTTTCAGATCACAGATGCTAGAACTGGCGACTGAGTATGCCATCTGGTTAGGGTACAGAGACAAGGAACATCTTTTGAGTTTCCAGTAATATAGTGATTTTATGGCACGCTGACCGGGAAAGGTATTGAAGCCAAGGGGACCCGAGATGCAGAGAGCCAAGGCAACAATGCTTGACTGTTGCACTAATTATTATAATGAACTAAATCAGGTTCTGACTAAATATGACCTACGTGACAAACCAGAGAGAATATACAATGTAGACGAAAAGGGTTTGTCAGCCTCTCACAAATCACCGTATTTGCTGCAGTAGGAACAAAGCCTCTGCAATCACCTCCAATTCAGAGTTCTTGTAACCGTTGTAGGTTTTGGGAATGCTTTAGGGTACCAAGTACCACCATACTTAGTATTTCCTGAGTCAAGAATGAGACAGGAATTAATGGAGAGCAAAACTCCTGGGACTCAAGGTGGACTCAAGGTGGAGCAATTGTGACATTTTGGGGGTATATTGAGAATCACTTACTCAAATTCTTACCTGAGAGAAATGCCAAAAATTCCCTATTACTTCTTTATGATGGCCACAAATCCCATATAAATTTAGGTATAATTAAATGGGCTAAGCAGGAGAATGTTGTTTTATTTATATTGCCAGCTCACACAAGTCATGTAGATGTTGGCTGTTTTGGCCCATTTGAGAGGATTTTTAATTTTGTGCCATACGTTCATGCGTGAGAATTGTGGCCAGTCTATTACAAGGTACAATATCTGCTCAATTGGTTGTCAAGCATATGTAAAAGCCCTCTCCCCTGATAATCTGCAATCTAGTTTCAGGAGATCAGGTATACACCCTTTTGACCACAATGCTGTACATTCCTCCCATTTCAAGCTAGCCGAGATACTGGAGCAAGAGGAGTCTTGTTGTCCAGCTACACCTGATGAAGAGACTGTTGCAGTGGTTCCTGATGGGGTAGCAGCTGTAGAGATGGTGAAGTGAAGTGTGAATTAGCCACAAGACTTCTTTATTAACAAAGAGAAAATACTAACTCAAAAGAAGATGCAAAACTAGAAAGAGAAAGTATATTAGACCAATTGCCAGTGGCAAGTCCGTGACAGAAGAGAAGACGGTAAGTGCCATAAAGCACATCAGGCAAACAGAAAAAGGCCAGTCAAAGCCACCACTAAAGGTAGTAATTCAAAGTTAAGTATAAGTGGCAGTCTACAAAAACAAAAGATGTGACATCGTCAACAAACGGTAAGAAAACACAAAAGCACACACACCTCCATATCTGAACCTACCGCCGGTCCTTCTTGTCTATTTAAATCCACAGGCAATGGATTAAATGTAGATACTGATGAAAGTCAGTCATCTGAGGATGAAATTCCGGAAGAGGAAAAAAGCTGTATTTGTCATAAATACACCCCAGATGAAGTAAGGCACAGTGTGTCCATAATTTTCCCAAATAGGTACAGTGTGATCGCTGTCCTCACTGCACGCATTTGATTTATTGCACTAAGACTAGGGTCTTCAGGCGGGGTGATAGCTTCTTTTGTCGCCATTGTTCTTACTATATATATGCTATTACTTTATCTTCAAAAAGAAAAAAAAATCAAATTTGAGGGAATAAACAGAGCTTCAAAGCATTAATTCGTATTTCCATTAGTGTTGTATTCTCATGACATAAACTGTGAAAATAATGTAAGCAATAAAATTGATTTATATGTGTAAAAAAGAGCTCTGAGTTTATCAATGTTTACCTGTGTTGAAGTTGCTCTAAAAATGTTTAATTTTTGCAGCATACCTAATACACCACAGTGCTAGTTAAGGAAGCCAATCAATCAGGCACGTCGTTTCTCATGTTTGTAAACAATAACGGCGGTGGTCTGAGAAACGTCATTTTAACATATAAATCTGCCAGGGAAATCAAAAAAGTTTTTATTTCCACTATACTCTGATAATGCTGTTAATGGTCTATATTCTTGACTATCTGTTTATATTCATTGTTTACTCTGAAGAAAGATTTTGCTCAGATTCTGCTTAAGTGTGTCGAAATCCACGAGTCAAGGATACTAACCCACCCATTTTTTATTTGCTGGTAAACGCCTGGGAGATCAATCACGCACGACTGAGAACAAAATGCAGTTCTCTTTGTGAACATCTATATTCTAAAAATATTTTAGACAACCCTATGCATACTTGTGGAGCCAATGAAGACACAAATCATTTCGTTTTGGCATGTAAATGTTTTAGCAATCAAAGACAAGAAATGATGTACACAGTGACTCATTTCTACACACCACAACCCAAAACAAAGGTAAGAGAAAAGTCCAGGGAATGCCACAATCACAAACCGCAGCCCTTCCCAGACACCAAGAGGAAGAGGAAACCGACAAATCCAAACAAGCACAAATCGAACAAACGTACGAAGAGCACTAAGATTAGCTCTCTCTTCCCCAAGCAAGGTATTCACAATGCTTAAAGGACTGAAAAACACAAGAACAAAATACACAAGGTAAGACATAAACAAATCGCCTCGTAGAATAAACCACAAAGCAACAAAGAGTAAGACCAACACCGGGACCCCCGCCATAGAACGGTCAGTAGAGTAAATCACCGGGGGTTTAAAACACTTTTACAGCTAGCCAACTTCACCCTGGGTCCCAATACTACTGTTAATACAGAAATACATAAAAATTCGGTTCGCATAAAGGCTCACAACTAAGTCAATGCATCTAAGCGAAAACAGAAAAATCAAATTAATCACTATAATAAACAAAGACGAGTACTCATGGCTAATTCCACTGTTTGCCAGAGTAAATGAAAACCAATAGTTTAACCACGGCGGGCCAAGCCAAAGACATATCGTCAAGCCCCGACCCACTGGTTAAAGTTTTACGAAGAGGCCATCATTGAGTCTGAGGCCCGAACGCCGTCGTGCAATTAAGGAGTGAAGCATAGCCATCAACAATGATTGGGTTGACAACTAGGCATGTAGTCTGCCGCATAATATCCAGGCTATAGCCAATTCTTTTATAACGGTTAATAAGTTTTCTGAATTGCTCCGAAAAGTTCCTTTATGGAAGCCAAGAATTGAATGAATTACAGAATCAACAAATATTTATAGCAGTACAGAACTTCATCTTAAAATCTCAACGTTTCAAAATTAGATAAACAATTAAAACAAACTAAAATAATCTATAATTATATAAAACAACCCATGCGTTAACATAACAATATAAGATATTTCAAGCTAGTCAACCGAAGGTCCATAATATAGTTACCATGACGGCTAAATTATTTTTGTATTAAAGCTATTACGATTGTTGTGTTATAGTGTTTTTTTTTATAATAATATATCAAGACTCCATTTCCCGTGGAGTAGTAGCATCTCATATAATCACGAACATGCATATATTTTAGAAAGTAGATTGTTAGGTTATCAATGGTAAATAAAATGCCTAGTTAGGCAGGAATAAAGGGAATGCAAATTTTCATGCATTCGCTTTTCTTCTGCTTATTTTGATGCATGGTTTAACATGTAAAACAGTACAATTACTTAAGCTTAAGTTGTTCAACTCACGTACTACTATTGTTATTGTAAGCTTTGATGATTTCACAGTAGGATACAGATTAACACAAGTCTTCTGACTTTCTTCTGAATCCCATTTGTACAAACAAAATATGTTTAAACCAAGGACCATTCTAACTTAACTGTTTCCTGGGGTTGTATCACTGGAAAAGGTCCAGAGAGTCGGTTCAGTTAGTCTAATAATGTTTTAGTCCCTTACCTTAAGATGTCTTTTGGCCATTTATTTCTGTGAGCCAGCAGCAACGGCTCCGGCAAAAAGACTGTTCTTGAATTTTTTTTACTGAACTGTGCACCAAAGGCAGTTTTTTGTTATTGTTTTTTTTTTTTATGTCACTGCTCTATTTTTTACTAAATATATCTGTAGTTTCACATTTTCAAAGGCACACTGAGAAATCCAGAATTAAGAAATTTATAAGCAAACATTATTTCTTTTGAAATATGAAATAAATATGAAATAAATTTGTTTTCTTTTATGTACCGTTTGTTGCATCTTCTCTTGAAAAATAAGTTTTTCATTCTTAGTTTTTTAGGAAAAAAATCAGCATGCTTACTGTTCGTGCTCCTTCTCATCAAGGCCACATAAAATTTCGTTGAAATTGGCGTTGGTGTGGCTATGTCTACACAGACAATACAACTTTCCAAAACGTTGCCACCCGGAAAGTAGGATCCTTATAAACTAGCTGATGTATTACAACATGGGAATACTTTCTATATGACACTTATTGCAAAGAATCCACAACTTGGATATATAACAGTCAATGACATCAGTTCTGAAGTGTAAGATGTAGAGGTCTCTGATAGTTTGCATGGAACTTTCAGTACCCACAGCAAATCAAGTATTCATTCATCATTTCTTTCCCTAGAATTCTCACAGTGAACGGTCAATGTTTGTTTATTAGGATAAAACCGTGCCTTGCTATATGTGTGTCATCAATAAAGATGTCAATTTTACTTTTTTGATTCTCACTTTAAGAGTGACAAGGGAATGTTGACACCAGATGGTGCTGCCTGCATATAAGTGCATAGAAATCCTGAAGAATTATGCCTCTTCATATGGCAACTTGCTGCAACTATGAAGCTTGAAAGCCCTGTTCAATTTTAAACCGCCAGTTAAGTATTAAGGTGCCACCTGGACCCAGCCGCCCAAATTCAGACTTTTCCGAATTTGATACTATATCAAATGGTGAATACCCGTGTCAGCTCTATGTGGCAGCTGAAACATCGAGACCTGCCAGGGAGGATAGTGTTATATTTTTGCCACTACTCATGTTTATCTTTTCTAAACTCCTAGGTAAATATCTAACCCTTTGTCTTTAATACACCTTTTGTTTTTTCCTCATTCTTTCTTATCTCAAATGCTTTCTTTGCTATTCTGCTTCTTTCCTGTTTCATTTCTGTTGGCAAGTCCGCCAACACTCTCTTCTTCTTACTAGCATACTTATGGACATTTTTCAGTGATACTCTCTATCCTCAAAAGAGGTGAATCTGAGGATAATTGCCTTTGGTCCTGGAGCTTTTGATGGAAGTCTGTGACCATTTGAAAAGTACATCTTTTCTAAATTCCTAGGTAAATATCTAACCCTTTGTCTTTAATACACGTTTGTTTTTTCCTCATTCTTTCTTATCTCAAATGCTTTCTTTGCTATTCTGCTTCTTTCCTGTTTCATCTCTGTTGGCAAGTCTGCCAACACTCTCTTCTTCTTACTAGCATACTTATGAACATTGTTCAGTGATACTCTCTATCCTCAAAAGAGGTGAATCTGAGGATAATTGCCTTTGGGCCTGGAGCTTTTGATGGAAATTTGTGACCATTTGAAAAGTACATCTTTTCTAAACTCCTAGGTAAATATCTAACCCTTTGTCTTTAATACACGTTTGTTTTTTCCTCATTCTTTCTTATCTCAAATGCTTTCTTTGCTATTCTGCTTCTTTCCTGTTTCATCTCTGTTGGCAAGTCTGCCAACACTCTCTTCTTCTTACTAGCATACTTATGGACATTTTTCAGTGATACTCTCTATCCTCAAAAGAGGTGAATCTGAGGATAATTGCCTTTGGTCCTGGAGCTTTTGATGGAAATCTGTGACCATTTGAAAAGTACATATTTCTGACTCTTTCATCATCTTTATGTACTATAAAGCTTTCTCTACGTATGTCAAACACATCTTCATCAGCTTCTTCACTAAACCCATAGAACAAGAGGTTGTACTTCCTATCTTGTTTCTCAAGAAGCATCAATTTATTGTCTAGCTCTCTCATTTTCTCTTTCAATTTTGCAGATGCTGTTTTCATTTTTTTCAGTTAACTCTTCTGCGATCTCTTCTCTTTTAGTGTCCTGAGCTTTGTCCATATCTTTCATCGGCTCATACTGATACTCAAGAAATTTCTCTATTCTTTCTACCTTATCTGAAACTGACTTTACTGATTCTGTAGCCTTCTTTACTGAATTTGATATAGATTTCACTTCAGTTTTTGTCTGTTCTATTTCTTTTCTCACATGTTATTTCTGCATTCAGATTCTTTTCTCACATGTTATTTCTGCATTCAGATTCTTATGCTATCAACTGATGCTTTAAATTGACTTTCTAAACCATTTATTTGCTTTGACAACTCCTTTGAAATTCTACCTTCACTTTCTAAGAACATTCCTGCAAAAATGGTCATTAGTTCATCTTTAAACTCGGAGAATTCAGCTTCTATTCCTGTTTTAAAGGCTTTAGCTCCTTTAGCACAATCAGACTCTTTTGCATCTTTACTGTCCTTCATAGTTTCTTTCATTTCTTCTGTTTTATCTACTTTACCCTCATTTTCTGTCTGTTTTATCAGGTTTCTGAGTTTCAAGTCTACTTGGGGTAACAGAGGCAGCAATAGCACCACCACTCTTTTTGTTTGACTCTCTTGTAACAGGTTTTATTATACTAGACTGAGATTGAGGGGATTAAATGCAGGCATACTGTTATTATATTTCTATCTGCTTATGTTTAAGATAGTTCAAGATTTAACTACTGTTATATATGCAGTTTATATACAGCTTATATCAATAGATATTTTTAAACAGTGCAAGGGAAAATAGTTTTTCTCCATAATACAAACGAATCCAGGTTCACCTTGTATTATCTGTGCGTGAAGTTACCATAGTTCACCACATTACATCACTTTTCTAAATTGTACATTACATCACTTTTCTAAATTGTTTCTGCTTTCTCACATGTCCCAGATATGAGGGTTCAATAGATTATGCTTGTTTTGTTGGACATGTATTACTGGAGCCCCATACAAAGTGTTTTCTTTTTACTCAGTCAAAACATCTTTCACTGCCATTTTCAAAACCGGAAGATCTGAACGGTCAATGTTTGTTTATTAGGATAATACCCCGCCTTGCTATATATGATCAATAAAGATGACTGTCAATTTTGCTTTGTTTGATTCTAAAAAAAGGTAAGAGAAAAGTCCAGGGAGTGCCTCTAACTCTAAGAGTGACAATGGAATGTTGACACCAGATGGTGCTGCCTGCATGTCAGTCCATAGAAATCTTGAAGAATTATGCCTCTTCATACGGCAACTTGCTGCAGCTATGAAGCTTGAAAGCCCTGTTCCATTTTAAACCGCCAGTATAAATTCTGAAGATGCCACCAGGACCCAGCAGCCAAAATTCAGACTTTTCTGGATTTGATACTATATCAGATGGTGAATACTCGTGTAAGCTCTATTTGGCAGCTGAAACATCGGGAGCAGCCAGAGAGGATAGTATTAGTAGATTTTCTCTCCATAGATCTGAACTAAATTAGTGTGTCCAGGGTATTGATGACAGTGCTGTATTTATTGACCAAACCCATACTGAATGTTTGTCACATGTTGACGATCTTAAGGATGATGGTTGTAATGATGATGAAGGTTGTGATAATGATGTTTGTGATGGTGAGGCTGAAGTTGGAAATGATGCTTTTAATGATGATGAAGATTGTGATAATGATGATTGTGATGGGGATACTGAAGTTGAGAATGATGGTTGTAATGATGATGGTCTGTTTGATGATGATAATGAAGATGAGAATGATGGTTGTAATGATGTTTGTGATGATAAAGTTGAGAATAGTGGTTGTGATGATGATGATGGTAATGATGATCAATCTGAAGATATAATGCAGTTGAAACTGAATGTCACTTCTGACAGTGATATACCATTAATAAAACTTAAGGAAAAAAATAAAAAGTTAAAACCAGGGATAATTCCACTTTAAAATCTGGAGTCGTCCACTCTTTTCAATCTCAGAATGATCACTCTTGTCAATCTGAGGAAGGCTCTAATCCAGGGTTGGCTCGTCTTCTCAGTCTGACTGAAGATGAACCCACGTCTCAGTCAGGGGATGGCCCTTTTATATACTTCTTGGTCAGAGAATAGGATGCCGTCTATATCCATGGACAATCTGGGTAATAAAAACACTGTTTTTGAGTGCTCATCTCAAGTCCTACCTCTCAATCTGGAGATGGCCCTTCTCAAATTAGAAGCAGAAAGAGGAAGCGGGATCCTAGTAAATGGATACGAAATGTAGCAAAGCAAAGAGACGATGTAAAATTCTGATTCTGGAGTATCTTATATAAATAAACGAGGCATTAAGAAACCAGCTAAGGTGATGAAAAAGCAATGTGGCATTAAGTGCAGGGACAAGTGCACAAGTAATTTTAACAGTGCTGATAGAGAGAAGACATTTCATTCTTTACTGAAAACATACGGAGAAAAGCAATACTGGCCAATCTGACAGGAGAAAAATCTTCCATTTGCCGGTTTCTACCATGTTAAAGGCTAAAAAAATCTGGTTTATAAAACCTTTTTCCACAACACTTGGTATATCAGACACAATGGTAACCACAGCAGATAAAAAAGATAAGTAACATAGGTATGTGTAATGATGACAGTAGATGTAAGAATGAAAAAAAAAAAAAAAAAAAAAAAAAAAAAAAAAAAAATAAAATAAAAAATAAAAAACAGAGACACAGACAATTTATGTTCGCTGACATGTAATCTTTTGAGAGAGTTGAAAGCCATTATTGTAGACGTCATACCAAACAGGTATGTTTTACCTTTGTCCTTCACTTTGGCATGGCAGAGTAACACTGATTATCCAGAAGCAACTAACTAGACAAAGAACAACGAACGCAGTTAAAATAGATTACTATAGAATTAAGTACCTGTATGAGAACATCATTCTGATCCGTGATAAGTTGTTCTCAAACAGGTAGGCCCTACTTACTCCCTATTCGCTCCCCTCCCCCCACCCCCACCACTCTACTGAGAGGATTCTCTGTCACACAAGTTGCATCTGGATAACAGATGTGTGTTACACAATCCTACACTTAACTGTTTTTATTTTATTTTATTTTATTGTCAAGTGAAATGTTCATCATCATCATCATCATCATCATTATTAACATCAACATCATCATCGTATTTTTATTAACGAGCAGGTACAGGGGCAACATCCACATCAGTGGGCCCCCTTCCAGGTAGCTGGCTTGCTGTACGCATGGCAGATCTCACACTAGATCTCCAGGTATATCATGAGGGTCGATAGCCGAGAGCTTCCGCTCTCTGCAATCCCTCTCTGTCAGCTGCTTCCATGTCATCTTGGGCCTCCAAGGCCCACGCTTTCCATCAACCTGTATGTCAAAAACTGTCTTGACTGCACTATTGGAGCGTTCCACATGTCCATACCTGCGGAGCCTTCTCCTTTCAGAATGAGGTCCAGATCTTCAATGCCAAGCCGCGCAAGTAGCTCACTGGATCTGGTGGTGACAATGTCTTGCGGCTTGACATTGCAGATCTGTCTGATCATTGCCCTGTCATTTCGCTGTAAACGTTGGAGACTTGGCTTTGTCAATGGCCAAGTCTCACTGGCATTTCACTTAAGACAAGAGTTGTACACGCGCCACGTGTCTTGAAAGAGAGGTGGCGGGAACAAAGAACTGGTAGCAGCTTCTTGAAATTTTCCAGGCGGTTTTCACACGTGTTGTGGTTGACTGTTCACAGCCGCCGGCTGCTGAGAGCAAATCTCCTAGGTAGCAGAAGGAAGCTACCCCTCCAGCTTGTAAGGTCCGACTGACTTCCCTCGGTGGTTTGCCGTCCAAGGGGCGTGCAGTTCCCTGGCACATCTGTAATCGGGGTCCTTTGTCAAGCGCTTGAGCCAATGCATTTCTTGTGCACCCAGTGCTTGCAGCCATTGCAGACGATGCTGTTGCTGCCCACTCCAGTGCGACAGACGGCGCATGGAGACTCGCCTGAGCTCTGCATGAGGTCCAGGCCCGTACCACAGATCATGATCTTCGTCTTTCCTGCATTTACTCAGTCCTTTTTTCTCCGTTGCTTCTTTCCAAAAAAGGTAAGAGAAAAAAAAAGTCGAGAGCCTCCTGACACTTTCCTCGAGCGATTCAGCGATGATAACAAGGTCATCGGCATAGAGTTCCCTCCCTACAGGAGACCCCATAGCGAAACTCGCATGACAGGGCTTCAAGCACAATGACGAAGAGCAGTGGGCTGAGTACCGAGCCTTGGTGAACACCGACCTTCATTTCAAACTCTTCGCTGTACCCCTCACCAACACGGACACGGCTCCGTGCATTGGCATACATCCCCTGTACCAGTCGCACAATCCACTCCTCCACACCAAGTTTTCTCAGCGCCCACCAGATGACCTTCCAAGGCACTCGGTCAAACGCCTTCTCCAGGTCTACTTAAGCCATGTAGAATCTCTTGTTGGCAGTTAGATACCTTTTGTACAGCTGCCTGACTACAAAGATTGCGTCTGTTGTGCCTCTGCCTGGGACAAAGCCAAACTTGGAATCGTCGATTGACACCAACTCTCTGATGAGGCCCTCCACAATCCTCTCCAGGACTTTTATAACCTGCTCTGTCATCTTGAGACCGCAGTAGTTTCCTCTTTCCAATGCATCTCCCTTACCCTTGTAGAGGCAGACACTAAAACTCTGCTCCCAGTCAGAGGCCACCTTGCCATCGCGAATGATTGCAGCTGCGAGGTCACGGATCATGGATGTGCCGTCACCGGCTGCTCGTATCATCTCCACCACTATGCCTGATGGGCCCGATGCCCTGCCCGCCTTCATCTGAGACATAGCCTTCTTAACCATTTCAATGGTAATTTGGATGGGCGGGCCTTCCACTGGTGGTTCGTTAGACAGGTGGGCTGGGTCACAGTCAAACAACAATGAGAAGCCTTTGGTAGTGCTCTAACCAGGCCTTCTGCTTTGAGTATTCGCTTATTGACGTCCCCTGCATCATTCTTCACCGGTTTGTCATCAGTAACATCAGCGTTCTCTCTTCTAAACTGGTCAGCAAGGCGGTTGACTTCTGAAGACTTGGGGTCAATATTCTCGTAGAATTTCTTGTCTGCTTCTTGACGAGCATGGTGTATTGCATGTCTGGTAATGCGTTTGGCTGCATCGTATGATGCCCAAGTGTCTTTACCAGTCTTCCAGACCTTGAAAGATTTCCGCTTTGCAGCAATGGCCTTTTCCACGTGCTCATTTCACCACCTGGTTACGACGCCAACGGTGGGGCTGAGTTGTGCCTCACACCTCCTCAGTTGTCTTGAGCAGCCGGTTTTGATGTTGTTCCATATGTCATCAGTGGCAGCATAACCTAAACCTACAGACGTCCTCACATGCGAGTTGAAGACCGCCTGGAAATGACTGCCCTTCTCAGGGTCTTTAAGCTTCCAAACTTTAAGGCGAAGGGTGAATTTGCGCTTGGATTTTAGTGGCACATCAATCCTCATATCGCATACAAGAAGCTGATGTTGCAGGGCTACTTCCTTGCCAGGGATCACTTTTACATCTGTGACAAGTTAACGCATGGTCCTACGGAAAAGAATGAAGTCTACCTGCTTGGCTACGTTTCCCGACTTGTACGTGATAAGATGGCTGTCACGTTTCTTGAAACATGTGGTCCCAGGAAGCAGGTTGAATGCTAGGGCATACTCTAGGGTTCTCTCATCCTCAACATACCCCATGTCACCATTCTCTTGCCTACGTGGCCGTTCAGTCTCCACAGGGGATCAGAAATTCGGATCCTGGGATCCTGGCAGTAACAGCTGATCAAAGAACAGGTCCTTAACCTCATCAGTAAGACCACTATGTGGGGCATATACAGATAGAAAGGTAACCACACGCTGGCCAACTATAAGCTTCACTAAGATGATTCTCTCACCTCAAAAACTTTCTCTATCCACTCTTCCGCCACAAACACTCCTTCACCAGCAGTGCCTTTGTCGTTTCCTGACAAGTAGAGCTTGTACCGGGTGTCCTTGCCCTTGATTGTGCGACAGTTGCCACCGTGGTATCTGGTCTCCTGAATACAGCAGACATCCACTTTCCTGCCGGATAGTGTTTCCACTACCTCACAAACTCTTCCTCTCAGAGTGTTTACAATGAGTGTTCCCACCCTGAATTTCCTCAGGTGCTTGCTTGATTCGCCACAATTGCCCGACCCTGTTATAAATTAAATTGTGTTATACCTTAATGATCCTCGGTGGCTCTGTTGGACTCTTGGATGCACGTCCGACTGGTGATCAGGAGGTTGCGGGTTCGACCTCCGGCGGGTCGGCAAATTCTTTCGTGGAGATGGATCATGAAATATTTTCTACGGTCATTCTCTCCCTTCTGCTGAGTGAAGAAAGGTAGTTGTCAGTTTCTGCTAAAAGAATATGCACAATATACTTTCAACCGCTTAGAGGACTACGCCGGTTAGGTAAACTGACCACGCTCGACATGACCCCAGTGGGTTGAAGGGACCGTTAAACCTCAACACAAACAAACAAAAATAATCCTAAATGTTTGTCAGGTATGATAACGTAGACCCATATAAGACTGTAAGAAATCATATGCAAGCATAATCAAGGAAAAGAAACATCAAGGCGGAGGTTGAGTATCACAATTTATGCATATGTTTAAACCCTTGGAGTACATGCATCATGCTAAAAAATTCTATACAAGCATGCTACCCTGCTTCAGAATAAGAATAAATCAGAACAGTACTCTTTGCAGTTTTGAGATTAAGAGTTTTTGTTATTTCCCCTACCAGACTATTTAAAAATATACTTAAACGAAAATCATACTCACAGAGGCTATTGTTGCATTACTTTTACATGATTTACTTGAAAGTAGTAAAATCCAGGTGTTTTCTTGTTCAGGTCTTTAGAGTCAGATTTAATAAAAGCTAGGTCAACAGACTGTCGTCATTTCGTGGGTTTTACACCCAGAAGGCACACTGAAGCACGCAAAAGCACGATTCAGTGTGCATTAATATCTTCCGTATTAAGAATGTTACATATTGAGGTTATTTGCTACATGCAGAAATTTTACTGATGACATCATAATAACTGTGAGTAAGCTGTCGCATCGATTCGACAGGAAATCATTTATTAAAATGTAACTGATCTTCTCGATGTTTACTACAACATAGTATATCTAATTCTGACGTCTACTGCACTACACTTTGACGACAGTTGACCGCCCTCGAAGATGACATACTGTTATATGCCAGTCTATTTTGGCACTTTAATGGGACACTACCTAACACCACTTTATTGATCATCTTGTCCGTTCCAAGTTAGCTGTCACAATCAGGAAGGCAGCGGACACACAACGACAAGACACAACAGTCAAGCACTGACTTCAACACTCGAAATAAATTATTAACTGCTAAACTTCTAAAAAAGGTAAGAGAAAAGTCCAGGGAGTGCCACAATCACAAGCCGTAGCCCTTCCTAGACACCAAGCCAACTCAGTTATCGGTACCATAAACTCCGCAAAGCCTTTTCTAAATTTTATAGACGTCATTTCAATTTCAAAATTCAATATTGGACAAATCTCTTCTGCAACAAGGCCTATCGGAACCTGAATTTCATGGTAACTTAGGATATAAATTCATAAAAAAATATATGCTTACAATGATTCTAGCTCTCAATTCCGTAAAATCATTCTTCCGTATATAAAGACTTGGTACAACATTAATGTAATACGACAGACTGCATGCTTGGTAGTTAACCCAATCACGGTTAATAACTTTGCTTCCCTCTTTAGTTGCACGCTGGCGGGTCGGGCCTCAAATAGTGACGGCTCCCGCTAAAGACTTTTAAGTAAGTCGGTTGGTGCCTGATACTCTGACTCTGGTCGGGCCCACCGAAGTCCAACTGTTGGTTTTCTTTTGCTTCAGCATTTCAGTTATTTCTTGCTGTCGAGTCCTCATCGTTGTTTCATCTCTGTACTTGTTTGAATTTTATGTTCTCGGAGCTGTTGTCCATGAGTTAGGAACCCTTCACGTGGACTCAACAAATGTCTTTTGTATACCACGGCAGAACTAAAGCCACGTAAAATCGATTTAAGCCCCAAGTGATATTTTACTGACCGTTCCAAGGCGGTACTTCTGCTGTGGTTTACTATTTCTCTCAATGTATGTTTTTGCATGTATGTCCTGATGATTTTTTTTTTATTTTGGATGGCCGTTTGGCCATTTTTTGGAAAAGAAACTGTCCTTTAGTCTTTCTGCCGGTAGTGTTTTTATTTTGGTGCCATTGCTTTAAGTGCGTCATTCTTTCCCTTTGGTGCCTTGGACGGAAGGTGTTAGGTAATTGTATCGATTACTGATCATTGCCTTCTTTTCTATTTGCAATAAACAGAGATTTTGCAACAGAGAAACATTTGCAGAATTTAGACTTTTATACGAAGGACAGTCAAACATTCAGATGCATTTACATGTAGCCAGGGTCACTACTTATTGGTGAGTAACTACTGAGTTCATACCAGTGAATGGACAAAATATTAGGGGTATGTAACCTTGCACTATATTTCTGTCTACTCTCTGATAATGCATTTTGTTTTGGTAGACGATCAACGGTTATATATGGGTATTTAGATATTGTACACGACACCTTGAAAAATTTTGTACATCTCTGTATGTACATTTTTATGTTTAAAAATGTGACGTTTGTAAAATTATAACATTTTGATTACGAACAGAAATATTGTTTTTAATTTCATGCTGAACAACCATTTCCTACTCCTACTGCTATGAACCATTATCGGCATATAGTTTAGAATAGTTATTACAACTATGCAGTCAACAGCGCGGAGAGCATGGGCTTTCATAAAGGCATGTGGTAAAGACAGGCACTACCATTAGTCAAGACAAACAATGCTGCCTCAGCTGAAATCTGAATAATAAAAAAAAGTGTTTCATGATGACGAACTCGAATGAAGCTCCAAAGCTTACAAAAAAAATCTAAAATTGTGACACTGATCAGCAGTAGCGGCAATACGATGTAATGTGATATGTATCCATCCTGTAGTCGCACTGATCACATATCAACAATTTAAGAGTGAAGACTTTCAGAAATATAAGTAAAGGGAAAGAACTTACCGCAAAGTTTGAGGCGTATGTTAACAACATTTTGAAGTCTATGTGACTAGCAGCAGTTCAGATGAAACCAAATGACCAGTATCCATTCTGTAGAAATACTAATCACAACTCACCAATTTCAAGTGAAGACCTTCAATAATATAAACCACGCAAAAAAAAAACTTAATGCAAAACTTTTACTCAAATGTTTACCAAATTTCTGAGCCAGTGATGTCAACTAACCTGTATCCATCCATTAGTAATACTAATCGCATATCAACAACTTCAAGTGAAATGTTTCAGAAATACAGTCGACTCTCGTTATCTCGAATTCCAACGGACTCTCTGAAACACTTCGAGATATCCGTACCTCGAAATATCAGGGTTGCAGAAGTGAGGAAAACAATAAATCGAACAACCACATTTAACAAATGAATATGTAATTTGACTCCTGACGTTAGAGATATATTGAAAATATTGTGGAAAAGGGGAGAAATGGCTCCCTTCTTTTTCACAATATTTTGTTACCTGTTCTTAGATTTCCATGTTAAAACAGGGACGAGAATTTCACTTCGAGATAAGCGGTTATTCGAGATAAGTGAGGTCGAGATAACGACAGTCGACTGTATAAGCAAAGCATACAAGCTTAACGCAAAACTTAAATACAAATGTTAAATTTTTGAGTCTGAAACCTTGACCTTTGATCTAAAGGCGAAGCAATAGTAAAGCAACAAACCAGCAGTACTAATACTAGTAACATGTCAACAACTTCAAATGAAGAATTTCGGAAATGTTAGAAATGCTAATACAGCGCGCCTATGTAGGCAATGGAGAAAACCAAAGATTTATTCTGCAACAAATCACTGGGCGGCAGCGCGCGACGCTATCTAGCGCAGTTCCGACGTCATTCTGACACTTTGCTGTCGTCAGTCTTCGTTGCCACGACGTTAGACGGTCTAACGTCGTTTTTCTCGAATCAACAATGTAAAAATGCATTTCTAACACCCCTGCACGTGTTGTTCCTTATTTGTGTTTACATTTCTAGCCGTGCTTTATCTAAGGTATTTGAGCACAGGAATTTCGTCGCGCGCTGTCGACGGGAAACCAATCATATTTGCGAAAGTTTCGCCTCCTGGTAACTATGGACGCTAGATTAGCTTACAATATTGGCCGAAACATTCATATACATAATAAATTATATTATCTATTAAGACAGAAAATGATCTATGAGCATATTGCAGTTCTTTGACTTTTTTTTACCTGATGAGTTTCTCTACAGGGTACACCATTCAAAGACATTCGTTTTACTTCTTGTTTCAATCGTGTATGTTGACGTTCGAAAACGAAAGTAAGTTGGTAAACATTCTTATTTGCTGTTTTATATCTGTCCTTATTTAAGTTCATCGCGGCACTCAAATTTCATACGTTTAGCAATTCTTTCATGAACACAGGATTTAAGTTTTTTATATTAATACATCGTTTATATTTTACACCGTCAGCTGATTCGCATAAGTTATCCGCCATTTTGAATATTCGTCATCGAACCTTGTAACTACGTAACCGCGTGACGCAATGCTTAAGAGGTATTGTCAACTACCAAAGGTGCAGTCAGGCAATAAAAATAATAATGAAAATCAATAAAAAAAATCATTTATGCAAAACTCGCTCAATGAGGGGTGTTAGAAAAGAAATAAATTATTCCGAACCGTGCTCAAATGCCCCAGATAAAGCACAGTTGAGTTTGGGTTTTATCCTGCTGCGCTCGCTCGTGCTCAAATAGGTACAACCCAAACTCAACTGTGCTTTATCTTAGGCATTTGAGCACGGTTTGGAATAATTTATTTCTTAAGTAAACTTCAGCGTTACTGTCAAAACTGTTGGCGGGATTTCTTTATGCGGTTGCGGAAAGTTAGAAGAATCTGAAGGATACAATTACTTTATCGTCGTTTTTTCTATGTGTTAGAATCGAAATAGATCAGCTCTTGTGCGTGATTTGTTGAGTAATAAGTCATAGTTTGTCGGACAATTGTAAGGAGATAAATCACTCGCGTTCCGCGCTCGCGATTTGATCAACTTTACAACTGAATTCCAAACAGTGATTTATTACTCAACAAATCTCTGCTGGAGCCTATCTATTTCTTAAATAAAACAAACCAAACGCAAAACTTAAACGCACATTCAAAACGGACGGACGGAATGACGAAGAAAACTGTGTTCCCCATGACATATTTCGTATGCCGGGGTATGACATTTCTAATATGAAACTTACACTAACAGACATACAAGAACGGAAATTAAGTTTACTGTAAACGAATAAAGATGATTATTGTCGGTTATGATTTGTTTGTCACATAAAACAAGTGTATTTATATATTGGCTGTTAACTTCGTGTTAAGTTATAGGTACACCACGCTATTAATTGTTACTGTAAATCATATATACATATGGTTTACTTCTGCAAACTTGAGAGAAGAAAATATATTGTAATTTGAATCTGAAAACTGATTTTTGAGATATTAACCCATTTATACCTAGCGTCCCATAAATGGGACATTGTCAAACAGTGTAGATCCAGATCAGACGCCGCATAACGCGGCGTCTGACCTGGGTCTACACTGTTTGCATTAAGTTAAGATCTTTCTACAAAACATGACAATAGTAATAACTAATCAGACACCCCTTATATAGGAAATGAACCTGTCCAAAGAGTTAAAGTAGAATAATTCACTAGGCATAAATGGGTTAACATGTAGCTGAAGTTACCCAGGAGAGAACACAATATAAAAACACAGCCTTCCTGAGGCAACGGAAGAAGAAATGATGAGGAACAAACAAAGACAAAACAAAACATCACACTGGCAATAACAGAGGATTCCACTTCGAACAGACAGCGGTTACAGTAGTGTGTGTATGTAAGAGAGAGAGAGAGAGAGAGAGAGAGAGAGAGAGAGAGAGAGAGAGAGAGAGAGAGAGAGAGTTTTCTCGACTGAAATCTCGCCCTTAAGCATTAATTCTGATGCATGTCCAAATTTAAAACATGTGTCTAATTAACCCCCGCAGTAGTTTTCTTTCTTTTGAGCGAGCGTTGCCCATTAGGCAACTTGTTTTTATCATATCTGCACTGACTTTAAATTCTTTTTCTTTCATAACAACACTGCAAAAAATACTGAAAATTTGATCGAAGGGAACTTTTTGAAAACTTGCCTCCAAACTACCTGATCGATCGTTGTTTTTTTTGTTTTTTTGTTCTTTTTTTATTATTATTATTGTTATTATTATTATTATTTACAGTCAGTTTTACAATGGAAAAAAAAATAATTGTTTGATGTGTTTAAAACCAACAAATTACAATGAAATTGTTCGTGCGTAGGTTGTTACGACAAAAAACGAAAAACATGACAGTTTGTAAAACATTTGAGTAGAAAGGAGACCAGAGTAATTATAAAATAAGGTTGTCCATAAAGAAAGAAATGCTTCTAAGAGTCTTGAAAGTTATTTGACAGCAGCCCTTTTGCGCTCTAGCTCTCACATCAAAGATTATCCGATAAACTTGAGCAACTAAGCTGTGGACATACACAGAAAGGACATACAAAGGTTGCTTTTGGGAACAGAGTATCAGTTAGGGTGGTGACTGGAACCAGCAAAACGTATACGGAACTTGATTGTGATTGGACAATGATAGATGAGACAACTTGAATAATGTCAATTTTACAGAAAATGATATCTCATGTGTCAATGGTATCTTTAGTGTGCCAATGTCAAACAAGAGATTCGCTGAGCGGGGCAATATACGCCAGTGGGAAATGAAATGATAAATGAGCAGGGCCCAGTTGTTCAAAGCTAACGACATCGTTAGTTAACGATTCGTTACATTTTACATTGAGTGATACGCAAATATGCTGTAATTTTTTGCTGAAAAAATGTGAATAGCTTAAGCTACTCATATTTTTTCAGCAAAAAATATCAGAATATTACATATTGAATCCGCTAAAACAGTTAACGAAATGACCCTAAACGAGCTCGTTAAGCTTACGACGCTTTGAACAATTGGGCTCAGGACTTTGTCAGTAACTTTATCAATAACATGAATAGTACGAATGGACAATAAAACTACCCAACCTCTTCAGTAAGATCTTTATGTTGATCTGACATCACTGATAGGTGGGTTCAGTATATCACCCTGTTTAGCTGAACACCGAAGTTGCGAGAAAAATCTTCCAGTGGTTAAGAAGATATGGAGTAGATACAAAAAATTACCATTTGAACTTTGACTATGGTCTGACACCACTGAAAGCTAAAAGTAATATAGGCAGGATAGTGCCTGCCTATACTACTGCTAAATTCGGCACATTGTGTTGTTTAAAGGAATATTTACCACAAGTTTCATGAAAACCCTACCAGCCATTCAGGAGATATGGAGAAATCATTGATATGTGGATTCTGCACATTGTCTTGTAAAGGTGAACATTTGACACAAGCTTTTGAAAGCCCTACCAGGGGCTTAGGAGATAAGCGGCAGATACAAAATATTAACATTTGAACGTTCACCTCTAAGTCTGACCTTGACCTTGACATCATTCAAATGCATGTATTGCACAACATCTTGATAAGCTCAACATTTGACCCAAATTTAAAAAAAAATCCAGTGATTTAGTAGATATAGAGTAGATGCAAAAATTAACATTTGGCTTAAACATATTTTGTTCTGATTTTCATTTGACACGCAACAGATATTATACACAAGAACAAACTTTAAAGGATTAGAATGAAAGCAATGTACAGTCGACTCTCGTTATCTCGAATTCCAAGGGACTCTCTGAAATAGTTCGAGATATCCGTAGTTCGACATATCAGGTTTGCAGAATTGAGGAAAAAATAATTTGATTAACCACATTTAACAAACTGATAGGTAATTGGACTTTTGAAGTTAGAGATATATTGAAAATATTGTTGAAAAGAGGAGAAATTGCTCCTTAGGAGCAATTTCTCCTCTTTTCTACAATATTTTCAATATATCTCTAACTTCAAAAGTCCAATTACCTATCAGTTTGTTAAATGTGGTTAATCAAATTATTTTTTCCTTAGGAGCAATTTCTCCTCTTTTCTACAATATTTTCCATCTGTTATTAGGTTTTCATGTTTAGGCAGGGACCAGATTTTCACTTCGAGATAAGCGGTTATTCGAGATAAGCGAGTTCGAGATAACGAGAGTCAACTGTACTTTCCCGATTACAAAATGAAATTGTAGAGAGAAAAGGCAAGTCCTATATAGAATGTGATATATCTGTATGATGATATGAAGTGCTCCATTACATAATATGTAAGTACAAGTGACAAATGTTTGCACTTTTAAATACAACGTACATATTTGCATAACAACACATGCATGCGTGATCTAACGTATCGAACTGAATGAAAAGAAAAAAGGATCACAGGAGCACAGCAGGAACAAACCAAAAAAAAGAAACAAGTAACAAAATTACCATTTGAACTTAGACCTCTAAGTGAACTTGACCTTGACTCAGCATCACCGAAACTTGGGTTCTGCATATCATCTAAATACGCTGCCCATTTAATCCGTTTCAAGAAAATCCTATCAGGGTTTTAAGAGATATGGAGTGCACATAAAAAATATCATTTGCACTTTGACCTCTAAGTCTGATTCGGCCTTCACTCCACATCACTGAAATGTGGCTTCTGCACATATTCTCCATATGCTGAACGTTTGATTCACGTTTCAAGACCAGAACCTCAAAGGTAACTGAAATGTTCCAAGCGGCATAGCTCTGCTATTTGGTGGACTGTAACCTCAAAACAATATGCGCTGCTCCATATCATGGTCTAACTATTACCAAGTTCCAACTTCATGGGATGTTAACTGTTTGAGGAATTAGCCGGAAAAGAAAAGTTTACGAAAGCCAGAAAGAAATGTTTACGGAAATGTTCAAAGGGACATAATCCTGCTAATAATAGGTAGACTGTAACCTTCAAACAATATGCCCTGCTCCCTATCACGGTCTATCTATTAACTAAGTTTTAACTTGATCGGATGTAAAATGTTAGCGGAGTTAGCCGGAAACAAAAAAACAAAAAAAAAAACAAACAAAAAAACAACAACAACAAAAAAAAAAAAAAAAAAAAAAAATATATATATATATATATATATATATATATATATATATATATATTATATATATATATATATATATATATATATATATATATATATATATATATATATATATATATATATATATATATATATTCAGTGGGGCACATAACTGCTGATATTTAGTGGACTATAACCTCGAAACAGCATGCCCTGCTCCACATCATAGTGTAACTATCTCCAAAGTTTTAGCTTGATGAGATGTAAAGTATAGGAGTTAACCGGAAACGAAAAGATTACGGAAATTTCAAAGGGGCATTACTCTTCTGATATTTGGTTACTGTAACTTCGAAATAATATGCGATGTTGCACATCATAGTGCAACTATTTACAAAGTTCGAGCTTGATCGGATGTAAACTAGAGGAGGAGTAAGCCGGAAACGAAAAGTTTACAGAAACTGTCAAAGGGGAATAACTCTGCTAATATTTGGTGGACAATAACCTTTAAATGATATACGTTGCTCCACATTATGGTCTAACTATAAACAAGTTTCAGCTTGATCGGATGTAAACTGTAGGAGTTATCCGGAAACGAAACTAAATTACAGAAATTTTCAAAGGGGCATAACTCTGCTAATAATTGTTTGACTACAACCTTGAAACAATATGCGCTGCTTCACATCAAGGTCTAACTATACGTCAAGTTTCAGCTTGATCGAATGTAAACTGTAGGAATTAGCTAGAAACGAAATCAAATTACATAAATATTCAAAGGGACATAACTCTGCTAATATTTGGTGGACTGTAACCTTGAAACAATATGCGCTGCTCTACATCATTTTCTAACTTTAAGTCAAGTTTCAGCTTGATCGGATGTAAACTGTAGGAAGAGTTAGCCGGAAACGAAAAGTTTTCAGAAATTTTCAATGGGGCGTAGCTCTGCTAATATTTGCTTGACTGTAACTTCGAAACAATATGCGATGCTCCACATCATATTCTAACTATAAACCAAGTTTCAGCTTGATATATGTAAACTATAGGAGTAGTTAGCCAGAAACGAATTATTTACGGACAGACGGACGGACGCCAGACTCCTGGTAAGCTTTTTTTTTCTGTCGTTTATTTTCAACCAAAATGAGGGTATGTGTTCAAGGGCAGAAAGCTGTCAAAAGCATACTGATTGATCCCTTCTTTTTGTAATGTATTTTGTCAGTCTAAGGCTAGCCTTTGATTTGAAATCAAATTTGGAAGTCAAGGAATGTTGCGAGGGCCAGAATTTAGCCAAATGCTAGAATAGAAGCCTCTTTCGTTTGAATCTTCAGGATCCAACTTATTTAATCTATGTGAACAGAGCATGCTATTAAGGGCGAAACTGCGCATGTGTATGCTCTCATGGTACTGCGCATGCACCGTCTCGTTTGATCATGCGCAGTTTGCATATGCCTCGAAGATAGATAGTGTCGTGACGTGGATTTTAAGAGAATTTATGTAAGGGTAGATGAGCTAGAACAAGATAGCTAAGGTGTTCATATTCACACAAGATACAGATCGATGAATGTTTACTGTCGTGTTAAAGATTAGACGAGTTCACCTAAATCCGTATTTAGGCAAAACATGACTAAATATAACATCTCGGACCTTTTCAGATACATTTGTGAAGCATTCGGCAATTTCGCCGCGTACATATCTGAAATGTAAGGTGCTGATGTAGTGGATACATTCATAGTCGTCAAAACCAACAAGCAAGATTGTGTATGGGCACTATGTACCTTTGTGTCAATATTTTTAGTATTTATTTTATTAGTATGTTTTATACAATCTTTTACCATTCGTTGGGATCTTAAATATTTATTAATTACCTTTTTTATATATTCTTTGCTCCAAGCAATTACAAGGAATGTTAATCATATATCTGTTAAATCCGAATCACTATAACAGCAGCTGCATCACCGGTGCCTCACCTACCCCACACGTCTCTCTCTCGCTTGCCATATCAGTCTCGTAAGAATAATAACAAGTGAAAAACAATGTTTGTAAACAATAAATATTCTTTTCATGTTAATGACTTAAAAAGTTTGAGGCGGGATATAAGAAACCCTATAGAATGCTGCATGCGTAAGATCATTACGGCCCTACAACAGCCACTCAATATGACCGCGATCTTTGACTGATGTGGGTGAGATTTTTCATAGTACGCAGAGACCAGAAGGCACGGATACCCAAAGCATCTCATCAGGGTGTGTTTTTTTTTTTTTTTTTTTTTTTTTTTTTTTGTAAGTGCATTACGTCGTTTTATCTATCGATTTTTTTTCTTTCTATCATTTTCATATGTTTTGTTGTTCTATCGTTAGACAATGAACAATCAATCTTACAGTAAAAAAAATGATATATTCAGGAAGATCCACCAGGCCCCGAGGTTATAAAACTTTTTTCATGCTCAACTCAGCTGAGCATGAAATTTATTTTGCTTATAAATCTTAAAATGCTGACATTTTTTTTCAAACTTCTTTCATTCTCAACTCAGCTGAGCATGCTCAGCTGAGTTGAGCATGAAAAAAGTTTTAATTGTTGGTATTTTTATTTTATGACCAAGTGAAATTTCATGCTCAGCTGAATTGAGCATAAAAAATGTTTTATAACCTCGGGGCCTGCTTGCATGAAAATATGGATACATGTATAATATAACATTCGTCTTGCTTATCCCATGGTACCGCCAAGAACACATTTATATAGGCTTTGGTATTTTATGTTGACTGGTACATTTAACAGATGATAATAAAAGGGAATTTACTTTTTTTCTTTTTTTTTTTTTTTTTTTTTTTTTTTGCATAATTTTAAACGGGACCCAAACAATAACAGCAATAAAAAAGTAGCCATCAGAAGAGATGGTCAATACCCCGACTAAAGCGCCATTTCTAAATTTGGTGTATATTTCAATCAGATATCATGGAAATATTGAAACGGAGCAAAGTAAAAAGATGCAAAGATAGTATGAAATGTGACTATAACAATAAGTGAAAACAGTAAAAGGTGTACTGTAAATGTTTTTTTTTTTTTTTTTATTTTATTTTATTTTTGCATATTCTTTTATTTTTGTTTTCATTTTTGTCAAAAAAACTTCTATTGGTCTGATGTGATTATTTATACAGGATGCATAATATTTGCAAATACTTTGTGAGTGTACATATTCTGAAATATTTGTAAAAATAAATGCCTTGTAAAGGTAAAGGTATTTGCTATGTGTTTATTGAGACAAATTCAACAGAGCAAAAGTTGTCTTTCTCGCATACGACACACCTACTTGACCTGATATATGTCCCTACCAAAATTATCAAGTTGTCTCAAACAGTATGGGAGTTATGACCTGCACATGATTTCGGCGTCAGGGGAAATAAGTACATAATGGAGAAAGTGAGAGTACTCTTGAACACGACATGCCTACTGGTCCTTATCTATGCCTCTACCAAATATTATCAAAATATTTCAAACCACATACACAAGAATTTGGCTTAGAAATTCATTCAGGGGAGATAACTAGAAAACAACAACAGAAGATGTTTCCTTCTAGCACGTGACACGCCGACTAGTCCTTATCTATGCATCTACATAATAATATCAAAATATTTCAAGCCATAAAGAAGTCATTCAGTGCACAAGATTTTGGCTTAGAAATTTATTTAGTGGAGGGTACAAGAAAAAGAACAAAGCAAGAGTTGTCCTTCTTGCATGTGACACTCCTACTTGACATGATATAAGTCCCACCGAATATTATAAAATTATCTCAGACAGTATGGGTGTTATTGCCTGCACAAGATTTCGGCTTCAGGGGAGATAAGTATATAACAAAAAGTGAGAGATGTCTCTCTTGCATGCGACACGTCTATTGGTCCTTATATATGCCTCTACCAAATATAATCAAAATATTTCAAACCATTAAGAAGTTATGGAGTGCAAAAGAATTTGGCTTAGAAACTAATTCGTTCAAGGGAGATAACTAGAAAAAAGAACAGAGCAAGAGTTGTTCTTTTCACATGTGATTTGACCTGATATATATCCCTAATAAATATCATCAAATTATCTCGCACAGTATGGGAGTTATGGGCTCCACAAGATTTCAGCCTCAGGGACATTAGTATATAATGAACAAACTGAGAGATCGTCTCTCTTGAATCTGACGTGCCTACTGGTCCTTATCTACGAGGGATGTTCGAAATGTATTGCTTATTTCTATCTGGAGACTTCAAATTTAAGTTAGCCCAAAAGTACTCATTTCATGCCCTCGAAGTACTCCCCGTGGCTAGAAATGCAAAGTTTCAGCCGATGTAGCCACTTCTTTAAGGCGTCACGGTACGCTGATTTGGGCACAGTAATAAGGTACTGACGAATGGCAGATCCAAGTGCCTGTCGGGACTGGTATTTCCGCCCAGCAAGGAATGCTTTCAATTTCGGAAACAAAAAGAAATCACATGGGGCAAGGTCTGGGCAATAAGGGGGGTGAGGCAAAACAATTACTTTTTCTTTCTTCAAAAACGCCGTAACTATTGCGGAGGTATGAGCAGGGGCATTGTCATGTAGAAGACGAACATGTTTAAAACCAGTGGCAGGGCGTCGTTTCTGGTAATATTTTTTCAGTTTCTTCAGTACTACGTCTTTGTAGTACTTTCCGGTGATGCGTTTGCCCTTTTTCACTGGCACTTTTATTGCGACTCCTTCACCAGAGAAGAAGATTGCATATAAAACCTTCTTTGTACTCAAAGAACGTTTGGCAATTATTGGGCGTTTGCTGTGTTTAGTGGCCCAGATCTTATTGCTAACCTTTCTGACGGGCTCAAAATAATGGACCCAGGTTTCATCACCTGTGACGACATTGGCAAACTGCTTTTTGTCATATTTTGGAAACATTTGAAGCAGCTTTTGGGCCACTTTAACCCGTTGCCTCTTTTGCTCGTCAGTCAACAGATGTGGCACCCATCTAGCAGAAATCTTTCTGAATTTCAAATACTTCTTCAAAATAAGGTGAACCGTTGATAGTGATATGCCTACCTTTCGTGCAATATCACGAACTGTAAATCTGACATCTCCTTCAATGATTTCCTTTATTTTGGAAACGATTTCTTTACGAGATGCAGATTTTGGCCTTCCTGATTTCGGTGCATTTTTGATGGAATCTACACCAGACTCAAATTTCTTTTTTCCACCGCCGAACTGTGTCATAAGACACACAAGAAGGTCCAAAAGCAGTAGAAATTTCAGTCATCAGCTTCTTCAAAGAACAACCAAGTTTTGAGCCAGTTTTGATGTAAGCCCGTATTTCATTTTTTTTGTCGACGCTTCTACCAACCATTTTTACTGCAGTGGTCTGCGTGTATTCAAATGGCAAATTTTATGTCTTACACTTAGTCTAACATGTACATTTATACACCATTGTGTAGATATTGAATAGCCCTATACAGGTATGTATTGGTTTTTATCGTGACCCACGTGGATATCGAGCAAAAGGACAATAAGCAATTCATTTCGAACATCCCTCGTATGACTGTACTAAATATTATCAAAATATTTCAAATCATTCAGAAGTTATGGAGTGCACAAAGATTTGGCTCAGATAATTCGTTCAGGGGCGATAACTAGAACAAAAAGAATAAGCAAAAGTTGTCCTTCTTGCATGCGGCACTCCTGCTTGACCTAATATATATCCCTATCACATATTATCAAATTATCTAAAACAGTATGGGAGTTATAGCCTGCACAAGTTTTTGGTTTCAAGTGATAACTACATAACAAAGAAAATGAGAGTTGTCTCTCTTGCACGCGAAACCGCTTCTGGTCCTTATCTATGCTTCTACCAAATATTATCAAAATGTTTTAAACCATAAGAAGTTATGGAGGGCACAAGAATTTGGCTTAGACACTAACTCCTTCAGGGGAGATAACTAGAAAAAAAGAACAGAGCAAGAGCTGTAATTCTTGCAAGGAACAATCGTACTTGATATGATATATGTCCCTACCATATATTATCAAATTATTTCAAACAGTATGGGAGTGATGGCCTGTACAGGATTTCTGCTTCAGGGGGATTACAGCATAACGTAGAAAATGAGGATTGTCTCTCTTGCACATGTCACGCCTATTGGTCCTGCACTTCATCCCTACCAAATATTATCAGATTATCTCAAACAGTATGGGAGTTATGGGTTAATCAAGATTTCGGCTCCAGGGAAGATAACTACAAACGTAGAAAGTTAGAGTTGTCTCTTGCAAGCGACACGCCTACTGATCCTCCTCTTGATTCCCACCAAATATTATCAAAAATATGTCTAAGGGTGTCTCAGCAATGGAGCGTACAAGGATGCGTCTACGGATTTCTGCTTCAGGGGAGATAACTACATAACGAAGAAAGTGAAAGTTGTCTCTCTTGCACGCGACAGGCCTACTGGTCTTCCTCTTCATCTTTGTTATCTCAAACAGTATGGGAGTTATGGCCTGCACAAGATTTTGGCTTCAGGGGAGATAACTACATTATGAAGAAAGTGAGAGTTTTCTCTCTTGCAAGCGACACATTCTTGTCCTTCTCTTCATTCCTACCAAATATTATCAAAATATGTCTTAGCGTATCAAAGTTATGGAGCACACAAGGATGCATCTACGGACGGACGAACGGACGGATGACATGCTGATCGCCTATCGGTCGGCGGAGTTAAAGAAAAATATATGAAAAAAAATATGATTAATATAAGAGGGTCGAACCCCAAATCTGTGTGTGTTCCCAACAAACTACTTGTGACCACTTGAGCTAAAACTCAGTACACTTCAAAACGCAAGCAAAAATGTTTCAATCTCAGTCAAACAGAGAAGATAAACCGGAAAATACCGAGTGTCAAACGTTTTCCCGTAGCTACCTGCTTTACCTTAATTGACCCTGGTTTAGTCCAACAATAAAAGCACATTCACACGAGACAGTAAATATTCAACAATCTATAGAACCGCGTGTAAATAATTATGAGTAATAGGTTAATTAGGACGCGCTTGGTTGTTCTAGAAATAAATATATCTTATCTTCTAGTGCAGCGACTGAGTTGTTTCACGGAAGTAATAATTCATTCCGTCTGTTTGCTTATAAAAATCCATGAATAAATTATTTTTGGGTGTATTGCTTCTACAGTTTATACATGGGCCGCGCCATGCGAAAACATGTTTTCGGGCATATGCGGACAGCGAGGGCCCAGATCAGCCTGCGCATCCGCGCAGTCTGATCAGAGCCTTCACGGTCCACTAACAGAATCATTGGATACTACAGGAAGTATGAGTGACGAGCAAAGGCCCGGATTTAATTTTGCGCATGCGCAGGATTGTATGAATATTCGTATTTTGCGCTTGCTTGAAGACACTTTTTTGCTCGACACGGCCCAATTATAAAAGTAAAATGAGTATATAACCAGCTAAAGTGTATAGAAGAAGTAAATTCAGCGGCTACAGGTGTAATCATAATCAAGAAAGATATTAACCAGATTATAGGCAGATTTCCAGGGACCAAGCTAATATGAGGACGTTCACGTGTATGCTCCGAGTTTTATACGTTCTCCTGGCGTGTGGCGTTGAGGTCGAACTGGCGTTCAAGGCGGCAGTTTACGAACACGTAGTTATCTCCCCGGATGATCCGTTGAAGAACTACACGAGAGACGAAGCTTTTGAGTGGATGTTGAAAAATTTGGATATCTATGAAGAACAGGTTGCCAGAGCAGCTAAAGAGGTTAGTATATTTTAACAATCATTTAATATTTTGTATATTTGGTTGGTTTGGAGGCTGATTATGCGGTAAACCAGTACTTGTGCACTTTCGCAAGAAAATGATAACTGTCCTTCTTGAATCAGCGCCCGGAATGGCATCAAACTGGGATTTACAGGGGTATACATTATTTTCTTATTTTTGCTCAAAAACATAGCTTGTGGGTACTCGTTAGAACCGCCTCAGGTTCTAACGAGTACCCACAAGCTATTTTTGAGCAGGAATATGAAAAATATCAGAATTTTTTATCTAAAAAAAAATTCCATTTTTTGGTTGTAGAATTTTCAATATATTTGAATAGGCGTGTTTTCGTAATGGAGAAAATGACCGTGAAAGGGTGAGAATGACCAGATGCGCATCTGAATGAACCAAATGAACGTCAGTATGTGATTATTAAGCAGTGTCAAGCGAAAATGTGCCTTCGGGCTTATGCAAAAAACGCAGGCCCAGATCAGCCTGCCTTCGTTGTTCGCTTACAGAATGCACTAAATACTGCACAATATATCATTGGCGAGCAAATACTCTGAGAGACTATGCGGACGCGAAGGATAATCCAATAAATCTGTATTTGCGCCTTTTGCATGTGCTAAAGGCATGTGTGATTCACGCGGCCCAGTTTACATGTACCTGAGATCAGATATGCAGTGTTGTGAAATTTAATCATTATGTTTATGGTCTAACAGTTTTCTAATTTAAGAAATATCACGCATATTTTTGTCGACCTTGTGTAAACATGCATTCAACGTAAATGTTACCGTCTTAGTTAAAGATACAAACACTAAAATAGGAATGTTTTCATCGGTTGACTGATAGAATTACATATTTAGTATTTGTTCTTGCCTCAGGTACCCTTAGTATTGGGACACATTAAATCCTTACCATACTTGTCCTAATATTTTAACATGCATTTTACTATCTTCTGATATGTCTAAAACTCCTGGATGGGTGACAAGCAGTGTAGACCCTGATCAGACGCTGCACTCTGATACTACTTTAGGTAAATACGGTTCTGATATTACTTAAGGTCTATACGGTACTAATATAACAGGATAAATACGGTACTGATATTAATTAGGGTAAATACGATACTGATATTTCTTAAGAAAAATACGGTACATATATTAGGGAAAATACAGTGGTTATATTACTTCCGGTCTATACGTTTTGATATTACTTACTAATAGGTAAATACAGTGCTGATATGTCTAAAGGTCTATACGGTTCTGATATGATTAATTGTATATTCGTTAATTATATTTCTTAAGTAAATACGATACTGATAGTACTAAGGGTAAATACGGAACTGATATGATGTCTAAACGGTACTAATATTACTTATAGGATATATGCGGTATTACAATAGAGTCTGTACGGTACTGCTATTATTTAGGGTAAATACGGCACTGATGTTACGTAGGTTAAATACGGTACTGATATGACTTCGTGTTTAACGGCCCTGACACTTATTTGAATACGGTATTGATATTTCTTAGTGTAAATATGGTACCTTTATTACTTAGGTAAATACGGTTTAGATCTAAGGTAAACACGATTCATATACTACTGAGGAAAATACAGTACTGATATTACTAAATTTAAATACGGTACTAATATTACTTGGGTTAATACATTACTGATATTACTTAGGGGAAATACGGTACTGATATAACTTAGGATCTAAGCGGTACTTATATGACTTAGGGTCAGTACGGAACTTATTTTTTCAGGATCAATGAGATACTGATATTACATAGGCTCAAATACTACTTGATATTATTTAGTGTAAATACGGTACAGACATTACTGTTATTACTTGAGATAAATATGGTACTGATATGACTTAGGGTCTAAACGGTACTGATATGACTTAGGGTCAATAAGTACTTACATTGCTTAGGGTAAATACGGTACTGATATTTCTAAGGGAAAACGCGGTACTGATATGACAAAGTCCTTACGCTACTGATATGACTTAGCATGTTAGGGTCAAATAGGGTACTGATGTTACTTAGGGAATATATAGTACTGGCATTAGTTAGATAAATACTGTATTGATATTACTTAAGATAAATACGGTATTGATATTACTTGGGATAAATACGGTACTGGTATTACTTAGGACCTAAACGGTACTGATATGATTTTGGGTCAATACGGTACTAATATTACTTAAGGTCTATACGGTACTGATATTACCAAGGTTCTAAACGGTACTGATATGACTTAAGGCCAATACGGTACTGATATTACTCGGAATTAATACGGTACTGATATATCTTAGGGTAAATACGGTACTGGTATAATTTAAGGTCGATACGGTACTGATATAACTTAGGGTAAAAACAGTACTAGTATCACTTAGGGTAAATACGGTACTGATATTACTTAGTGTAAATACGTCACTGATATTACTCAGGGATAATACGGTATTGATATGACTTAAGGTCTAAACGGTGCTGATACCTATTACTGGAGTCATTACGGATTGTTATTTGTTAGAGTAAATACGTTACTGAATATGATTTAAGGTAAACACGGTACTGATATGGTGTCTAAACGGTACTGCTATTACTTGGGTAAATACGGTACTTGGGATAAATATGGTATCACAGGGTAAATACGGTACTGATATGACTTGGTGTCTAAACAGTACCGCTATTACTTGGGATAAATACGGTACTTGGGTTAAATATGGTATCACATAGGGTAAATACGGTACTGATGTGACTTGGGGTCTAAACGGTACTGCTATTACTTGAGCATTATATGGTACTGGTATCACTTAGGACAAATACGGTACAGGAATTAACTCTGTTAAATGTAGGTCGAAAGGCGTTTGCACCAGTTTTCAATTTGATTGATTTCGTCACTGAAAAGGGTCTGACAGGTTGAAATCTCTAACATTTTGAACTAATCTTGACATAAATTGTCTACCTGGATTGTAGCCCAAATTCCTTATTAACACTCTCAAACCTGTCTTCGGTATTATGCCAATAGCACATGCGCATGCCAGACTAGGCATATGCACAATCTGGTCAGAGCATGCGCAGTTCGTTTATTAAATTCTTCAAGGCTCGGATATTGAGTAGCCAACTGCGCGTGAAAAAGACTTTCGTATAGCTCGGTTTGAGCATGCGCAGATTTTTATGTCCGAAGGTATGTTTTATTTTGAATTCATATACCAGACAGCGTAGTCAATGTAAACATTAACCCTTGTCCTGCTGAGCCCGGATAGACGCTGCCTTTACAAACAGTGTAGATCCAGATCAGTTGGCTTCTGAAGAAGCCAACAGATCTGGATCTGCACTGTTTGCCATTCAGTATGTGATTTTATATCAACCATCTTGATCAAGTAATCCGATTGGCTGAAAGTTAGAAGTGGGCGTGGCATCTTGATTTATTCAGCGTGACAAGGGTAAAGGAACCTCGACATTAAAAAATGTGTCTTCGAGGCGTATGCTAACAGTATTCATCTATGTCAGCCATCGAGGTCGAACCGTCTAATGAGCGTTCTTTTCTGTATCGATATATTCTGCAGTGTCCAATGATTCTATGAGCAGACAGCGAAACTCTGATCAGCCTGCGTCTATGCGCAGGCTGATCTGTGCCTTCGCTTCCGCAAATATCCCCAAAGGCACCGGCTTGTCACTCGATTCGCATACGCAAATACTTCATGTTATTTATTAGTTTCTTCCTACAGTATAGTACTTGACATTTGTTTGTGAATGGCCTTACATAAAATGGCAAGATATGTTCTGTTCTATCAAGTACAAGTATAATTTTAGTGCCAAACGGCTAATTGATGCAAGCGGAATTTCGACAAAACTGACTCTAAATTACCATTTGATGCGCAACGCACGAAAAAGGCCCGTATGCAATTAGCGGACAGCGCAGATCCAGATCAGCGTGCGCATCCGTGCAGTCTGATCTGAACATTCTCTGTTCGTCGACATATTCTACAATCTCCATTGATTCTGTAAGCGAACAATGAAGTTCCTGATCAACCTGCGCTTATGCACATTGCATAAGGGCCGTTCCATGCGTTACGCATCATTTCTATTCAAACGCTCCGTATAGCCAATAGCTCATAAATTCCTGATAGAGTTTAAAGTACACGTGCCTGACCATACTGCGCATGTGCACAGCTAACACAATTTTGAAGTGGATGATGACAAGGCGCAATGAACTGGATTGATTTACCTTCGTCTGCAGCAGTTTACGGGTGAGCTGGGGTACAAGTTTCCCCCGTTACGTTCTGCCGTAATAATGCTGGCCGTATATTCTATATTCGGATGCATGTGTATACTATACAGCGCAATTCTACAGCAGTTCGTCGGCACTAGCGGGGGCATCGTCGTCAATAGCTGTCGATAAATCCACTCCATCACAAATCGATGGGGTCAGTCTGTCAGGTCCCTAAGATGATAATCATTGGGCACGAAACTGGATGTATCGATAATAGTTATCCTCACAACGGACCGTTCTGGCGGTTCATTCCTTTTTACATTCAGCGTGCTAAATGTAATACCCTTTCACCCCTGAGTTTCCGAAATGAACTCTTCCATTTCTGAACTTGGACACATCCATTGTTGCAAATTTGGGGTTAAGTCAAAATTCAATAACAGAACGGTAACTAGTGTAGATCCTGATCAACAGTTTGCGTATGTTTTTTTGTACCGGTCTAGAGGGTTGAAATTCATGTGCAATTCAGCAAAATTCAGCAAATTCAGCAAAATATAAGAAAACTTGTTACATTGGTAGATTTTCCGACATGTTTTACAAGGAAAGACGAATTTTGTGACCTACTGTTTGCTTTTCTACTCTAAAAGGAAAGTTTTTACTCTCACTGGGAGCGGATTGCTTCATTTAGGCTGAACGCCTTTTCAAAAGAGAGATAAAACCAACAGCTAGAGTTGTCCCCCTTCTCTCCCCCCTTCCCCCCCCCCCCCCCCCCACACACACACACCCTTATCAATTGCTCTTAAGCATCTCAAGCATGTTATTTTGAATGATTAAATCGATATTCAATATTCCTATCATTTGTCGAATTCTAATTTTGTTTCTCAAAAATTGGACCAGTGTCTATTACTGTAACAAATATGAATCTAACCCATGAATTTAAAGCGTTTCATTAACAAGAACTTTTTCAATATCTACTTTATATTTAACGCAAATGTAACATTTCAGGAAGTGAACGAGGGCGCCAACGCTCACATTGACACAGCAACCGACATCGAGTGACAGGCATTCATGTACATGTGACTCTTTATTGAAAAAATATATATACTACTCAAAGTTTGCTAAGCACCAAAAGTTTGACGCGTTATTTGGAAAATTGTTTCTAACATTTTTGTGAGATTTCCTTTTGATATGAAGCATTATTATTTTGAGACGGTCCCCCCCGTGTGTATACTAGCCCAACTGAACGGCAGTAATTTCGTGCAAGGCATGGAAAGCAGGTTCCCCTTCATTTTCATGCCGTTGGACGCTCCTCCTAACACGTGTTGAAGGGCAACTTTTCAATTCAGGTCTGTAACCTTTGGGTTATTGGTTAAATATGGCTAATATAAATGTCAGACGACATCTGTCTGAAGCAGAAATGTGGCGAGCTGTGGGAATGGTGGAGCAAGGGGCAACCCACCGTCAGGTAGGGGACGTCTTTGATGTACACCACACTGTGATAACCAGAGCCTGGTCAAGGTTTCAGCGGTATGGCACACCAGTCAGACGTCATGGTGGTAGCAGAGAAAGAGCTACATCTGCAGCGCAAGACAGGTTTTTAGTGATTCAAGCACGCAGAAACCGTTTTTCAACAGCATCCCAGCTTCGAATTGACCTTCAGAACGCCTCCGGGGTCAATATTTCGACTCAAACGATTCGGTCAAGGCTACATGAAGGTGGTCTGCGCTCGAGAAGTCCGTGCATACGCATCCTATTGACTCGGAATCACCGCAGAGTATAGTATGACTGGGCCATGGACCATGTTCGTTGGACTGGAGGCCTGTCCTTTTTACAGACGAGTCTCGATATTGCCTTGACTTCACCGATAGGCGTGCTAGGGTATGGCGAAGACCAGGAGAGAGGCTACATGCAGACAATATTGCTGAGCATGACCGTTATGGAGGGGCTCAGCGATGGTTTGGGGCGGAATCAGTTGGGATGGGCGTACTGACCTCTGTGTCCTTCACCGTGGCACATTGACCGCACAACGGTATTGGGATGACATTCTGGATGTCCACGTAAGGCCGTATGCAGGTGCAATCAGAGATCCCTTCATTCTAATGGATGATAACGCCCGTCCTCATACTGCCCGTGCCATCCAGGAGTATCTTGAAAGAGAAGGTATCGAGCGTCTTGACTGGCCCGCTCGCTCTCCAGACTTAAATCCTACACGTCTGGAATAGCTCACAGACTGCAATATCAGCTCGTCAAGTCCAACCAAGAAGTATTCAAGAGCTTGTGCCATGCTTGTTCAAGAATGGGACAATATGACACAAGCGTCCATTAGAAACCTAACAGGAAGATGAGAAGGCGTTGTCAAGCTGTTATTGATAGTAATGGGTCACATACCCGATATTAAAGCAAGATTAGGTCTCCTCTTCAAGTTTTAAACCGATTTCGATTTTTTCACTCTCTACTAAAAACACACATTTTCTGTGTTGTCATAATCACGGGTTAAAAGCAACATTAAAACCATAACAACATCTGAAATACCAACCAGAATCATCAAAGATAAGATTAAACTATAACATATCTAAATTTCAACTCTTTATCCCAACCAAAACTAAAATTATGAATCCATCATCTTTTGGTGCTTAGCAAACTTTAAGTAATATATAATTAACTCTATGAGATATTTGCATAGAATACGCCTCCCTTGTCCTGACATTTGTTATAACCAAAATTCCATTTAAAATTCCATTTAACTCTTATACTAGATGAAAGTGACTTCTACGACTGATATTTTCAGAGTCAGTGGTACTGGCATTATTACAATTGCGATTGTCAATAAGAAGATCTAAATAAGTGTTCATGCTTTCGTTCTGATCCTATTTATTATGTGCTACATTGTATTCTGTCGTGGAATATTTAGAAATAAAATATGTTAAAACCAAGAAAGGAAATCTATACAAAAAGATATAACCATAAATTCTAACACTCCTAGCCTATATAGCCAATGGTTAAATTCAGTGATTTATTCTGCAACAAATCACTGGGCGGAAGCGTGCAACGCTATCTGGCGCCGTTCCGATGTTATTTCGACACTTTGCTGACGTCAGTCTTCGGTTCCACGACTTTAGACGGTGTAACGTTGTTTTTCTCGCGTCAGCAACGGAAGAAATGCATGTAAACAACAGCGTTACAGTCAACACTGTTGGCGGGATTTCTTTATGCGATGGCGGAAAGTTGGAAGAATATGAAGGATACAATTACTTTTTCGTCGTTTTTTAGCTCAGCTGAGCACGGAGTGCTCATGATGTGCTATTGTGGTCAGTCAATGTCCGTCGTCCATCGTGCGTCGTCCGTCGTTCTTCGTCCGTTTGCGGCGTCAACAATTGCTTTAAACGCCTACTCCTCCTACACCCCTGGGCCAAATGACTCGATACTTGGTAGGAAGCATCGGGGTGACTTGTAGAACAAAAACAGCGTTACAGTCAACACAGTCGTGCATCGCCCGTCGCGCTGCGTCAACAATTGCTTTAAAAGCCTACTCCTCCTACACCTCTGGGCCGATTGACCCGATACTTGGTAGGAAGCATCGGGGTGACTTTAGAAAAAAATTGCTAAAATCTTTCCGATCGGAAAATCCAAGATAGCCGCCATCTTGAAATCTATTTTTCGCTTCTTCTCTTGAACCGAAAGGACAATTAACTCCAAACTTGCTATGGAAGCATCGGGGTGACTTGTAGATCAAAAATTGCTAAAATTGTGCCGATCGGAAATCTATTTTTCGCTTCTTCTCCTGAACCGAAAGGCTTTTTGACATTAAACTATGTGGTAAACATCGGGATGACTTGTAGATCAACATAAGCTAAAATCATGTCGATCGGAAATCCAGGATGGCGGCCATGGCGGCCATCTTGAAAATCTTTTTTTTTTCGCTTCTTCTCCTAAACCCAAAAGCCAATTGACTCCAAACTTGGTAGGAGGCATTGTGGTGACTTATAGATCAAAAATAGCTAGAATCGTTTCGATCGGAAATCCAAGATGGCAATCATGGTGGCCATCTTGAAAATCTATTTTTCGCTTCTTCTCCTGAACCGAAAGGCTTATTGACTATAAACTAGGTACGAAGCATCGGGGTGACTTGTTGCTCATAAATAGCTAAAATCATGCCGATTGGAAATCCAAGATGGCCGCCATGGCGGCCATCTTGAAAATTTATTTTTCGCTTCTTCTCCTAAACCCAAAAGCCAATTGACTCCAAACTTGGTAGGAGGCATTGGGGTGACTTATAGATCAAAAATGGCTAAAATCATCCCTATTGGAAATCCAAGATGGCCGCCATGGCAGCCATCTTGAAAATCAATTTTTCGCTTCTTCTTCTGAACTGAAAAGCTAATTGACTTGAAACTTGGCAGGAAGCATTGGGATGACTTGTAGATCAAAAATAGCTAAAATCGTTCCGATCGGAAATCCAAGATGGCCACCTTGAAAATCTATTTTTTGCCTCTTCTCGTAAACCCAAAGGCCAATTGACTTGAAACTTGTAGGAAGCATCGGGATGACTGGTAGATGAAAAACGGCTGAAATCATTCCGATCAAAAATCTAAGATGGCTGCCATCCTGGATATCTATTCTGTGCTTCTGTTCCTGAATCAGAAGACTAATTGACTCGAAGCTTGATATGAAGTACAAGAGCGACTTGTAGATCAAAAATAGCTAAAGCTGGTCGATCAGAAATCAAAGCTGGCCACCATGGCTGCCATCTTAAAAATCTATTAACCTTTACCACTCTCTTGGCTAATTCAGCGGATGACAAATTGGTGATATTTTTCTTACTTGTTAGGGAAAACAGGATTTGACATTTCTGGCAAATTTTCTCAGTTGGAGACAATTTGCCTGAAATGTTAAATCCTAATCTCTGGGAAAAATATTTCAAAATGTCATCTGAAAATTTTACCCGAAGTACTAGGCGTTAAATAAAGACAGTCCACTGTATTGATAAGTTACTGTGACAATATTGGAAAAATGTTGTTATGTTATCTGCAATGGGTGTTTCACTCAGGTGAGCGAATTGTGGCCCGTAGGCCTCTTGTTATGTGTTAGAATCGAAATAGATCAGCTCCTGTAAGTGATTTGTTGAGTAATAAATCACAGTTTGTCGGTCAGTTAAATCACAGTTTGTCGGTCAGTTTGTCGGTCAGGTAAATCACTCGCGCTCCGCGCTCGTGGTTTGATCTACTTTTCAACTGACCTCCAAACAGTGATTTATTACTCAACAAATCACTGCTAGAGCTGATCTATTTCTTAAATAGCGTTTAAAAATTCTGGCACTCGGCTAGAAATTGCTTCACTTAGATTATAACTTGTTTAAGAAATCTGCGGCAACTGTTGTTAATGATTTGAGTTTTGGCAAGGTCAATAGCGGCCAGCAGTAAAGGTACCTAATCGCATGTGCTGAATTATCACACCATGAGACCACGCAATCTGATCAGGTCAGTGTTTTTGTTCACACTTAGACTTGTGGAATCTGTACTATAGTGTCGACATTTTTCATGCTGCGAAAATGGGCAGGCCGACCTGAATTTCCGCATACGAGATACGGTACCGTAACACTTATTACAACTCATTCTAACAGAGCATTAACAGAGCGAAAACAAATCTTCCGAGCACGTGCGGACAGCGGAGGCCTAGACCAGACTGCGCGTTCGCACAGTCTGATCAGGGCATTCGCTGTTTGCTACAATGTAACAGAATCACTTGACACTGCAGAATATATCAATGAAAAGGAACTGCCCGGATAGAACTTTGCGCATGCGTGTAATAAATCTGAATGTGTACATTTTGCTCATGTTCGAAGGCACTGTTTCGCTTTACACGGCCCATTAGATCTTATAAATACTTTTCCTTACCACTCTGTGTACGCTGAATTCAAGTAAGTTTTTTTTTTTTACTCAGAAAATAGAATTGATATATATGATCAGAATCCTCTCTGTTTGGAATGATTTACATGAAATGTCAAGTACTATTTTTTGGAAGAGCTCAGTAAAAATAACACCCATTTCTTGTCTGTTTAATTCACCTTCGGCGTGCAGAGAGTTAAACATACACCCACATATTGCAAATGCGTTCCAACAAACAGTTACAAATTGTTTGAGAGCGTTAAAAATTAATAGCGTTTTTTTCTCCAAGCTCGACGGCGAACAGACGGAAAACTAACCTTTTCCAGTACTAGTAGAAACAAAAAACAGCTTGCATAGGGCGCGCATGCAAGAAAAATAGAGGAGTAGGGGTTAGGGTCTTATATGCATTCTGAAGCAATATCTGATGTATACGGTATTGCCGAACAGGGGCAACCTTGTTCTAATTAGGTTGATCAGCACCTTCGCTCTTCACATATGGCAAAGCATATCATTAGCGACTGGTCACGGTATCTACAGTAAGATGGATTCAGCTAGACTGGCTCCAGTCTCTAGTGACAAAATATTTTTCTTATAATCTGTTTGATAATCCACTAAAATAAAACCAAGGTAATATCATGACTATAAAGGCTGGTCACTAGATCCGCCTTTATAGTCATGATAGTTTTTTTTGGTTTTATTTTAGTGGCTTATCAAACAGGATTATGAGAAAATTATTTAGTCACTGGAGACTGGAGCCAGTCTAGGATTCAGCGAGCATGCTCTGATTTAGTTGTTCGCTTGGTTCCCACGACGGCGCCCTCATTCAGTTTTGTAAACAATGAAGCTGGCTGATTTCCAAAACAATTTAATAATAGCATTCTCTAGTTCCTGGTTGTTTAATTTGTATAAACTGATTACTATGATATATTCCAGATACAAGTGATCTAAGCAACATTCAAATTTGATAACATTCTATCAACATACCTATTATACCTAATAATAATGTCCCTTTATAATAGTTTTTCCTTTCCTTGTATATTTTTCAGTGTTTAAATTCTGAACAGATTTGGAATTACGAAAATAAAATGTTACTTTGATAAGAATTAGATGCATAGATTCAAAAATCCCCGAGGCTACATACTATGAAAATGAAGTATAACAATGTGTCATAAGCATAGCGCTCATTATACACATTACGCATGCGCGTAACATGCGTAAGAATATATTTATAACAAAGTGGTTTTTACACAAAACAGTTTGCTTCTTTTTCATAGGGGCTGCTCTTAAAGGAAAGAATTTGCTCCCAGAGGGAGCAAATTCTTTCCTTTTAGAGTAGCCCCTAAGAGGGAGCAAATTCTTTCCTTTTAGAGTAGCCCCTATTTTAGAAGTGATTCTAGGCATAGTTTTCAAGATTTTTTCTGAGTGTGCGTAAAAAATCATTCCGTTCTTGCTTAGCCACTGTGTAACTTTTAAGATCGTTATAACACACCACCTGATTTTTTTCTTAACATGAGGGGAATGGCTTCACTTCAGGAGAGTTAATCTCTGTAAATTGTTTTGTACCCCCTCTGGAAAATGTCTGCTCTAATTGGAAGGAATTTGAACAAAGTCTTTCCATGTAAAGTAGGTTCCTATTCAGAAGGGGCTTAAAGCGCAGTCAGGCAAACAAGAAGTCACAAAAGACGCCTGCCTTGTGAAAAAAATTGTAGAAAAAAAATGTGTATCCAGTCCTCTAAATGCCAAAATGGATTTATTTGGTTGTTTTGATCGGTTACGGAGAAATAATTCACTAGTGTTTCTAAGGCTTGCGCGTAAAAAACGAGTGAGCGAAGCGAATGAGTTCTTTTTACAAGCAAACCTTAGAACACGAGTGAATTATTTCTCCGTAATCGCTCAAAACAACCAAATAAACTGTTTATTACATTTTCATCTATGTTTTACCTTTGAATTTTCACATTCAACCGTTATGATTTCCTACCAAAATAGTTCCAGTCAGTTCATGAATTTTAAGAGGCGTGGTTTAGTTTGAAAATCAGTCGCCATCTTGTTTTCAGTTTAATGCAAAAATCATCCTGTGCTTGAAATACAGACACAAAAATGTCACGAAAGTTGAACTGGATTATCAAGAAAATCATGCTTTATATTGCAGGTCTTTCCTCAAAAACGCCAATTGGACGTGAAAATTACAGTTTGATTTCCATGATTTTATCAAAATTTCCGCCAAATGTCAACTACTGTTATTGTTGTTACCAATAACGTCAGCAACGTCGCCTAGCAATTATGACGTCAAAACGAAATGAAATAAATCACTCGGTGAATTATCGATTATAATTCACTGACAAATCTCAGTAAATCACTGCTGAAAATGTAATAAAAGTAGATAACCGTTCTGTTAATGAAGTTGTCATATGCACTAAACAAATAACAAAGAAAAGAAGGAGAACCTACCATTATAATGCTAAAAAGAACATTACGAAAACACGCCTATTCTAATGTACTGAAAATTTTACCACCATAAAAATGAAACTTTTCAGATAAAAAGTTCTGATATTTTTCATAATTCTGCTCAAAACATAGATTGTGGGTACTCGTTAGAACCGCCTCGACGAGGCGGTTCTAACGAGTACCCACAATCTATGTTTTTGAGCAGAAATAAGAAAAATAATGTATACCCCTGTAAACCCAAGTTTTACTATATAAAAGTGGGGTTGAAGGGGGTCAAAATTATATAGGCATGTTTTCATGATGAAATGAGATCGGTAGATGCCAGGTAAAACCTCACAGTAGTTTGGAATGATGTTCGTACATACTGAAACTAATAATCATTTCTGTGTGCAGTGGAATCAGTTTTATTAGTCGGTGAATTCACGAAGTGAATTCGGAGACTCTAGTTATCGTACGATGGCACTCTTAACCTTCCGTCTATTGAATAGTTTTCAACACTATTATAGCTATCGTTCTGGTGCTTCCGCCTCATTACTCAAATCATTATTTTACAGTATGGAAATATTTTGATACAATTTTGATTATAAGGTTAGTCGATGTTTAGGATAATTTATTTTTGTGGTAATCAAATGCAGTATAATTGAAATATAAAAATTTCTAAGAAAGCGGTCGGGTACTACATTGTGTGCCGATCAGCGAATAAAAACCGTTCTAACGCGGATGACTACACAGAGGTCAAAACAAAAACTGTGTCAGTACAAATTGTACATAGCCTTTTGTGTCTACAGACATGCATGCGGAAACTTGATCCAATCATTTATAGTCGGGATCATAGTGTGCTGTCAAAATTAGCTTTTCTGGTGGACAGCATCAAAAAAAAAAAAAAAAAAAAAAAGATGTCCAGGGAAAAAAAAACATTCAAGAGCGTAGCGTCTGATCTGGGATCATCTGGGTCTTTAGTAACTAACTTATGTCCGTTTAGAGGACATTGGGCGTGAAAGGTTACTTTAACCAATCTAGAGCCAAATATGCTTTTTAAGACATTTTGCCCTTAAAGTGCCAATCACCACTGCAGCGGACGACATTTATATTATTTTAGCAGACGATTCATCTTGTTTCTTTGACGTGTTGTGTGTGTGTGTGTGTGTGTGCGCGCGCGCGTGCGTGCGTGCGTTTGTGTGTGTGTGTGAAATGTCATCTTCTAAAAAAACTCGCTTGGCGCAAGTAGTATTCATTGCAGTCATAATGTTTACACTGGTGACTATATATATAGAAATACCGTCTAAGCTTAAAGCACCAATTATCACAACTGCAGCGGATGACCGTTTGATTTATGTTTCAAAGAAAGAACAGTCTTGATATTTCTGCTGCAGAGAATTCACATGAAACACCAATACTTATTTTCTTTGAAAATAATTGGAAAAAAAAAAATGTCGTCTGCTACAAATTTTGCTTGGCGCTTTAAGGGTTAAAATAACAAATTGCATGCTACGGTTTTCAATGTAGCTGCACAATGGATCAAATTGGGGAAGCCCGTCTATTTATACGCGCTCAATGTGATCTAGATTACCAGGGGGTATTTGTTCTTCTACAGTCCTCGTTCTACGAGGTCATGTGGAGCAGTCTAGATTTTTCTAATAAAAAGGTTAATGTAACCATGTCAGACTGTGTGTCAGTGACAAGTATTAGCTTTTACAAAAAGCATTGGTCTGTGCTTACATACAATTATTATGCCCCCAACTTCAAAGAAGTTGGAGGGGAATATTGCTTCTGGGTTGTTCGTCCGTCCGTCACGTTTTTTGATGCATTGCATAACTTTAGAACCGTGAATGCTACTGTTTTGAAATTTTCTTATATGGATTCCTCATGACAAAAAAAGCTGATAGTATTTTTTTTCTTGACAGGATTATGCCCCTTTTCTGAGTTATGGCCCTTTGAAAAAATACGGATGCAATCTTGTCAGCAAAATATCTCAAAAACCATTGAAGCTAGAGCCTTGAAACTTGATGAATAGATTGGTAGTGATGAGTAGACAACCTGATTAACTCTGGAAGAAAATTTTGAAAAATACTTTTTGAGTTATGGCCCTTTGTAATTTTGGGCATTTATACCTTGTCAGCAAAATATCTCAAAAAACTGTTTGAGCTAGAGCCTTGAAACTTAGTAAATTGATTTGTAGTGATGAGTAGATGACCTGATTAACTTTTGAAGAAATTCTGAATAATACTACATGAGTAATGGCCCATTGAATTTTGGGCATTTTACCTTATCAGCAAACTATCTCAAAAACCGTTGGAGCTAGAAGCTTGAAACTTGATGAATAGACTGGTAGCGATGAGTAGACAACCTGATTAACTTTGGAAGAAATTTTGAAAAATACTCATTGAGTTATGGCCCTTTGTAATTTTGGGCATTTTTACCTTGTCAGCAAAATATCTTTAAAAAAATGTTAAAGCTAGAGTCATGAAACTTAATAAATGTGTTTGTAGTGCTGAGTAGATGACCTGATTAACTTTTGAAGAAATTCTGAAAAATACGTCATGAGTTATGGCCCTTTGTAATTTTGGGCATTTTACCTTGTTAGCAAAAAGTCTAAAAAACTGTTGAAGTTAGAGCCTTGAAGCTTGATGAATTGACTGGTAGTGATGAGTAGACAACCTGATTAACTTTGGAAGAAATTTTGAAATATACTTCTTGAGTTATGCCCCTTTGTAATTTTGGACATTTTTACCTTGTCAGCAAAATATCTCAAAAACTGTTTGAGCTAGAGCCTTGGAACTTAGTAAATGGATTTGTAGTGATGAGTAGATAACCTAATTAATTTTTGAAGAAATTCTAAAAATATGTCACGATTTATGGCCCTTTGTAATTTTGGGCAAATTTACTTTGTCAGCAAAATATCTCAAAAAGCGTTGGAGCTAGAGCCTTGAAACTTGATGAATAAACTGGTAGTGATGAGTAGACAACCTGATTAACTTCTGAAGAAATTTTGAAAAAATACTTCTTGAGTTATGGCCCTTTGTAATTTTGGGCATTTTTACCTTGTCAGCAAAATATCTAAAAACTATTAGAGCTAGAGCTTTGAAAGTTAATAAATGGATTTATAGTGACGAATAGATGACCTGATTAACTTTTGAAGAAATTCTGAAAAATACTTCATGAGTTATGGCCCTTTGTAATTTTGGGAATGTTTACCTTGTTAGCAAAATATCTCAAAAACCTCGAAACTTGATGACTAGTAGTGATGAGTAGACAACCTGATTAACTTTTGAATAAATTTTGAAAAATACTTACTGAGTTATGGCCCTATTCGTAATGCAAGTTTGCGTTAGAATTGTTTAATTCACCGACTTTGAGGGCTTTCAGCCCTTTGATTTATTTAGTGATGTTTATAATGTGCTGTATACCACCCAACTGTAACTTTGGAAACTGTTGTAATCGCTACTTTTGGGAATTAGTATTCTCCGAATACACAGCCGAAAAGTTGCAAACAGCGCTCATTTGCGACTTTGAACAGAAAGTGCGTAAGCTTCATGATGTACTGATCATCATTTTGCTGTCAAACGATTTTGTTTTGTGATGTTCACACACATACACACACACACACACACACACACACACACACACACACACACATAGAGAAAGAAGAATATTTAAACAATTAAACTCTAGATAATTTCATCACATTAAGAGCACGCGAAACACACAAACATTAAAAGACATACACACGCACACAAGTACACACACACGCACACACACACACACACACACACACACACACACACTTAATCAATAATTCATTTAATTTCACAATCTGCACATCAGCAAGCTGGATATTACGCGCACCAGTACTCACTTCGGAGGATGCGCCTCGTGATGAAGACCTATGCTGTTCACGTATTTTGCATCACCTAGCAACCGTCGAACAACAGTTTATTATATTTTACTCATCAATAACACTGCTTACCATCACTCGTCTTTCAGACAAATTGTTAAGGAGTTGTTCTCTCTATTTGAACACACAGTTTTGTTTCTTTCTATATTTTTGCACACTGTTTGCCTTTTTCTCATATAATAGGGTGAGGATTTGGCGCCAGTAAAATTGATTTAACTCTGGTCCTGCTGAACCCGGATATGCCCTGCCTTTGCAGACAATATAGATCCAAATCAGTTCGCTTCTGAACCCAACTGATCTAGATCTTCACTGTTTGACATTAAGTATGTAAATTTGTATCAATAACCTGGATCAAGTAATCTGATTGCCTGAAAATTAGAAGTGGGCGTGGCATCTTGATTTATTCAGCATGGCAAGAGTTAATACATTGTGTTGTTCGTACTTTGTGGGGTTTAGTGGCTACTTACTGCTGGACTTTTTTCGTGTTTTGTCTTGTTTGATGTATTTTTATTGTGTTTAGTGGGTCTTATTTGGCAATGTGAATTTATCTGTGTTAGACCCCAAAACAATGAAAAAAAAAAAATGTTGGACTGAAGCTGTACACATCCCCACACCAACCACACTAACCATCATGATACGGGGAATAAGTAGTTTTATAATAAGTTGCATTATATAGTTTGCTCTCTCTCATTTATTTGGGCTTTTATAGTGATCAAAGTTTGTAACCAATCACTTCTAAGACTAAAAATCCCCATTTCTTAACAGTATAACATCGGTTTGTTGGGTTTGAACAAATACCACAACGGTTAAACTTGCTCTACTTTGTCTTGTTTATGTTTCAGGCTGCTCAACTTATTGTCTTTCCCGAATATGGTATAACAGGCTTCGACCACTCACGTGACAGCATGATTCCATTTCTAGAAGATATCCCAGATCAGGCGGATCTCTGGAATCCTTGTACCGACCCTTCAAGATATCCTCAAACGAGAGTTCTTAAAACGCTCAGTTGCATGGCAAAACGGTATGAAGTGTATGTTATTGCGAATATGGGCGATATAAAGCAATGCGAATCAGAAAGTGACAAACATTGTCCAAAGGACGGCCGATATCAGTTTAATACCAACGTTGTCTTTAACTCAAACGGTATACTGGTTGGACGGTATCACAAACGAAACATGTACGACGAAACGCCATTATTTGATCCGTCTCCTGGCGTCGAATACACAATATTTAATACATCCTTTGGGACTTTTGGTACTGTCGTATGCTTTGACATTTTGAATTACTTTCCAACTCAAGAGTTACTGGAAAATCATGGAATTCATAACTTAGTCGTTACTTCCGCTTGGAATGCTTTTTATCCGTTTGTACTTCCGGTTCAGATGTACTCTGGGCTAGCCAAAAGAAATAAAGTAAACGTTATAGCCTCTAATATTCGAAACAAACCGTATCAAATGGCTAGTTCTGGAATATTTAGTTCGGGCGTGGAATTATTTTCTGATCCGGATTTTTATAATAATAAAGGAGAATTACTAGTCACTGAGATATCAGATTCACTAATTAGGAAATCTGAAGCTGAAGAGACGGAACTTGAACCTTTTCCACACAATGAAGCTGGTTTTAACAAGGAAGTGTATGAAATTGCTGATACACATTCAGGTGTATATGACTATGGAATCAATACAACCTTTGTGATTCTGACCCATACAGATGGACAGAAGGCCGTCTGTTCAAGAACGACCTGCTGTATCTTACATTATAAATTTGATTACAAAGATCCACATGAAATGTATATATTAGCTGCAGCCGAATATTCTGTCACGGTTCCAGGAATTATTAACAGCCAGTTCTGTGCAGTACATAGATGTGAATCTAATGACGTAAAAACTTGTGGGGCTGCGTTTTCCACGTCTAAATCAACATTTGTGAAGCTTAAACTACAGGGATTTTTTGATGATGTAATAGTGTTTCCATTTGTTGCAACCGCACCAGAGGATAATAAGCTAGTTAGCGTCGACATGCACAGTTACAAATTTGACCTAAAGCAGACGATACTAGAAAGTGATGGCTTCAAACATCCCCTGTTATCAGCTGTCCTTTACAATAGTTTAGCTTACACTGGTGAATCACCCTCTACTGGCAAGGCCACCAGTGGTTCTGCAATTGTTAACGTTTCAGTGTTAGGATCCTTTGTAGTGGATGTTTTATCAGTGTTTATTGCAATTTTGAATGTATTGCCGTGAAATTAAAAGAAAAAAAAAGCTTATATAGTCCTGCAGTCCTGAACAAATACCTGTACAAACGGTGTATCTCCTGATGACACCGCTCGTCACGAGCCGTCTTATCAGGATCAACACGGTTTGCCATTCCTTTCTATACGCCCGTTTGAAAAAAAAAACAGGACGTATTATGTTATGCCTTTCCGTGTCCGTCCGTCTGTCCGGGCACACGGATGGGCAT